>CM055894.1:64471326-64628826 GCA_029582155.1 Panopea generosa | reverse complement strand
GTTAGCAAATGTACACATGGGTTGTATTTTGTAATTATACAGGTACATGTGAATTATTAATTATTATTATTAATACATTAACCCCTTCAGAAGTTATTGATTGGAAACCAATGTTTTCCCTAGGGGCAACGTTCTAACAAATGCTTCCTCAGCAGAGGTTAACCATATAAAAGTTGGAAACAGCCACATCATCTTTTTCAACTGTTTATCTTGAACTGTCCGAAATAATTACTAACCATAAACCCATGGACATTTAAATGCCAACTTGTGTGTGGGGACGAATGATAAACGGATGGACAATCAGACTGGGGTAACACTTACAATGAAGTTAACAGCCCTTCACCATTCAAAGAATGACAGGAGCATAAAAATGAATATGAAGAATTCATATCAGTCCATTGGTTTGTACAGAATAATTTCAGTGTTTGGAGCAAAATGGATGTGCAAGTGTAACAGTCAACTGTATAACAAATTAGTTCTGAGCCCGAAGGGTTTACCGGAACGTCTCATGATATCTCTCAATGTTAAGGATGTGGATCTAAGCCCTGTCAATGATTTTTTAAGATAATCTGTGAGTTACTTGTGGAAAGACGGGGGTTCTGCTCCAATTTGTGTATATAATCCAATGTCTTCCTCCATCAATAAGAATTGATACCACATATAACAAATAATGAGCTGAAATCCATATTATACATTCAAAATGACATGACAGATGATCAGCTGCTAAACATGTTAAATTTCAACAATGATTCTGTTAATAAATCTTCAAATCAGATATGTGTAAAACATTAACTGCACCAAACTATACATCTGAATCTTAATAATCTTAAGTTCCTTTCACCTCAGAAACTTCAGAATTATAGTCTGTTTACAGTCAGTGACATTACACAAAATGAGACCATTCCCCACAGTTTCTGTTTACAATATTGTGAGGTAGTATAGATTACAAAACTTGCATTCTGTCACTAAAAACACAGATACTTTTGCACGATAAAAAAATTCCTAAAATTCTAAATATAACATACACTGACTTACATTTCATATACAAGAAAGAAAGCAGTTGTCTGTAAATTTGTGAATGGTTAATTTGCCAAATAGTTGATTGTGAGCTTTTTATCAACATATCAGTTTCCTTCTCTATATAAATCCTTGTATAAATGAATAAAATTTACATTTATTTAAATGATGGCTGGCTACTCTTGTAAATAACATTACATGATACTAGAACCAAAATGGACTCATAGCCATTACTTTATTTATCTTGAATAGTTGAGCCATTCCTTTATTTATCATGACTAGTTGAGCCATTCCTTTATTTATCTTGACTAGTTGAGCCATTCCTTTATTTATCTGGACTAGTTGAGTCATTCCTTTATTTATCTTGACTAGTTGAGCCATTCCTTTATTTATCTGGACTAGTTGAGTCATTCCTTTATTTATCTTGACTAGTTGAGCCATTCCTTTATTTATCATGACTAGTTGAGCCATTCCTTTATTTATCTTGACTAGTTGAGCCATTCCTTTATTTATCATGACTAGTTGAGCCATTCCTTTATTTATCTTGACTAGTTGAGTCATTCCTTTATTTATCTGGACTAGTTGAGTCATTCCTTTATTTATCTGGCTTAGTTGAGCCATTATTTTATTTATCTGGACTAGTTGAGCCATTATTTTATTTATCTTGGCTAGTTGAGTCATTACTTTTTTTATCTTGACTAACTGAGCCTGGACAACCCTCATGTGTTATTCTCAGACATAAAAAACACAATTAAAAAAAAAAAAAAGTTCAATGCTTCAAATTGCATAACAACGAAAACACCTTTAAATCAAGAAAATATTGGCAAAATATCAAAGTACTTACAGTTTCCCTATAGATACAAGCCTATGTTAAAGGATAGCGAAGCTGGGGTGGCCATATTAATTCACGCTTGAACACACACAAAAACTCAGTTAAATTGAGTTTTGATAAAGGGTTACAAACGTAACATTTTTTTTTAAAATTTCAACGAAAATGGTAAAGTAGTTTCAGAGGTATAAAATTGGAAATAGAAGTGATCCTAGCAGCCATGATGGATGTCGACGAAAACACTATTTTAAAAGCTAACCTTTATTAAAACTGTGTGAAGCACACCAGTGGTAGAGCAGGGAACCCAGGAACTGAGGATCATAAGTTTGATCCTCTGTCACGGCTTTGTGTGCATATACATATGCTTAGTACTGGTTCTACCCAGGAAAACTATAAGCATGATTTGTATAAACTTGTTTCACAATCAAAGTAAAGTAAATAAGTTTTAAACTAAAACTGTGTCAATGATTTTAGAGATGAACAGAGCTGGTGTTAAGAAGTTCCAGTAGAGCTTCGATGGCTGGAATCCGACGGGACTGGACAAAAAAGTTTGAGGGTTGTTTGAGCCAAAAATTGTTCAACAACATACCATACATGTAAATACATCAAAATAGGGACCAGATAAATGGTTGGGGCTGTATGTGGTGTTCCAGCCATCCATGTTCGGCCGGGACCAGATAAATGGTTGGGGCTGTATGTGGTGTTCCAGCCATCCATGTTCAGCCGGGACCAGATAAATGGTTGGGGCTGTATGTGGTGTTCCAGCCATCCATGTTCAGCCGGGACCAGATAAATGGTGGGGGCTGTATGTGGGAACCAGCCATCCATGTTCTAGCCAACGAAGTTCTACTGTATTGAAACCTAGATTATAAGAGACAGGCAAAGAGTATGATCAGAATAACTAATTGAAAAACTTTCACAAGATCCACGAGTAGAAGATAACTGATATAAAGGTATTATTGAAACACAGCAGGAAATAACTCGGTTAATTAGTTTTCTAAATAAACTCATTCTCAATAAATAAATATTAAACTAGAGCTATCACTGAAGGTGATGAATACCCCCGAACGCCGCCATGACAGAAAATGGTTTACCATTGTATGAAGTTTTATTAAATTATATCCAATAGTTTTAAAGTTATGCTCCAGACAAGGGAAATATATCAAAGGGCAATAACTCTGTAATTAGCAAGAATAGAGTTATGTTTCTTGTAAACTGCACTTCCTGTCATTATATTCTACCATTGTATGAAGTTTGATGAAATTCCATTCAGTACTTTAAAAGTAATGCTCCAGACAAGGGAAATATATCAAAGGGCAATAACTCTGTAATTAGCAAGAATAGAGTTATGTTTCCTGTACAGTGCACTTTCTATCATTATATTCTACCATTGTATGAAGTTTGATGAAATTCCATCCAGTACTTTAAAAGTTATGCTCCGGACAAGGGAAATATTAAAGGGCAATTACTCTGTTATTAGCAAGAATAGAGTTATGTTTCTTGTACACTGCACTTCCTCTCATTATATTCTATCATTGTATGAAGCTTGATGAAATTCTTTTATCACAATCAAAAGTATAAACTTATTAAAAATATCATGGTTAACAAAGCAATAGTCTACCACAGATTTACCTTTGGTAGAAATAGAGGTAAATTCATTACAAACTTCACATCTACTGTTAAAGTCTCCACAAATATACATGATGCCGTCATTCTTGAACTAATAAATTAATGACAGTAATGATTCATAAAAAATATTAACATCAACAGACCTAGATGAATTTTCAGGTGGTAAATAGCAAACACATGGCAATAATGTAAGATTACTTGACTTGTGAGAGAGCTTAAGTAAAAATATACCTTGAACGTTGAAAGGTTATCTTGGACGGATTGGCTTGAAATATCACATTCCTGGTCTTGATAAATGATCCGAGATCCTCTCATATAGGGATTACTTTGGTTGGATTTCAACGCACCAAGAATAGTAGCAAAGTTTTTGTTCGCTGATCTTTCAGAAGGCAACTGGCCGTGGTGATTAAATACTTTGGAAAATTGGCGACTATGTCGAAATTGGGGCTTTGCCTTCATGACGGCTATTTTATCAGCCTTTGGTTTTAGTGTCGCAATGATCACCCCGGACTTAGACTCGGTATAAGATTTTTCAGTTCTGCTTTTGCTGATGGTGACATAAGATTTCAATCCATCCTTAAATACAGAATTGACCTGAGCATGTGTTTTCACTCGCGCTTTCAGGAAGGTTCCTTATCACTATACTAAATGAGCGATCTATAAGGGGCTGCGAGGTAGCAGCAGTACGATTGTTGGTTGATGCCTCCTTCAGTGATTTGACCTCCTCGTGAATATCAGCTAGATCAGCCAAAATCTCCGCCTTCGATGAATCTTGTAACGAGTCAAACTTAGAGTCAAATTTAACATCAATATCTTTCCGAACCCGATTCATCTCATTGTTCATACGTTTGTCAACAGTTTGTGACACTCTGTTGGCAATACGTTGATCGAACGTAGACTCTTAAATATCAAAACGTTCACTGAGAAACAGAAACATCATGTTCCTATCAGCAGGATATGATTTGATGAAAAAATCGTATTTCGACGATAAGTATATGTTTGTTACACTAAGGGTTATTAATAACCACAACCCTGAGTGTAACAAAATAAGTTTTATATGGATGTGATTTGATGAGAAAATCGGATTTCGACGATTAGTATATGTTTGTTACACTAAGGGTTATAAGGGTAATTTATAACTGCAAACATTGGTGTAAGAAAATAAGTAACAAAATAAATTTTGAAGCACAATATCCCCCTCATCACCCCCGTCCCCCCCCCCCCCCCCCCCCCCCTGCCCTTTAAACAGATAAATTGTATAAATTGTGTAATTTGCCATAATATGAAGGAATTCTGTATTATAGATAAGATGATTTCCTAAATTGTGTTACATATTGCAGCAATATGTCACATATCGCCCCGTAGTGTAACACAATATTTTTGTTACACTAAGAGTTGCAGTGTCAACCACAAACCACAAACAAAAATCTTGGTTAGACTTCTTTCCTCACTTAAAACGTTTAATAACTTAGAAACAGACATAGAACCCAAAACTTAATAACACTCACTTGTTTGTGAAAAGTGCATGTGTGTAACAAATAATATAACTTGGTCAGGTCTTTAGTATTTATTAAAAGCAGTGCGAATCAGTCCAGCACGCTGTCTTACGGTCTTGTTTTTCTACCAATACCTTCCTATTTTCGTTCCATTTTATTACCTTTTTGTATTATGATAATATATTTTAACAGCTTAACATAAACGAGAATGCAGATTGTACATTGCTATTAAAGGGAGTTGCCTTGTATTATACAATGATATGATTACTTCAAATGGTTTGCATGGATTTTGTCAATGTCAATTTGAAAAAGAGTTGTTATTGTTTTGTTATTATCATTAACTGCTATAGCAACCATTTGTAATCATAGCAACCGATCGTAACAAAGCTTACCGGGGTTGATGTTTAATTGTTGCAACATGCAACAGCAGTCATCTGATGTTTTGCTTGTATTTAACAAACAGTTAGAAAAGTACCCCATGTCTGATCAAAATTTAACACTGATCAGTTTTTAACGACTATTTGATCAGAATTTAATGTGACCCGGGGTCATTTTTCAACGGGGTCAAAATTTAATGTTACACCGACATACTGAAGTTACATTCCGAGACAAGCGTACATTCCGAGACGAGGTCACATTCTAGGACAATGTGCAGGCAGAAACAAAAACAAAAAATATCGATATACATTGAGCATTGAACTTTAACTATAAATTAGAACTATTCAGTTTTCAAATGATTTATACTTTAACCATGAAAAAGGATCATTTAGCTTTTAACATTATTTAATAAAAACTGATAAAGGACCCTTCAAATTTCAAAATTAATGAATGGAAATTGTTAATTTAGTGGTTAATTATTAATAGTGCATAATAGTTACATACCTGTGATATTAACAGATATTAGTTGAGTATAGCTATAGCAAAGCTTGAATGGACACTTTCGGTGTATCACTTTTGGTTGTGTAGCCTAATTAAGCAAGTGCTACTGTCTTAATAGTTAATACTAAGCGGTTATCGGAGTCACGTTTGTGATGTCCAATTAATTGATATTGATTGTGTTGCTGATTAAGTAACAGAACATATATATATACTAATACCCGGGTATGTTTGGCTCTTGTTTGGTCACGGGAAAGCGTTTGGTTATTGTTTTAGAGCTTGTATTTTTGTAGTTGCATAAGTTAAGCATTTAATAGGTTAGTTGAAAGGGTCACTGTAGATAGTGTAAATTAACAAAACATTTTGTAAGCACGGAGGCAAATAAAGTAAATTAACTGATAAATACTATTACTTGGATTTAGTATATAAGTTGGGATTTTTATAGCAAGGACAATTATTGATTCTATACTCTGACAGAAGGCGCTCACTATATATTTAGGCACAATCATTAGGCGTTAACTTAGAACTAACTTAAGAAATTATTAATAAAAAAGTGAACAAATTGTAAAGTTGTATTTTTATTTCAAAGCGATAGTGTGACACTTGTAAACAGATACGTTATATAAGCGGACCGCTCGTTTAAGAAATACACATTTATGTCGATGTTATTTACATTATACTTTTTTAAATAGAATAAACCTTCAATAACGGGTTTATTGGTATGGTTTAAGCACTGTTACAAACATAACTATTTTATTTCAAATTTAGTTTGATCTAAAATTGTGTTTTGGGTGAGTTTAATGGGACAGAAATGCAATAAAGAATAAATGAATCAGTGTTTCGGTACATTTAAAATGCTCGAACCAAAATGAAATGTCTGTACCATCAGTGACTTAATGTCGATATGTCACTGATACCATCTTTACCAGCTTTTGTCTGTTAAAGAATAAGAGGACATTCCTTTCGTATACATTGGTGAAGATAAGGTTAAGGCGTATTGTGCTTCCTTTCGTATACATTGGTGAAGATAAGGTTAAGGCGTATTGTGCTTCCTTTCTTATACATTGGTGAAGATAAGGTTAAGACCTATTTTGCTTCCTTTCGTATACATTAATGAAGATAAGGTTAAGGCGTATTGTGCTTCCTTCACTATACATTGGTGAAGATAAGGTTAAGGCCTGTTGTGCTTCCTTTGGTATACATTGGTGAAGATAAGGTTAAATACAATTGTGCTTCCTTTCATATACATTGGTGAAGATAAGGTTAAGGCGTATTGTGCTTCCTTTGGTATACATTGGTGAAGATAAGGTTAAATACAATTGTGCTTCCTTTCATATACATTGGTGAAGATAAGGTTAAGGCGTATTGTGCTTCCTTTCGTATACATTAATGAAGATAAGGTTAAGGCGTATTGTGCTTCCTTTCGTATATATTGGTGAAGATAAGGTTAAGGCCTGTTGTGCTTCCTTTGGTATACATTGGTGAAGATAAGGTTAAATACAATTGTGCTTCCTTTCCTATACATTGGTGAAGATGAGGTTAAGGCGTATTGTGCTTCCTTTCGTATACATTGGTGAAGATAAGGTTAAGGCGTATTGTGCTTCCTTTCATATACATTGGTGAAGATAAGGTTAAGGCGTATTGTGCTTCCTTTCGTATACATTAATGAAGATAATGTTAAGGCGTATTGTGCTTCCTTTCGTATATATTGGTGAAGATAAGGTTAAGGCCTGTTGTGCTTCCTTTGGTATACATTGGTGAAGATAAGGTTAAATACAATTGTGCTTCCTTTCATATACATTGGTGAAGATAAGGTTAAGGCGTATTGTGCTTCCTTTGGTATACATTGGTGAAGATAAGGTTAAATACAATTGTGCTTCCTTTCATATACATTGGTGAAGATAACGTTAAGGCGTATTGTGCTTCCTTTCGTATACATTAATGAAGATAAGGTTAAGGCGTATTGTGCTTCCTTTCGTATACATTAATGAAGATAAGGTTAAGGCGTATTGTGCTTCCTTCACTATACATTGGTGAAGATAAGGTTAAGGCGTATTGTGCTTCCTTTCGTATACAATGCTGAAGACATGGTTAAGGCGTATTGTGCTTCCTTCACTATACATTGGTGAAGATAAGGTTAAGGCGTATTGTACTTCCTTCGCTACACATTGATGGAACTAAAGTTAAGGCCTATAGTGCTTCCTCGGGTACACATTGATGGTGTTAAGAAGATAAGGTTAAGGCGTATTGTGCTTCCTTCGGTACACATTGATGGAACTAAAGTTAAGGCCTATAGTGCTTCCTCGGGTACACATTGATGGTGTTAAGAAGATAAGGTTAAGGCGTATTGTGCTTCCTTCGGTACACAATGCTGAATACAAGGTTAAGGCGTACTGTGCTTCCTTCGGTATACATTGCTGAATACAAGGTTAAGGCGAACTATGCTTCCTTCGGTACACATTGCTGTAGACAAGGTTAAGGCGTATTGTGCTTCCTTCGGTACACATTGCTGAAGATAAGGTTAAGGCGTATTGTGCTTCCTTCGGTACACATTGATGGCGATAAGGTTAAAGATGTATTGTGCTTCCAGAGGAGCATGCTGTTATATATTAGAGGAGCGTAACGTAACGACTTTGCAAGTTACTCAGGGCAGGGTGCATTAAGGTAGTTCCACTTCCGCTGGCGGGAGTCCCGGGGAACTTATACCTGCGGAAATATTTAGAAATAGAAGTAGATATATTGACTTATTCTGTTCAGATTTTATGCTTAATTTGGCTAGAACATGTTACTTAAAGAAATATTTACCTACATAGGGAAATGTCGACCAGGACTGCACACTCTAATTTAGGTCGATATTTTACATAAAGGTCACAATTAACACTAGCTTTATGCATAGAACTTCTTCATGCCAAAACTTCTATGTACGTATTTGTAACCACTCATGTTACATTTTCATTCCTTTTCACAACTGTCAGTAGTATCAACTTCGGGATTATCGTAGTTATTAAAGAGTTTTTAGTGTTGTGTGCCTGATCAAGAATGTTTGACTTGTATAACTTATATTAGTTTAGGCATATCAGCATATCAAATAATCATAGACCAAAAATTCTGCTATTATGCCATGCAAAACAGTTAGCTGCTGCCCACTAATGGTCACGTGACCAGCTTTGTCAATAAGACGATTCTTCCCCAAGGCAGGACAAATGTGTCTCCATATCTGTCATTAATGCGTGATGTAACTATGCTATATTTGCTAAATATATTTCCGTGGTCATAAATTTAGGAATGTTGTTTATTACATCTCGTTAATGTTTAATCATAAAACGTAACGCAATTCATATATACCATGTTCGTCTTCAAAATAACGGCAATTTCGATAAATTGATCTAAATACTTCGATTGTAGAAAAATATTGATTTAATTCATATAAATTTAGATTGATGAATATCTTGTTGATAAATGTATCTGACTGAATATGCTATTACTTCGCTATAGATTGTTTTTTTACAAATTGACTAATTATTGAATGGCTTGGCATATTTATGACGCAGTGTCGCCTATGACTTATCTTATTTGATCGATTAGGTTTTCTTTTATCCATAATGAAACGGATGTTAATTTGTCACATGACTTTTAGCACTCCCCACTGATTACATTTATCACTAGTTTTTCTAATACCACGTGCACCATTTGTGTGCGGATTAAGACAAGATAATTTACATTTAGGCCCTTTTGAGGCAAGATGCACAAGATGGAATTAATAAACATTTTGTTTTAAATAAAAACTTTCCAAAACTTACATTACAAAATACTACAATTGGATGTGACATTAAACTAATATATAACATTGTTAAATGATGCAAGAATTTTCTGCGGTGTTAATTCTAATAAGATTATTCTACGTTTCTTCCTACATTTACAGGATAACATCGCATTTCCGGATATGATACAATGCGATTAACTTATTGATGCTGTCGTATGCTATTATATGTTTCCTTGCTAAGCGTTCATTCATGCACGGATATAATTAAACGGATTCAAAAGTATACACTGGATTTGAATTATTTCTTCAGCAACAGAAAGACCGTATTTTACAAATTCCCGGTTACAGTTATTTATTGATACTTTTCTAGGATTAATTTTTTACCAACAGATTGTCATCGGTATAAAGTAAACAACATAAGCAGCTCAGTGTATAAATCTGCTGATCTTTGTTGGTATAAGCGATATCAAACGTTGTAAAGCAATCATGTTTACGTTTAGTTAATACAGTGGCACATTACAATGTTCCGGCATGTGTCAGTAAGACTACTTATACATTTTAGCATACATGTAATTAAGTCGCTGATTTAAGCGTTGTATGACACCAACATACTTCATACTTATTAAGTTTGTATTAATATTTAGTGTTATTTTTATTCATTCGTGGCTAACAGACAATCAGCTTAACCAATCTTTCCTGGGATCATGAAAGGTTAACCAGTACTCAAGCTCACCCTTCCTTAAGTAACTGATACCTTTCCAACTTGAATCAGCAGTAAGAGACAAATGCCACAAAGTTTTGTGGCGACCCTTAGCGAAACAAAAAAACTTATTGTAACAATTGTTACACTAAGCGTATGTTCTGTATATGTATTGACATTGATTATCGGAGTCTTTCTGGTTAAAACCAGTACTAAGCATATGCAGAAAAGTGTCTTGCTCAAGGACATCACACATAGCCGCGTAGTAAGATCGAACCCACAACCCTCCGATCATGGGTGCGATGCTCTACCACTGGACCACACGCCCAACCAAGATTAAGATTGCTGTGTGCCTCTTTGACCCTTTACTTCATATAGACGCCTTTGGACACCTCTAATATAGACGCCTTTGGACACCTAATATAGAAGGATTTTGAATTATTGGGTGAATTGTGTTTATATTAACAGAATTGACAGAATGGAAAACAATGCAGGAAGTGTTCAGATTGCTCTCGTTCAGAGCAATCTGAACTCTTCATGCACTGTTTTCAAAGGCCTTCTGTGATTGGTGCGGGAAAACGCGTATCTATGGAGTACGGGTTAAAGCAGATAAACACAGTTCTTTCAATGCTTTGTCTAATTAAAACTGAAAATGCAAAAATAGTAAGAGTGGATTATATTGGGTATAATATGTAACTTGGTGAAAGCTTTAATATATGTTAAAGGGACACAGGCACATTTAACAAATTTACACTCAACACTTTTTTATGAAACCTGATAAGTCCACATTATGCAAATGTGAACTTGGAATAATTCAGTATGTATCAGAAACTTTAGGTCTCATTTACCAATTACCTCTCCTTAGTGACTGTAACAAGATTATTGCGGCCAAGAAATTAGAATTGTGTAAATTGGTTGGGCAATATCTTTATTGAAAATGTTTAAAATTATCATGTTCCTCTTTACATATCGGTTTTAACTCACATTTTCATAGAAATGACTTTCTTGTATTTTTCAGTTTGGTTTGTGTGTATAAACATTCTGTAAAAAAGTAACTTTGAATAATAATATTTTATTCCACTCCCCATTCCCCCCAGGTTAACCAGAACTCGAGCACATCCCATCTCCGCGAGTAACTGTTAACTTCCCCACTAGATTCAACGGTGAGAGACGAATGATTATTAGACACAATGTCGCATATCAATCATCATCATGACTGTTGCCGGGCGGGAATTTAAACTCACGACCTCTGGATTGATAGTCAGATGCGCTTCCAACTGAGCAAATCGGGCCCGACTTCACACTTAAAATCCAAATAATATCTAGGTGTAAAATGATTCCAGCTAAACATTTATGTCCAAATCATTAAAATATAGAGTGAACTTTTTAAGAAAATGTTTTTTTTATATGTATGTTATAACTAACATTGCTATGTTTTCCAATCAATCATAAATTTACAAGCCTAACATAATCTAGATATGTCAGGTTGTCTTAGTTTATGACATCATAAAATTTAATGATGTTATTATTTGCCTCAATCTACCAATAAGATTATAACAATGAATCATAACAAGTTATTACCATTTGCAGGAATTAAGGCAATTAAAATGAACAAAAATAAAAGAATGAACAAGTGTTTTGTCTTCCTTAACAATTTATGAATATTGAGTCACAAACGTTTCCCAGCAGGCCCTCGATATGGGAACATTTGAACCTTTTCATGAGTTCTGCCAAGTTTGGATGACATTGGGTATTGTTGGATAAAGATATAACAGTTTAAAGATACGTAGTGATACACTGCCAAAAATGGGCAGAAATGTCAAAATGAAAGGCTGTCACCAAAACATCAAAATTGTCAACCCCATGTTTTTTCCTGCATATTTGGACTAACAGAGGACTAAGGGAACAAGCCATCTTAATAACCATTGCCAATGTGCTCAGTGTTCTAGAAATGCGTGCCTCTATCTGTAGAAATTGGTGTGAGAGACGCTTGTTTTGTTTATATATTGGAAAGAGACACAACTCCGGTAAATGCCCGAAAGATTTCCATTTTCGCAGATATGCTGTTATTCGAGACGAAATGTGCTGAATATATGTGCTCTACATATAGACTGTAATGTAATTAGTTTTTTTTATCGATATGGTAGAAAATAACCCAACCAAAATAAGAATCTTGACACATATCGTGATTTCACTAGTTTTATAGGCTGTCGATAATTCTTATTATAAAGTTTCACCCAGTAATGCTTGGAGAATGATATCTTCAAAATGCTAACTAGACTGGTAAGATTCGTGAAAATGAGATTCTATTTGAACATTGCTATGTGTCCCTTTAAAATACGAATATATTTCTCCATCCCAGCATTTTCCTTTCATTATTTATACACCAATTAATTAAATAAATAAAGTCTGAAAAATATTTCTATATCAATTTATTGTATCATAAATCTATTTGATCATCTCTCTTTCTATTTCAAGTAAGTCATGATGTCCTTGTTAAAACGCAAAACATAGGAAAATGGAGCAGTTTTATAACATTGAATAATTTCCCAGGAGGAAATACATTATGATTTTTTTATGAATTCTGCAAAGACGAGGTATAAACGTTGCAGAAATGGACAAAGGCGGAATATGCCGAAAATCTGTCAAATATGGGATGGTTATATACATGTGTAAACTGCTGAACTCGTTACGTATGGGATTGTTTTATGCATACAACTTGTGTAAACTGCTGTCTTCGTCAAATGTGGGGTTATTATATGCATGTGTAATCTGGTGTATTCCTCAAGTATGTGGTTGTTCTACGCACGTGTAGATTGCTGTATTCGTCAAATATGGGGTTGTTATAAGCATGTGTAAACTGCTGTATTCCTCACGTATGGGGTTGTTATACGCACGTGTAAACTGCTGTATTCGTCAAATATGGGGTTGTTATATGCATGTGTAAACTGCTGAATCGTCACGTATATGGTTGTTATATGCATACAACTTGTGTAAACTGCTGTATTAGTCAAATATGGGGTAGTTATATGCATGTATAAACTGTTGCATTCGTCAAATATGGGGTTGTTATATGCATGGGTAAACTGCTGCATTCGTCAAATATGGGGTTGTTTTATGCATGTGTAAACTGCTGAATTCGTCACGAATGTGGTTGTTATACGCATGTGTAAACTGCTGAAATCGTCAAATATGGGGTTGTTATATGCATGGGTAAACTGCTGAATTCCTCAAGTATGGGGTTGTTATATGCATGTATAAACTGCTGTATTCGTCAAATGTGGGGTTGTTATATGCATGTGTAAAGTGCTGTAATCGTCAAATATGGAGTTGTAATATGCATACAACTTGTGTAAACTGATGAATTCCTCACGTATGGGGTTGTTATATGCACGTGTAAACTACTGTATTCGTCAAATGTGGGGTTGTTTTATGCATTTGTGAACTGCTGAAATCGTCAAATACGGGGTGTATATGCAAATAATGTAATACAATCCCTACATCAATAATGTAGTAAAGTCCCTACATCCATTATGGTGTACAGTCGCTATATTTATAATGTAGTTAGGTCCATATATTAGTAATGTAAAACAGTCTCTACATCAATAATGGTGTACAGTCGCTATATTTATAATGTAGTACTGTCAATATATCAATAATGTAGTACAGTCCCTACATCTATAATGGAGTACAGTCGCTATATTTATAATGTAGTACGGTCAATATAACAATAATGTAGTACAGTCCCTACATCAATAATGGAGTAAAGTCGCAATATATATAATGTAGTACGGTCCATATATCAATAATGCAGTACAGTCCCTACATCAATAATGGAGCAAAGTTGCTACATTTATAATGTAGTACGGTCCATATATCAAAACTGCAGTACAGTCCCTACATCAATAATGGATTACAGTCGCTAAATTAATAATGTAGTACGGTCCATATATTAATAATACAGTACAGTCCTTACATCAATAATGGAATACAGTCGCTATATGTATAATGTAGTACGGTCCAAATATCAATAATGCAGTACAGTTCATACATCAATAATGGAGTATAGTCGCTATATCTATAATGTAGTACGATGCATAAATCAATAATATAGTACAGTCCCTACATCAATAATGGAGTACAGTCGCTATATTAATAATGTAGAACGGTCGATATATTAACAATGCATTACAGTCCCTACATAAATAATGGAGTACAGTCGCTATATTAATAATGTAGTACGGTCCATATATCAATAATATAGTACAGTCCCTTCATCAATACTTAAGTACAGTCGCTATATTTATAATGTAATACGATACATATATCAATAATATAGCACAGTCCCTACATCAACAATGGAGTACAGTCGCTATATTAATAATGTAGTAGGGTCCATATATTAATAATGTAGTACGGTCCATATATTAATAATGTAGTACGGTCCATATATTAATCATGTATTACAGTCCCTACATCAATAATGGATTACAGTCGCTATATTAATAATATAGTACGGTCCATATATTAATAATGTAGTACGGTCCATATATTAATAATGTATTACGGTCAATATATTAATAATGTAGGACAGTCCCTACATCAATAATGGTGTAAAGTCCCTACATCTATAATGGAGTACAGTCGCTATATTGATAAAGTAGTACGGTCCATATATTAATAATGTAGTAGAGTCCCTAGATCAAAAATGGAATACAGTCGCATTATAAATAATGTAGTACGGTCCATATATTAATAATGTAGTACAGTCCCTACATCAATAATGGTGTACAGTCCCTACATCAATGAAGGAGTACAGTCACTATATTAATAATGTAGTACGGTCCATATATCAATATTGTAGTACAGTCCATATATTAATAATGTAGATCAGTCCCTACATCAATAATGGTGTACAGTCCCTACATCAATAATGGAGTACAGTCACTATATAAATAACGGAGTACAATCGCTATATTAATAATGAAGTACAGTCCCTACATCAATAATGGAGTACAGTCGCTATATCAATAATGTAGTACGGTCAATATATAAATGATACTGTACAGTTCTACATCAATAATGGAGTACAGTCGCTACATCAATGATTGAGTACAGTCGCTATATAAATAATGTAGTACGGTCCATATATTAATAATGTAGTACAGTCCCTACATCAATAATGGAGTACAGTCGCTATATAAATAATGTAGTACGGTCCATATATTAATAATGTAGAACAGTCCCTACATCAATAACGGAGTACAGTCCCTACATTAATAATGTAGTACAGTCCCTACATCAATAATGTAGTACAGTCCCTACATCAATATTGGAGTACAGTCACTATATTAATAATGTAGTACGGTCAATATATTAATATTGTAGCATGGTCAATATATTAATAATGTAGTACAGTCCCTATATCAATAACGGGTTACAGTTGGTATATTAATAAAGTAGTACAGACCCTACATCAATAACGGAATACAGTCGCTAGATTAAAATTGTAGTACAGTCAATAGATAATAATAATGTAGTACAGTCCATATAAAAAATAATAATGTTTACAGTCCCTACATAAATAATGGAGTACAGTCGTTATATTTATAATGTAGTACGACCCATATATTTACAATGTAATATAGTCTCTACATCAATATTGTAGTACAGTCGCTACATTAATAATGGGTTACAGTCGGTATATTTTTAATGAAGTACGGTTCATATATTAATACTGTAGTAAAATCCCTATATCAATAATAGAGTACAGTCCCTGCATCAGTCCTTTCATCAATAATGGAATACAGTCCCTACATCAATAATGGAATACAGTCCCTACATCAATAATGTAGTACAGTCCCTACATCAATAATTGAGTACAGTCGCTATATTAATAATGTAGTACAGTCCCCTCAATTACAAAGGAGTACAGTCGCTAAATTAATAATGATGTACGGTCAATATATTAAAAATATAGTACGGTCCATATATTGATAATGTTGTACAGTCCCTACATCAATAATGGAGTACAGTCGCTATATTAATAATGTAGTACCGTCCGTATATTTATAATGTAGTCCGGACCATATATCAATAATGTAGTACAGTCCATACATCAATAATCGAGTACAGTCGCTATATTAATAATGTAGTACAGTCCCTACAATAATAATGGAGTACAATCGCTATATTAATAATGAAGTACGGTCCATATATCAAAAATGTAGTACGGTCCATATATTGATAATGTTGTACAGTCCCTACATCAAAAATGGAGTACAGTCACTATATTAATAATGTAGTACCGTCCGTATATTTATAATGTTGTCCGGTCCATATATTAATAATATAGTACAGTCCCTACACCAATAATCGAGTACAGTCGCTATATTAATAATGTAGTACGGTCCATATATTAATTATGTATTACAGTCCCTACATCAATTATGGATTACAGTCGCTATATTAATAATGTAGTACGGTACATATATTAATAATGTAGCACAGTCCCTACATTAATAATGTAGAACCGTCCGTATATTTATAATGTAGTCCAGTCCAAACATCAATAATCGAGTACAGTGACTGTCGCTATATAAATAATGTAGTACGGTCCATTTATTAATAATGTAGTACAGTCCCTACAACAATAATGTAGTACAGTCCCTACATCAACAATGTAGTACCGTCCATATATTTGTAAAGTAGTCCGGTCCATATATTAATACTGTAGTACCGTCCAAACATCAATAATCGAGTACAGTCGCTATATTGATAGTGGGATATAGTCCCTACATCAATAATAAAGTAGTCCCTACATCAATAATGGAGTACAGTCCCTACATTAATAATCGAGTACAGTCCCTACATTAATAATGAAATGCAGTCCCTACATCAATAATTAAGTACAGTCCCTACATCAATAATGTAGTACAGTCCTTACATCAATTATGGATAACAGTCGCTATATTAATAATTTAGTACGGTCCATATATTTATAATGTAGTGCAGTCCCTACATCAATAATGAAGTACAGCCCCTTTATCAATAATGTAGTATAGTCCCTACATCAATAATGTAGTACAATTCCTAAATCAGTAATGTAGTACAGTCCCTAAATCAATAATGTCGCTTTATTAATAATGTAGTACCGTCCGTATATTTATAATGTAGTCCGGTCCATATATTAATAGTCTAGTGCCGTCCCTACATCAATAATGGAGTACAGTCGCTATATTAATAATGTAGTACTGTCCATATATTAATATAGTAGTACAGTCCCTACATCAATAATGGAGTACAGTCCCTACATCAATAATGGAGTTAAGTTGTTATATTAATAATGTAGTACAGTCCTTACATCAATAATGTAGTACAGTCCTTACATCAATAATGGAGTACAGTCGCGATATTTATAATGTAGTACGGTCCATATATTTATAATATAGTACAGTCCCTACATCAATAATGAAGTACAGTCCTTATATCAATAATGTAGTATAGTCCCTACATCAATAATATAGTACAGTCCCTACATCAATAATGGAGTACAGTCCCTACGTTAATAATGAAGTACAGTCCCTACATCAATAATGTAGTACAGTCCCTACATCAATTCTGTAGTACAGTCACTACATCAATAATGGAGTACAGTCCCTATATTTATAATGAAGTACAGTCCCTAGATCAATAATGTAGTACAGTCCATACATCAATAATGTAGTACAGTCCTTAATTCAATAATGGAGTACAGTCACTATATTAATAATGTAGTACGGTCCATATTTTAATATTGTAGTACGGTCCATATATTAATAATATAGTACAATCCAACATTAATAATGTAGAACAGTCTCTTCACCAATAATGTAGTACAGTCCCTACATCAATTCTGTAGTACAGTCACTACATCAATAATGGAGTACAGTCCCTATATCAATAATGTAGTACAGTCCCTACATCAATAATGAAGAACAGTCCCTATATCAATAATGTAGTACAGTCGCTATATTAATAATCTAGTACAGTCCCTACATCAATATATGAGTACAGTCCCTACATCAATAATGAAGTACAGTCCCTTTATCAATAATGTAGTATAGTCCGTTCATCAATAATATAGTAGTGTTCCATCATCAATAATGGAGTACAGTCCCTACATTAATAATGAAGTACAGTCCCTACATCAATAATGTACTACATTCCCTATATCAATAATGTAGTACAGTCCCTACATCAATAATGGAGTACAGTCCTTACATTTATAATGGAGTACAGTCCCTACATCAATAATGTAGTATAGTCCATACATCAATAATGGAGTACAGTCCCTACATTAATAATGAAGTACAGTCCCTGCATCAATAATGGAGTACAGTCGCTATATAAATAAATAAGTACAGTCCCTACAATAATAATGGAGTTCAGTCCCTACATCAATAATGTAGTACAGTCCCTACATCAATAATGTAGTACAGTCCCTGCATCAATAATGGAATACACTCATTATATCAATAAAGTAGTACAGTCCCTATAATAATAATGGAGTACAGTTGCTCTATTAATAATGTGGTTCGGTTGATATATAAATAATGTAGTACAGTCCATATATTTATCATGTAGTACAGTCCATATATAATTAATAATGTAGTATAGTCCCTAAATCAATATTGGAATACAGTCCTTACATCAATATTGGAGTACAATCCCTACATCAATTATGAATTACAGTCACTACATCAATAATAGAGTGCCATCCATATATAAATAACGTAGTACGGTCCATATATCAATAATATAGTACAGTCCCTACATCAATAATGGTGTACAGTCGCTTTATTTATAATGTAGTACGGTCCGTATATCAATAATGTAGTACAGTCCCTACATCAATAATGGTGTACAGTCGCTATATTTATAATGTAGTACGGTCCATATATCAATAATGCAGTACAGTCCCTACTTCAATAATGAAGTACATTCGCTATATTAATTATGTAGTTCGGTGCTTATATCAATAATGTAGTACAGTCCCTACATCAATAATGAAGTACAGTCGCTATATTTATAATGTAGTACGGTCCATATATAAAAAAATGTAGTACAGTCGCTAAATCAAAAATGGAGTACCGTCGCTATATTTATAATGTAGTACTGTCCCTAGATCAATAATTGAGTACAGTCGCTATATCAATAATGTAGTACTGTCCCTAAATCAATAATGTAGTACAATTCCTAAATCAGTAATGTAGTACAGTCCCTAAATCAATAATGGTGTACCGTCCCTACATGAATAATGGAGTACAGTCGCTATATTGATAATGTAGTACGGTCCGTATATTAGTTATGTAGTACAGTCCCTACATCAATAATGGAGTACATTCGCTTTATTAATAATGTAGTACAGTCCATACATCAATAATGCAGTACAGTCCTTACATCAATAATTGAGTACAGTCCCTACATCAATAATGGAGTACAGTCCCTACATCAATAATGCAGTACAGTCCCTACATCAATAATGGAGTACAGTCCCTACATCAATAATGGAGTACAGTCCCTACATCAATAATGGAGTACAGTCTCTATATTTATAATGCAGTACGGTCCATATATTAATAATGTAGTACAGTCCCTACATCGATAATTGAGTACAGCCGCTATATTTATAATGACGTAGTGCTGTTGCTTTATTTATTGTGTAGTTTGTCCATTATACTTAATAATGTAGTACGGTTGCTTTATTTATGTAGTACAGTCACTATACTTAATAATGTCATATGGTTACTTTATTTATAATGATATATTTTAAGTTTTTTATAATCGTTAGGGAACATGTTATTTACTACTAGCCTGATTAAATATGGCGTGAATGGACAGCTTTTATTATTTGGATATCCGATCTGCTGTCCATAACTTACCTCCCATCCCGCCTCCATACCTCCACCAAGACCCGGCTGGGGAGACGCAAAATAAAAATCTTTAAAAGGGTCTTTACAGACGTGCAATATGTAGCACTATTTTTTTTTCTTTTTGTTTACCGCAGTAGTGTTAAAAGTTTTAATAATTTGTTGTAAAAGCTACGAATCGAATACTTTTTCGCCAGATAGCTGTGTTCGCTATTAAAACAACAAAAACGTCAACATTAAGAACAGGGCAGTCACTGTATCTTAGTGTACTCAGCAAATAACAGGTTATCAATGTTAATGGGAATCGTTTATGTATACTTTATATAGGCACTTCATAGTGATTTAAATAAAGCCTCGCGTTGACTAGCACGAGTCGTAAGCGTTTTTCTTGTTTTTCGCCCTCAACCCGTCTCCGAACTATGTACATGGCACTGAATTATTTTTGAACGGAGAATCCTAACTTTAGATCAATAAAATTAATGTTGTTTTTACAGTGTGTTAAAACTTTATAACAAAGTTGATAGATAATGGAATGGAATGGATGGAATGGGAGTCTTTATTTAAAGAGGGTAGCCCAATTAGTTTGAAACTAATCTTCCTTGGGTCCCTCTAATGATACATGTACATGTTATTTTCAAAATACAATAGCTAAACAAAATAAAAACATTTTAAGCATTGCAAACAAATTGATTGTACATAAAATGTATATACAAAATTAATCCTATACATCTGTTACAACAACAAAATAAGCAACAACAAAAAAAAAAAACAAGTATAATTATTTACAGTTGATAACATATGTGTGTACATTGGAGGCTTATTTGAAGCACTTGCGATAATAATTGTTTAATTATTACCAAATATTATCTCCGGGACATATGCAGTAGTTTATTCTGTTTGTAACCATTTAACACAATTTGTTGTAAAGCTTTTGGATGTAGTTCAGTTTCTGATATTATTCTGTATACTATTCCATACAGTTCCAGAGTAGGACAGACTACCTTTGAATAATTCTGTGTTGGGTTTTGGTGTGATACATTTGTTGGACGTAGAATTCTATGAACGTTATCATTGGTATCAAACATGTCTGTTATATACGAATGTGCATTGTTTTTTGACACCCTGTTTTTTTTTTTTTTTTTTTTTTTTTTTTTTTTTTTTTGTAACTTTTATTTCAATTTAGTTGTACAAAAACAGAAATATTGATACAAAAAAGTTCATGACAATTGTATATACATTTAGAAATTTCTAATAGCCATTGAGTGTCTCACTGTCTGTGGGAAATGAATGAGTAACAAACAGTGCCCAGGTAAATCCAGATAGTTTGTTTGTGTAGTTTAAATCTCAAGGGCTGTATTATCGAGATTAATAAAAATGTTCAAACCGAAATTCCCCCCCAAACAATTTAATTTCAGTTTCTCTTTTAATTATTATTTGAAATACTTCACAGTTAATTTATCACATACAGTCCTAACACCTCTGTACGTAATGATAAAATATAACTTGCAACATAATCAGTAAGTGTGATGTTTTAGCATTTAAAAGTATCGCTGAGGAAACTATCAAAATATGTTAAATTAGTGAAACCGGAGTCAACAACTCAATGGCTACCAGACATTAAGATAACTTGTACATATATGCATTTGTAGACTTGCAGAACAATATACATGTAATTGAAATCAATTTTCACATTTTAATATAAAGTAGTTAGTTATATAGTGGAATATCATTAAACATTTGGCCGGTTAATCATTTGTATTAGAGATATTTTGAAACAATAAGTGTATAAGCTTAAGTTCTGCAAATTCCTGAGAAAATACTACACAACTTAAAAAGTGCAAAATTTCATCTACAAATCTTTAATAAGTACTCATCCAGTCTAACAAACATCGATGAGAGTCAACTTTGTAACGTTATCAAAATGCTTTTCACTTGTTGTAACGTATACACTAAAAAGCAACAATACATGTTAAATTGAATGTTGGAGTTCATTTATTTATGATTGATGAATGCATAAAAAAACCAATCCAATTGTCATAAAACAATCCGCTTTGAATCTTTTATCTGACTTTGTAAACTTATTATTTTGAGAAGAAAGTAATGCTTTATTGATGTATATAACATTAAATAATTATTCTTATTGCAGGTCTAGTCTTGATAATGAGCAGTTAAATATTATAGTTGATTGGAGAAAAGAAAAAAAAGGAAAAAATAAAAACACTCTGGGGAGGGGATGGGGATTGATATAATTAATTATCTACAAAATATATATGTATTTGTAATCAAACAAATGTATCTAAATTAAAACTGAAAGAGTAACATGAAAAATGTTTCAAATTTGTATCAAGATATAAGTGGCTTATAGTCATTCCAAATAATATCAAAAGTGTGTATTTTACAATTTATTGTTGCAAGATACCGTTCTGTATTATACAGATTTATAATATGTTTTTTAAAGTTGTCAAGTGTAGGTTTAACTGTTTTAAGTTTCTGGGTGTAAATAAATTTCTTTGCAATTAATATTATTTTATTCAAAACTTTGTCAAAAATTTTATTTCCGAACATAATGTCTGTATTTGTCCAATTTAAATTAGTGCCTATACATTTTTCACGAATATGGTTCATCAAACAGGAGATAAATTGTTTAGAAATGTCACATTCGATAAAAATATGTTTAATTGTTTCTATTTCTCTGTTGCATAAACTGCAAATATCAGAATCCTTTATTTTCATTTTTTTAAGAAGCGAATTGGTTCCTAATATTTGGTGGTTTATTCTGTACTGAAACCATTGTAAGTTTGTATCATTTGTTATGTTAAATGGAAGGCAGTAAAATTTAGTTTCAACGAAACTGGTTCTTATATCCAAATCATTTTCCCATTTTGCAGCGGATTGAGGGATTATATTTTCTTGTATACAAGACTGATAAATTGCCCTACATCCTTTTGTATCTTTCATAATTATTGATATTGATAAAGGGCATGTAGGTGCCCCTCCATTACTAGCTAAATGAACAATAGAAAGTTTAAATAAGTACCTTTTAACAGATGCTAGCAATCCTTCATATTCTATGAAGTTTGTATTTATGTTGTACCTATTAATAAAATCAGTCAATGAGTAAAAATTACCATTTGCGTTCATAATATCATTTATCAATAAAACACCCTTAGAGAACCAATGGTTATAAAATATACTTGTGCCTCCGACCTTAATGTTTGGGTTAAACCAAATTGGAATTTTTTGAAATGTGTACCAATTTGCAGGCTTTAGTAGGTTTGAATATGTTTGATAACTTCTAAAAATATCTTTCCAGAAGGGATTATGTATTCTGTTTATGTGTCTACTAATAAAATCTGGGCCATATGCGCCAACATTTGACATGAATGGGTACATGGAGTTAAATATATCTAGATATTTTTTATTTGAGTTTAAAAGGCGTCTTATCCATGTGAGTTTTAATGAGTTAATAAAAAGGTCTATATCAAACATTTTGAGGCCCCCTTTTATGTAAGGGTTGCAAATTGTAGTTCTTTTCACCTTATCCGGTTTATCATTCCAAATAAATTTAAAAAATAAGCTTTTAATCTCTTTAATTTTATCAGAGTTAGGGTTTGGTAGAGCTAAGATAAGATGATTAATTTTTGATATGGCTAAACTTTTTAAGATTGTTATTTTACCAATTGGTGTTAATATTCGTTTTGACCAATGGATAAGAAGTTGTTTTATATCATGTATTTTATCATCAAAGTTCACATTAATCATTTTATCTAAATCTACTGAAAATCGAATACCAAGGACAGTAAATTCATTGTCCCAAGAAAGATTATATTCTTCACATAACTTAATATTACTATTTTTCCTTGAACCTATCCACACTGCCTTAGTTTTATCAACATTGATATTAAGGCCGGAGATTTCAGCATAGAATTTGAGTGTTTGAAGTGTGTTTACAAGTGATTTTTCTGAACCATCAAGCATGAGTGTTGTGTCATCGGCATATTGTGAAATTAAAAAGTTTGTATTGTCAATCTGTATTCCTTTTATATTAGGGTTATTTCTGATTAGAACAGCGAGGATCTCTGCACATAAAATGAATATATATGGGGATAATGGGTCTCCTTGTCTACAACCTCTCTGTAAGTAGAACCACTGTTGTGCGTTTATTAACTTCATAGCGTCTGCAAATGTTGAATATTGATCACCTAAGATAGTACGGCACGATCTCTTATAGTTTATACTAATTTATTTTAGCTCGATTGCGAAGAAAGTTCAGAGCTTATATGAACCACTTTCGAGTCCGCTTCCTGGGAAGAACCAGTACTGAGTGTTGTTTTTTGATAGGCATCGGGTCGAGCTGGGGATCGAACCAGCAACCTCTGGCGTGAGCGGCCAACACTCTATCCATTTGACTACCGCCACGCTTACTACGGTCTCTTTTGCAATATTAGGAGACGGTTTATGTTTATTTTTTTTGTTTAACCGCAATTTACGTTACAATAATCTAGATGGGGTTGAATATAAGCTTTATAGAAACTAATTCTGTAATGTACTGGAATGTAAGTTTTTATTCTTGATAATAGCCACAAGTAGGTTGAAACTTTCTTCCTTATGAACATGAAATAGGTATCCCATTTCAGGTTATTATTCATATACATTCCAAGAACCTTATCACGAGATGTAAGTTCTATTGAAAAATCATTATACGTTAATGATATAGTTTTATCAATAAGCCTAGTACGCCGTTGTGGTGTAGTAACAAATAGAACTTTTTGATGTGTTTATAACCATTCCAATTTTTAAACACCATCCATTTAAAATATTTAAAGATGATTGGAGATTTTTTTGTAAAAGAGCCTTTGATGTATTTATGTCAAATATTGTTGTATCATTTACATACATGTCTGTATTTGACACATTTCCCTCAAGACTGAGAGGGAGATCATTTATAAATAGCAAAAACAAGAAAGGTCCTAATATTGAGCCTTGCTGTACCCCACACATAACAGTTTGTTTAATAGATGTTTCTCCATTTAATGTTACTTTCTGTTTTCTTTCAGTAAGGTAAGATTCAAACCATTTCATTGCGTTTTCACTGCATTTATACAGTTTCATTTTTTTACAAATTATTGCATGGTCAATTAAATCCAAAGCTTTTCTTAAATCTACCATAACTGTACCAACTAATGTTCCTACATTTAGTGCCGCGAGCCATTTATCAGTCATATGAACTAGAGCTGTTTCACAACTGTGTTGTTCTCTGAACCCGCTTTGGAATTCACACAATAATCTATAGAGATTTAAAAATAGAATAAAATTTTCATGAACATGTTCTTCACTCAATTTAGACAGTGTCGGTAGTATTGATATAGGTCGATAATTGTTTGGATCATCAGTTGCACCGCTTTTAAATATAGAGCTTACTTTAGCATAATTTCCAGATGTCGGGAAAACACCATTTCTTATACTGCAATTTATAACACGCGTTAACTACTGGAAATTAAATTAGTGGACATTTTTAACAGTTTTGGTGTGATTTGGTCAATACATGTGGGTTTTGATGTATCTAAATTAGAAAGCATTTCTTTGGTTTTATTCTCTGTAATGAAGGGTATATTGAAAAACATTCTTTTTGGGACTTTGGAATCAACAAACGTTTTAATTTTATTGAAACTTGAGTCGGGTATTGGCTCTTTTAAATTTGCTGCTATGTTAACAAAGAAGTTATGTTGTAATACATTTACAATATCATTACTTTCTGTTGTTTAAAGACCATCTTTATTAATTTTATTAATATAAGTTGAACTATTTGTGTTTTTTTGTAAAAGCACCTTGTTCTTTTAAAAGTTTCCAGATTGATTTTGGGTCAGATTTGCCGTCTTCAATGTTTCTTTCATAAGATTATTTTTTTTAGAAAGAATTAAGCTGGCATACTTTATTTCTGTACATTTTATAATTGCCACGGTCAGTATCATTAAGAGCTTTATGTTTGTCCCTGTTTTTTATCTGAAGTTTACCATTTAGGTTGGTGTATTTATTTAACTCGATGCAATCTAACTGGCACTTGCTTATCTACTACACTTGAAAAATAGTTCATCCAGGTGTCAAGTCCCTCATTTGCAACAGTGTATGCCATGGGGCATTTTGAAGATATGTTATATAAAATTGTCTAAAATGTTTGAAAGATCTGTATTTTATAACGTGATGATCTTTTCTCTTATTTTTATACTTGATTTTACGTGAACAAAATACTGGGAAATTATCACTCAGACCTAGTTTAGGGATGGTTCCATGAGATATATTTTCTTTAAAATCTGTATACATATGATTAATTACTGTTGTTGGAGTTTGGCCCGCTCGCGTGGATTCAAGAACAAGCTGCGATAAACTTTAAGATAAAGTTTAATTTGACCATTCAGTTTTAATATTACTATTTAATAAATCACAATTTATATCTCCAATTATTAGCAATTCTTTTCCTTGTAATTGTACTTTTTCTAGGTGATTTTCAAAATCATAATTCCAAATAACTCTAGATTCAGGATGTCTGTAAATAATCCCCAGAAGGTAGGGTTTACTTTTCTTTGGTTTTATTTTTACCCATAAACATTCGATTTTATCATCTCTAGATCCGTTCTCCTTTCACAGTTTACTCCATTTTTAACATAAACAAGTAAGCCACTACCACCATTTCCTAAGCGATCTTTCCGAAAAGGAGCTTGAAAACCATCCAATTTAAAATATTCTGTTTTATGATTGTAATTAAATTTTGTCTCGATTATCCCAAAAATATTAATTTTATTCAAATGTGAATTAAGCATTTACTTAATTTGATCAAATCAATTAGGTTAAGTTAAGTTAAAACACGAGGCAGTGGATCATAAAAGAACATACATATTCACAATAATGTGGGGTTTGGGGCAATAATGCGGAATTGAGGAAGCCGAAACATATTTTTTTGCTGTTTTATGGAGAGCGATGGCCGATTTAAAAAAAATAATCAGTAAATATAACTTAAAGTGCCAACTTTAAGAATGTCAGGATTTGCTAGTTATTATGTCCCGTTACTGCTAAATGATACTCTCTTTGGTCACTTTTAAATTCAGTAATGCGTTTTAAGTAACTAATGTAAAAACAAAGTTGTTAATATTTGTATTACGACACGTTTGCATTTTATCAATTATTATGTTAAACTGATGTTTTGAAGATGTGAAAATTGCATATTATTAAATAACTTTTAATGCAACTGGTATTTACCTTAATAATAATGTATGTAAAACTTTTATTTTATTATCGGAAACAGAGTAAGTACCATTTACTATCAAGATTTTACCATTTTAATACTAGACCTATCACTAGAAATGTAATGACATATTTCTGTATTTTACGGTTTTAATGAATTATAAACATTTCTCAGAGAAATGCTTGTTTTTAGTGAAATATCAACTACATTAAGAGATGAACTCTGACACTGCCATGTGTTCCTACTTCTCCAAGGCTCATTCGATAAAACAAAACGACATTTCATTGAAACCACTGACTGCTTTCTATATAGCAAGGTTCCTATTGATGCATATACATGTAACATACCTGTAATCGATCTTTATATCAACCGATATTTCTATTAACCGATATTTCTATTAACCGATATTTCTATTTACCGATATCTTTATTAACCTATATTGCTATTTACCGATATCTCTATTAACCGATATTGCTATTTACCGACATCTCTATTAACCGATAAATCTATTAATCGATATCTCTATCAACCGATATATCTATTAACCGACCTTTCTATTAATCAATATCTCTATTAACCGATATTTCAACAAACCAATTATACAACCAATGCAGTTTAAGCAAAATCAACTATTTGTTAATTTCGCGCGAATAATTGTACAATTTTATTTAGTTTAATAATATTTTATAGCATCTATAATAATTATATAGTTACATGAAAAATAACAACAATATTATATATTTTTTAGTACAAATACGTCGGGCTACAAGTTTTAACGTTAGCAACAACCCTCTCCTAAAGAAAATTCCGATCGGCTTTACATGTAATAAAACTAGTTCGTTAAGGTATTGATTACCGTAAATTAATTCCTTTGCCAATGACGTTTGGTCTTTTTAAGAATATTTAAAACGTTTTTATGAGAAATCAAGATTTGAAACAAAAAAAAAGATACTTGAAAAGTAATCCTAACTGAAAAGATAAATATCCTCAAGACCGCCGAACAATTTTGTTATTATCTGTGTGTTCGTTAGTAATATTTGACTTCCATCTTTAATAACTTGCCACTGATGTTGTGTTAAAGGACTACAGTATCATGAACCTGTGCAAGCACGTTGTCTTATAAGTTATTTGATATTAAATCCAACAACAACAACAACAACAACAACAACAACAACAACAACAACAACAACAACAACAACAACAACAACAACAACAACAACAACAACACTCCTTTATTTCTCTTAGGCATGCATATGCAAACATGAAATATGAAAATAAAATATACATAAATATATACACTTGATATTGTTAGTGGCTGTTTATTTATTTGTTTGTTTGTTTGTTTGTTTGTTTGTTTGTGCGTGCGTGCGTGCGTGCGTGCGTGCATGCGTGTATTGGATGGTCCTTTAATGCATATTTCTAAACTTTACATTTTCAAATACAGATGTGTTATTATTATTAATTTCGATTCGCTAATACTCATTTCTTTTTAAATTAAAACACTCGATAATCGATGCACATAAACATATTAATTAATAGCATATATTCCACATACATGGTACTCGTCCGTCCGTTTATGCACAAGTTTGACTGTAAACGTTGACAGATATATGACCATGGGAAAAAATCTTATCCAATATTGCCACGGGTACCTTTAATGTAGATAATGCTTATAATGCGTAAATGTTCTATTTTATTTTATGACCATTTATCACCTGTAAAACAAATTATAGGTTACAGGATCTGTGATATTGTTAAGTATACGATGATATCTGGGAGATGACATAAACATTCATACGCATATTTATACATTTATTTGAGTTTTACAACTAAATAAATATACTCTGTCAGACAATTGTAATTACAAACACTGACGTAGAAGCTATTGTCGCTACTTTATAAAGAGGCTTAATTTCTTTTAACGGTGACCGAAACTATTGAAAATGTAAATGGAGAATAACTGAAAATTATACAAGTGCCAGTGTATAGGCTGGGTAAAGACCCGACCGAAGTAAAGTATATTCTATACAAAGCGCGATCATTATTATAGGAATATGTGCCAACTTTTGACTAAAACATTGTTAACATTACTCTATTTATAAAAAAAACTTGACTTAAATTTAAAATAAAATGCCCCATTATGTATGTAGATCTTTAACTTCGTTTATATTTTGTTCACCCTGATTTTAAAGACATTTTATTCAAGTTTGCACATATTTGTCGTCGAGTATAACATGGTATAAAACGCGTTTCAATTCCATCATTTTTTTTAAATCATAGAAAATATCCAATTTGGATGTGTAGTTTTTTAATGTTGTTGTATGGTGTTTAGCATCACTTTCAACACTGTTTTAGTCATATCGCGACGGTGTCTACTTGAGACAGTATTCTGAGCACCGTCACACTTGAGTATCATGCCGCAGACACATGGTATGATACCCACCCAGTCACATTATACTGACATCGGGCTGACCAGACCTAGAATTATCCTTTAAATGATGATCGCCAAGCGGGGAAGCTTCTAGTACCACTTTCAAGACTTTGGTAAGACCCAGCCGTAGTTTTTTTAAACTCATTGTTTGAAGATAAAGTGACATCACTAGTTCTACACAAATCACCTGTTAGAAATAATTTAAATAAATATGAAGTTTCAGATAAAACTGCTTACTACATATTTTATATAACTAGACGTCCGAAGGTGTAATAAAAAAATAGGTCTGATATCAACAGTGCTATGTGTCCTTTTAGATGAAACATTATTGCCTAAATAAACCATCTTCATGAATGAATACAGAAGAAGAAGAAGAAGAAGAAGAAGGAAGGAAGAAGAAGGAAGGAAGAAGAAGAATAAGAAGAAGAAGAAGAAAAAAAATACGAAGAAAAAGAAACAGTGCTATGTGTCCTTTTAGATGAAACATTATTGCCTAAATAAACCATCTTCATGAATGAATACAGAAGAAGAAGAAGAAGAAGAAGAAGAAGAAAATATAAGAAAATGAAGATGAAGAAGAAGAAGAAGAAGAAGAAGAGAAAAAAGTTTTTTATTGATTAAAATTATTACAATTTTTTATCATATAAAACAAAATATACAACTCAATGTACAATATCTACATAAATCGTTATCACATTTTTTCGAGTAAGAAGGTAATTATATTATGTTCTATATTTATAATTAAGTTTTCACTGTTAAAGGAAGATGGAAACTTATTGAAACGTCTTTTACATAATTCTCTGAAAGAAGTTTAAATCTCTTATACAGTTATCAAAATAATTAGAGATTAGAGATCATTTGATGCTCATGTGACATCTATCTTAAATTATGGTTCGGAGGTATGGGGATTTACACTTAAACAAGTCTAAAGAAATTGAAAGGATTCACCTAAATATTGCAAACAAATGCTTGGGGTATAACTATCAACAAGTAATGCTGGTATGTATGGAGTATTGGGGCGATATCCTTTATGTATTTACAGATATTTAAAAATAATTAAATATTGGTTAAAGAACTTACTGCTAATATAATGATAAAAAACGATTTTCCAAAGCGCATTGATAGATTGTTTAAAGGGGTTTATAAACTGGGTGTCAAAAGTATAATCTATATCAAGTTCACAAATGGTTTGTTATATGCATGGTACGATTCCCACCCACTAAACAACAATCATTTTCAAGCAGTGTTCAGACAGAGACTTATAAATACCTTTTTACAGAACTTATGGTCGGATATAGAAACAAATTATATTTTAAGTTTATACAAATTTGAAATACGAAAACTATATAAACGTTATACGTTCTATATATATGAGACGTTTAATTATGATTGTCAGTCTATAACTTTAAAATCCAAACCGGAAGGTAGAACGTTTATAATTTAGAGGCATCTGATGTCTTGTACATAAACTGTAAGTTGTATGTTTAAACATGTTTCGATCACGCATAATGATCTTGAAATATTGAGATTTATAGTAAAATTTCTCGTAATTTGTTGTTTTTTTAGTGGCAGTATACAAATTTTGTAATCAGAAGTACAATTTAAAACACAAATTGCTGGGAATGGTATTGGTTTGATAAGAATTTCATTCTACAATGTAAGAATTTGATTTGTGTTCATGTGATGAATGGAAGATAAGATATTGGAGATTTTATGTGAATACGCGATCGTTCACAAAATGTATTTCAGTTGCCTTTCCTTCTCTATATACTTCCTTAGATGAATAAACAATTCAATTGCCACTCACACATTTCAGGTGCAACGTGCATTTTATTATTTATATATTCCAATTAAAGTTCTAAATCGTGAATGCATATTACATTCAGTTATTAAGATACAACGGCACACCTGCTGTGAACAATTGTTGTAATTTGCAACATCTGGCGATGCAACTCTGAAAAAAATATCAATATTTGGAAGCATACGTTTATCCACCTACATAAACGAATTAACAAATAACTTCAATTACAATACACTATAATTTGATGTTTGTATATCGAACAGTGGTCATTCGATAAATAACTATATAAAACTATTTTCCGAACAGATTACACATCATAAAATACACGGTTAGAAGCACTTGTGTATTCAATTACATCATACAGTTTTCAACCCATGGCGGCCCAACAGATTACACATCATAAAACACACGGTTAGAAGCATTTGTGTATTCAATTACATCATACAGTTTACAACCCATGGCGCCCCAACAGATTACACATCATAAAATACACGGTTAGAAGCACTTGTGTATTCAATTACATCATACAGTTTACAGCCCATGGCACCCCAACAGAATACACATCATAAAATACACTGTAAGAAGCACTTGTGTATTCAATTACATCATACAGTTTACAACCCATGGCGCCCCAACAGATTACACATCCTAAAATACACGGTAAGAAGCACTTATGTATTCAATTACATCACACAGTTTACATCCCATGGCGCCCCAACAGAATACACATCATAAAATACAGGGTAAGAAGCAATTGTGTATTCAATTACAACATACAGTTTACAAACCATGGCGCGCCAACAGATTACACATCCTTAAATACACGGTAAGAAGCACTTATGTATTCAATTACATCATACAGTTTACAACCCATGGAGCCCCAACAGAATACACATCATAAAATACACGGTAAGAAGCACTTGTGTATTCAATTACAACATACAGTTTACAGCCCATGGCGCCCCAACAGATTACACATCATAAAATACACGGTAAGAAGCACTTGTGTATTCAATTACAACATACAGTTTACAACCCATGGCGCCCCAACAGATTACACATCCTAAAATACACGTAAGAAGCACTTGTGTATTCAATTACATCATACAGTTTACATCCATGGTGCCCAAACAGAATACACATCATAAAATACACGGTTAGAAACACTTGTGTTTTCAATTACATCATACAGTTTACAACCCATGGCGCCCCAACAGAATACACATCATAAAATACACGGTAAGAAGCACTTGTGTATTCAATTACAACATACAGTTTACAGCCCATGGCGCCCCAATAGATTACATATCATAAAATACACGGTTAGAAGCACTTGTGTATTCAATTACATCATACAGTTTACAACCCATGGCGCCCCAACAGAATACACATCATAAAATACACGGTAAGAAGCACTTGTGTATTCAATTACAACATACAGTTTACAGCCCATGGCGCCCCAATAGATTACATATCATAAAATACACGGTAAGGAGCACTTGTGTATTCAATTACATCATACAGTTTACAACCCATGGCGCCCCAACAGATTACACATCATAAAATACACGGTAAGAAGCACTTGTGTATTCAATTACAACATACGGTTTACAACCCATGGCGGCCCAACAGATTACACATCATAAAATACACGGTAAGAAGCACTTGTGTATTCAATTACATCATACAGTTTACAACCCATGGCGCCCCAACAGATTACACATCCTGAAATACACGGTAAGAAGCACTTTTGTATTCAATTACATCATACAGTTTACATCCATGGTGCCCAAACAGAATACACATCATAAAATACACGGTAAAAAGCACTTGTGTATTCAATTACATCATACAGTTTACATCCATTGCGCAACAACAGATTAACCATCATAAAATACACGGTAAGAAGCACTTGTGTATTCAATTACATCATACAGTTTACATCCATGGCGGCCCAACAGATTACACATCATAAAATACACGGTAAGAAGCACTTGTGTATTCAATTACATCATACAGTTTACATCCCATGGCACCCCAACAGATTACACATCATAAAATACACGGTTAGAAACACTTGTGTATTCAATTACATCATACAGTTTACATCCCATGGCGCCCCAACAGATTACACATCATAAAAAACACGGTTAGAAACACCTGTGTATTCAATTTCATCATACAGTTTACAACCTATGGCACCCCAACAGATTACACATCATAAAATACACGGTAAGAAGCACTTGTGTATTCAATTACATCATACAGTTTACAGCCCATGGCGCCCCAACAGAATATACATCATAAAATACACGGTTAGAAGCACTTGTGTATTCAATTACATCATACAGTTTACATCCCATGGCGCCCCAACAGATTACACATCATAAAATACACGGTAAGAAGCACTTGTGTATTCAATTACATCATACAGTTTACATCCCATGGCGCCCCAACAGAATACACATCATAAAATACACGGTTAGAAGCACTTGTGTATTCAATTACATCATACAGTTTACATCCCATGGCGCCCCAACAGATTACACATCATAAAATACACGGTTAGAAGCATTTGTGTATTCAATTTCATCATACAGTTTACAACCTATGGCACCCCAACAGATTACACATCATAAAATACACGGTTAGAAACACTTGTGTATTCAATTTCATCATACAGTTTACAACCTATGGCACCCCAACAGAATACACATCATAAAATACACGGTTAGAAACACTTGTGTATTCAATTTCATCATACAGTTTACAACCCATGGCACCCCAACAGAATACACATCATAAAATACACGGTAAGAAGCACTTGTGTATTCAATTTCATCATACAGTTTACAACCTATGGCGCCCCAACAGATTACACATCATAAAATACACGGTAAGAAGCACTTGTGTATTCAATTACATCATACAGTTTACATCCCATGGCGCCCCAACAGAATACACATCATAAAATACACGGTTAGAAGCACTTGTGTATTCAATTACATCATACAGTTTACATCCCATGGCGCCCCAACAGATTACACATCATAAAATACACGGTTAGAAGCACTTGTGTATTCAATTTCATCATACAGTTTACAACCTATGGCACCCCAACAGATTACACATCATAAAATACACGGTTAGAAACACTTGTGTATTCAATTTCATCATACAGTTTACAACCTATGGCACCCCAACAGAATACACATCATAAAATACTCGGTTAGAAACACTTGTGTATTCAATTTCATCATACAGTTTACAACCCATGGCACCCCAATAGAATACACATCATAAAATACACGGTAAGAAGCACTTGTGTATTCAATTTCATCATACAGTTTACAACCTATGGCGCCCCAACAGATTACACATCATAAAACACACGGTTAGAAACACTTGTGTATTCAATTACATCATACAGTTTACAGCCCATGACGCCCCAACACTTTTCAGTGTCGTGACGATTAATTTTGCGGATCTGAACGGTTTATACCAAAATTCAAAATGACGATTATCTAGATAAAACAAATAAACAATAGCGCAAAAAGACCACCTTCCAGTCCCCCCACCCCCACCCCCCAAAAAAGTCCCCCCCCCCCCCTTAAAAAAACAAACAAAAAAACCAAATAAAAAAACCCAACCAAACAAACATAAAAAAAACAAACAAAAAACACAACAAAACCTCCAAAAATAACAACAACAACAACAACAACAACAACAACAACAGCAACACACAACAGCAACAATTTGCCGTAGATTTGCCATATATTTGGGACTAATGTGGCTATTAATTAATTTTTTATTTGTCTAATTATAATCATATTGGACCCTTATATGACCCCAAGGAGAGGACCACGTTCGTAAAAAAATTGATATGATATTGCTACAATGATCGTCTTGGACAGGCTTCACTGACCATGTTTAAAGGTTCCTCAACTTAGAAATATCAATTTCTCCAAACGATTATTTGAACTTATTAAACATTAATAATAACGTATCTGTATTCAATGGTAAAGGATAGCTAGCAACATGAAAAGTATGACATATGAAGTTATAGTATTCAAAAACATCAATAAAAAGCAAATGCTTTTTGAAACTGAGACTTTTGTCAGTAAAACCAAGCACTGTTTATAATTATAGACATATGGTTTTGGTAGATATTATCCTCCGTGTGATTATGGTTCTGGCAGATATTATCCCCAACGTAGATGTGGTTCTGGATGATATTACCCCCCACGTGATTGTGGATGGCAGATGTTATCCCCCATGTGATTGTTGTTATATCAGATATTATCCCCCACGTGATAGTGGTTCTGGCAGATATTTCCCCCCACGTGATTGTGGTTCTGGCAAATATTATCCCCCACGGGATTCTGGTTCTGGCAGATATTTCCCCCCACGTGATTGTGGTTCTGGCAAATATTATCCCCCACGTGATTCTGGTTCTGGCAGATATTACCCCCCCCCCCCCACGTGATTGTGGTTCTGGCAGATATTATCCCCCATGTGATTGTTGTTATATCAGATATTATCCCCCACGTGATAGTGGTTCTGGCAGATATTATCCCCCACGTGATTGTGGTTATGGCATATATAATCCCTCACGTGATTGTGATTCTGCAAAATAGTATCCCTCACGTGATTGTGATTCTGCAAAATATTATCCTACACGTGATTGTGGTTCTGGCAGATATTATCCCCCACGTGATTGTGGTTATGGTAGATATTACCCCTCACGTGATTATGATTCTGCAAAATAGTATCCCTCACGTGATTGTGATTCTGAAAAATATTATTCCCCACGTGATTATGGTTCTGGCAGATATAATCCCCCACGTGATTGTGGTTCTGGCAGATATTATCCCCCACGTGGTTGTGGTTCTGGCAGATATTATCCCCAACGTGATTGTGGTTCTGGCAGATATTACCCCCACGTGACTGTGGTTCTGGCAGATATTATCCCCCACGTGATTGTGGTTATGGCAGATATTATCCCGCACGTGATTGTGATTCTGCAAAATATTATCCCCCACGTGATGGTGGTTCTGGCAGATAGTATCCCCCACGTTATTGTAGTTCTGGCAGATATCACTCCCCATGTGAATGTGGTTCTGGCAGATATTATCCCAACGTTATTGTGATTCTGGCAGATATTATCCCCCACGTGATTGTGGTTCGGGCATATATTATCTCCGATGTGAATGTGGTTCTGGCAGATATTACCAAACGTTATTGTGATTCTTGCAGATATTATCCCCAATGTGATTGTGGTTCTTGCAGATTTCATCCCCACGTAGTTGTGATTCTGACAGATATTATCCCCCACGTGATTGTGGTTCTTGCAGATCCCCCCCCTCCCCGTGATTGTGGTTCTGTCAGATATTATTCCCTATGTGATTGTGGTTCTGGCAGATATAATCCCCCACGTGATTTTGGTTATGGCAGATATTATCCCTCACGTGTTTGTGGATCTGGCAGATATTATCCCCCACTTGATTGTGGTTCTGGCAGATGTCATCCCCCACGTGATTGTGGTTCTGGCAGATATTATCTCCAATGTGAATGTGGTTATGGCAGATATTTCCACCCACGTGATTGTGGTTCTGCAAGATATCATCCCCCACGTGATTGTGGTTTTGGCAGATATTATCCCCCACGTGGTTGTGGATCTGGCAGATATTATCCCCCACTTGATTGTGGTTCTGGCAGATGTAATCCCCCGCGTGATTGTGGTTCTGGCAGATATTATCTCCAATGTGAATGTGGTTCTGGCAGATATTATCCCCCAAGTGATTGTGGTTCTGGCAAATATTATCTCCCCATGTGATTGTGGTTCTGGCAGATATTATCCCCCACGTGATTGTGGTTCTGGTAGATATTATCCCACACGTAATTGTGGTTTTGGCATATATTATCCCCCATGTGATTGTGGTTCTGGCATATATTATCCCGCATGTGATTGTGGTTATGGCAGATATTATCCCCCACGTTGTTTTGATTCTGGCAGATATTATCTCCCACTTGGTTGTGACTCTGACAGATATTATCCCCCACGTCGTTGTGGTTCTAACATATATTATCCCCCCACATGATTGTGGTTCTGACAGAAATTATCAACCACGTGGTTGTGATGATTCTGGCAGATATTATCCCCCACGTTATTGTGATTCTGACAGATATTATCCCCTCACGTGATTGTGGCTCTTACATATATTATCCTCTACGTGGTTGTGATTCCGACAGATATTATCTCCCACGTGATTGTGGTTCTGGCATATATTATCCACCACGTGATTGTGATTCTGACAGATATTATCCCCACGTGGTTGTAATGATTCTGGCAGATATTATCCCTACGTGATTGTGATTCTGGCAGATATTTTCCACCACGTGGTTATGGTAATTCTGACAGATATTATCCTCTCGTGATTGTGATTCTGGCAGATATTATCCCCCACGTGGTTGTGATGATTCTGGGAGATATTATCCCCACGTGATTGTGATTTTGGCAGATATTATCCACCACGTGGTTATGGTAATTCTGACAGTTATTATCCTCACGTGATTGTGATTCTGGCAGATATTATCCCCCACGTGGTTGTGATGATTCTGGGAGATATTATCCCCACGTGATTGTGATTTTGGCAGATATTATCCCACACGTGGTTGTGGTGTTTCTGACATATATAATCCCCATGTCATTGTAATTCTGGCAGATATCATACCCACGTGGTTGTGATGATTCTGGCAGATATTATCCCGAAGTGATTGTGATTCTGGCAGATATTATTGACCACGTGGTTGTGATGATTCTGGCAGATATTATCCTGACGTGATTGTGATTCTGGCAGATATTATCCCCAACGTGATTGTGATTCTGGCAGATATTATCCACCACGTGGTTATGGTAATTCTGACAGATATTATCCTGACGTGATTGTGATTCTGGCAGATATTATCCCCCACGTGGTTGTGATGATTCTGACAGATATTATCCCCACGTGATTGTGATTTTGGCAGATATTATCCCACACGTGTTTGTGATGTTTCTGACAGATATAATCCCCACGTGATTGTGATTCTGGCAGATATTATCCACCACGTGGTTATGGTAATTCTGACAGATATTATCCCAACGTGATTGTGATTCTGGCAGATATTATCCCCCACGTGGTTGTGATGATTCTGGGAGATATTATCCCCAACGTGATTGTGATTCTGGCAGATATTATCCACCAATTGGTTATGGTAATTCTGACAGATATTATCCTGACGTGATTGTGATTCTGGCAGATATTATCCCCCACGTGGTTGTGATGATTCTGGGAGATATTATCCCCCACGTGATTGTGATTTTGGCAGATATTATCCCACACGTGTTTGTGATGTTTCTGACAGATATAATCCCCATGTCATTGTAATTCTGGCAGATATCATACCCCACGTAGTTGTGATGATTCTGGCAGATATTATCCCGAAGTGATTGTGATTCTGGCAGATATTATTGACCACGTGGTTGTGATAATTCTGACAGATATTAACCCCCACGTCATTGTGATTCTGGCAGATATTATCCCCCACGTGGTTGTGATGATTCTGGCAGATATTATCCCCACGTGATTGTGATTCTGGCAGATATTATCCACCACGTGGTTATGGTAATTCTGACAGATATTATCCTGACGTGATTATGATTCTGGCAGATATTATCCCCACGTGATTGTGATTCTGGCAGATATTATCCACCACGTGGTTATGGTAATTCTGACATATTATCCTGACGTGATTGTGATTCTGGCAGATATTATCCCCAACGTGGTTGTGATGATTCTGACATATTATCTCCACGTGATTGTGATTTTGGCAGATATTATCCCACACGTCGTTGTGATGTTTCTGACAGATATAATCCCCACGTGATTGTGATTCTGGCAGATATTATCCACCACGTGGTTATGGTAATTCTGACAGATATTATCCTTACGTGATTGTGATTCTGGCAGATATTATCCCCCACGTAGCTGTGATGATTCTGGGAGATATTATCCCCACGTGATTTTGATTCTGGCAGATATTATCCACCACGTGGTTATGGTAATTCTGACAGATATTATCCTGACGTGATTGTGATTCTGGCAGATATTATCCCCCACGTTGTTGTGATGATTCTGGGAGATATTATCCCCCACGTGATTGTGATTTTGGCAGATATTATCCCACACGTGTTTGTGATGTTTCTGACAGATATAATCCCCATGTCATTGTAATTCTGGCAGATATCATACCCCACGTGGTTGTGATGATTCTGGCAGATATTATCCCGAAGTGATTGTGATTCTGGCAGATATTATTGACCACGTGGTTGTGATAATTCTGACAGATATTAACCCCCACGTCATTGTGATTCTGGCAGATATTATCCCCCCTCGTGGTTGTGGTTCGGAAATATTTTACCCCCACGTTATTGTTATTCTGAAAGACTATCCCCAACGTTGTTGTGGTTCTGACAGATAATATCCCTCACGTGATTGTGATGATTCTGTCAGATATTATCCCCAGGTAATTGTGATTCTGGCAGATATTATCCGCCACGTGGTTATGATGATTCTGACAGATATTATCCCCACGTGATTGTAATTTTGCAGATATTATCCCCCACGTGGTTGTGATGATGTTGGCAGATATTATCTCCACATGATTGTTAGATGGCAGATATTATCCCCCACGTGGTTGTGATGATTTTGACATTTATTATCCCCCACGTGATTGTGAATCTGACAGATATTATCCCCCATGTGATTGTGAATCTGACAGATATTATCCACCACGAGGTTGTGATGATTATGACACATATTATTCTCACGTGATTGTAATTCTAGCAGATATTATCCCCCATGTGGTTGTTGTTCTGACAGATATTATTCCCCACATGATTTTGATACTGGCAGATATTTTCCCCCACGTGGTTGTGGTTCTGAAATATACTATCCCCACGTAATTGTGATTCTGAAAGACTAGCCCCCACGTGATTGTGATTCTGACAGATATTATCCCCACGTGATTGTGGTGATTCTGACAGATATTATCCCCAACGTAATTGTGATTCTGACAGATATTATCCCCACGTGATTGTGATGATTCTGACAGATATTATCCCCCAGATGATTGTGGTTCTGACAGATGTTATCTATAACGTGGTTGTGATCATTCTGACAAATATTATCCCCCACGTGATTGTAGATCTGGCAAATATTATCCCCCATGCGATTGTGGTTCTGTATTATTACCAACGTAATTGTGATTCTCAAAGACTATCCCCCACGTTGTTGATCTTCTGGTTGGTATTTTCTCCCACGTGGTTGTGATTCTGACATATATTATCCCCGACGTGATTGTGGTTCTGACAGATGTTATCCACCACGTGGTTGTGATCATTCTGACAAATATTATTCCCCACGTGGTTGTAGATCTGGCAAATATTATCCCCCATGCGATTGTGGTTCTGTATTATCACCCACGTAATTGTGATTCTGACAGATGTTATCCTCACGTGATTGTGGATCTGGCAGATATTATCCCCACGTGGTTGTGGTTCTGACATATATTATCCCCACGTGGTTGTGGTTCTGACAAATATTTACCCCCACCCACCCACCCACCCACCACGCCCCCTCCACGTTGTTGTACTTTCACAGGTGAGATTGTACATGAACGTGTGTAAAGCTTATATTAATATTGTGAAACGTATAACCACATGATAGCAATCTCCAATTATCTCTGTCTTAAATGTCACATTCTGATTAACAGCGTGTATACCTACATCAAGCTAGTTTCCAATCTTCGTCAATACCAAGAATTTGTCTTCATGTAAATTGATAGGAAACTTGCATCTTTCTAATAAATATTCGTAAGCATGAGTGTGTGTTTTTGAAAATAATCATCAGATTTCACAGGCAATCAATTTCTTATACGTAAACTGTAAGCTGCATGTAATCTTAGATGTTTTAGAATGTTTTGAATAAACATACCAAATGCTATTGAATAAAATATTGCAGTTTGAAGTAAAGTTTCAAGTACATTTCTTGATTTAAAGTTGCAGTATACAGATTTTGTAATTATAACTACATAACTAAAATTTAAAACACAAATAGCTGGGAATGGTGCAAAGAAAGCATTTTGATCGGTATTCCTGAGTTGAATGGAAGTTTGGATAACTGAAAACGAGATTTTGCGAGATAATGTGTGAATACGAAAGCGTTCATAAAATCTCAATCAGTTTATTAGTTTTTAAAAATACATATATTTCATTGGATTTTTTTTATTTGTTTTATCATTCCGATAAAAGCTGGTGAAAATAAGATTAAGATTTAATTAAAAATAACCACAAATATACGAAACAGGATTCAACTTATTTAGGTATACCATTGTCTATACTACAGGCATTGTACAAATATATTCGTATATTCGTATCGTTGAACAATTGATGAACATCGTTTTGTGGTATACAACGCTGGATGTAAATACTGTATATATTATGAGGGCCCCATGGAAGACTGACTTGTTTAAATTAAGATTTTACCATTATTATTATTATTATTTTATTTCAATAATTTACAAGAGTTGTAGCCCTTTCCAAGTTATCATGTAGGTGTTAAGTTTCAGAAAATATTGTTAAATGACAATTTATCAATATATTTCAGTGTGGCAGCGCTTAGTATACTGGCTCAGTCAAGCGAACACCGACGCGATAGGACTGTTGAACACGACGCAAACTCCATACAACAACAATTACATCAATCATCGAAATGCCGAGCGTACCTTTAACGGTAATTTGATTCGTGCTGAACAAATTATTGCAAAGCAATATACAGTATAATTTTTTATTATATATAAAACATAAATATAGCGATGCCTTTTAATATTTCGAGAGATTGTGATTTCTGTTTAGGTTACAGTCGGTTGCTATAGATTTTGTCTTAAATATCTCTTTCTCTTCTGTGAAGGAGAGGAAACAATACTGGATAGAAAAATACTTACTTAAAGCTTACGAGTTAATAAAGAAAGTTTATTATACTGTCACAATAACGACACATAACTGGTGTTGTCAAATTAGCATATGGTTTTAACTTTTTAACTTATAATTGTGTATACAAGTGTACTTAAAACAGCCTTGATATAGGAATTGTAATTATTTCATTTCCATTGACACGGCTAAATATATCGCATATGTTTGTTATACGGACGGTAACTAGATATTATAAGCATTCGTGTACGCTAGTATTCAGACGGGACCTGTTTTATGTTTTGGATGTAGATGCCCATATGTGATCGGAGTCATGCTTATAAAGAAACAACTACTGGCTTTTTGTGTAGGAATTATCCTGGTCTGTTTCATTGTCATGTTACGTAAGTATTTGTAAAATTGTTTTATTCTAATTGTAGATAATGAGAAATTAAGTTTACTACTATATTTTTTTATTACTTTATTATTTTTTCTTACAAAAAATACTACTACTACTACTACTACTACTACTACTACTGCTGCTGCTACTACTACTACTACTACTACTACTACTACTACTACAACTACTACTACTACTACTACAAATACTACTACTACTACTACTACTACTACTACTACTACTACTACTACTACTACTACTACTACTACTACTACTACTACTACTACAACTACTACTACTACTACTACTAATAATAATAATAATTATAATTATAATAATATTATATGTAATCATGATGATGATGATGATGATGATGATGAAAATGATAAAAACAGTTACCTAAACAGCTTCCAATAAGGTGTCTTATAATCTTGTTTAAGTGCATAAAGAGAGGCTGAAAGCCGAATATGAACAAGAACTGAACTCTATGTCTTCATGCCAGAGTAACTAGTTTAATATACTCTGTTTTTTGGCCCGTAAAAGCGGGGTTATATTTTGTTTTAGATAATCTTAAATTATACCATTTGTTGTCAAAAATAATAATTAAATTCACTTATATAAGTAGACAATAAAGTATTCATTTACTGCCTTGTAAACAAGTTTTCGAAGAGAGAACATGTAAGCATCTAACTTTGAAATGTAACTACCCTAATTATTTAAAACGTTGAACATACGGAGTATGAATAATTATCCAGCAGTACGATACCGTAGAAATTCACGGTACATTTGGTGGGAGCTAAAGGGCGTTACATGATCGTATTTTAGACCCCTCGGCTATAGAGGACCTTTATTAAAGTACATAATACTAAAATTCTTGAATATTGTTACATACACATTTTTAGTTTTTGAGTATTTGCTTTGAGTAAATGTTGATGGAATTTGACCCAGGCTACTGTTTCACCAAATGCATTTGTGCTTACAAAATAACTCCGTCTTGTTACAGTGATTTCAAAACTTCATCTGATTTTAATTACAAAGTAAAATCGTGCCGTGTGATAGTCCAGTAAGGATACCGCATCACCTGGACAGCATTTCTCTTGGGGGATTTAGTTAGGGAATGATAACAGAAAGTTTACCAATGTCGGAGATGTATAAATCTGAAGAAAACAAATTAATAATTTGAACAAATATATTAGTTTATTAATATGCAATATTGTTTGAGAGAATATTACCTTTAAAGCTGATATTGTTGAAAATTGTGTTAACGACACTCATTTTAAAGAAAGATTTCAACTACATCTACAAAATATAGACAAAGCTATTGTATTGTCATTGAGGATAATAAATAGTACCCCCCCCCCCTCCCCCTCAACCAATACAGTAATGTTTGCAATTTTAATACTGATAAAGAAATTTCATTAGTTATTCACTAAATATTGAAAAATATATAAAGATAAAAAAGTAAAAATATAACAAATATGTCATTATTATCATCAGCAGTAGTAACAGTAGTAGCAATAACAACACTAACAAAGATAAAGTTATGGCTTCATAAAATAGATAAAAAGATAGCAATTTATGGAATATATTTTCTCGACTCAATCACTTCATTTGCAAATAAACACTTTTTGTAATCTGTCTCCATTGTACCAGTGATTGTAAATAATAAATATGTGGTACATGCACTCGTCATATACGCTAAAATGCACCTAAACATGTATCAGAGGGTGCAATATACAATGTATATAAAGAAAACAGTCGATTTCATATACTGTATCCGAGATTGCTAGAAATTTTCATTGTATCTAAATGAGTGAGCAAACGATAAATTATACAAGGTCCCGTGTCCCCTATCTTTGAGTGTGAGAAAGGGGATCAGCAATTATGCCACTGATTACAAATTACAAGCTAAATAGAATATGGTTACATGAAACACATTATTCTCAAAAAGACAACCATAACAGATTATACACAACTAGTTTTAGTGGTGACCTTTTCAAAGCTTAAACATTTTTCAGTTAGGTGGTGTGTTTGGTGGTCATGATATTGCAGATAAACCCATCACAGTCTAGTTAGTACTGCAGATTAACGCAGCACAACCAAATTAGCACTGCAGATAAACGAAGCACAGTCTAGTTAGTGCTGCAAAAACACAGCAAAGTCTTGTTAGTACCGCAGCCAAGCATAGCCCAGTCTAGTTAGTACTGAAGATAAACACAGCTCAGCTAAGTAAGTACTGCAGATAAATGCAACCCAGTCTAGGGAGTTCTGCAGATAAACTCAGTCCAGTCTATTTAGTACTGCAGTTAGCAATGTAGATCAACGCAACACTGCCTAGTTAGTACTGCAGATAAACGCAGTCCAGTCTAGTTAGTACTGCAGATAAACGCAGCCCAGTCTAGCTGGTACTGAAGGTAAGCATGGACCAGTCTAAATAGTACTGCAGATAAACACAGTACAGTCTAGTTAGTACAGCAGGTAAACACAGCACAGTCTAGTTAGTAATGTAGATCAACGCAACATTGCCTAGTTGATACTGCAGACCAACGCAGCGACGTCTAGTTAGTACTACATATAAACGCAGCCCTGTCGAGTTAATACTGCAGATAAACTCAGCACAGTCTACTTTGGCCAGTAGAGCTAAAAAATAAGCTGATCAACCTACCAGTTAGTGTGTATATTTATGTGTGAATACATACATGCTATGGAAACAACAATATAAAAAATCTATGTGAAATTTCTTTTTAACCGTGGAAATCCTAAACCTTACTTTATATAGAACAAAATTCAACTGTGTGGTGAGACATATAAATGTAATCATAAATGCTTTACCAGTCAAGATTGGTAAAAATTTTACAAATTATAATTGTAGACAATGTTTTCTTTTTTTGCTAAGGTCGTCGTCGGACTGCTTTATGGGTTTATTTTTATTACATATGTCACACTTTTCTCCATAGAAATATAGACTACATCATAAAACCAGCCTACATTAACTTAAAACAAGCTGGTTTCAATGCAGCTAAACCCTGACATGCCTCACAGAACCATCACACACATTCCCTAACCACAACATCATGTACAAAATCCATTTGCTCTCAAAAATGATGTGTATGTGGTGTTATTATATTCAAGATCTTCTCGGGCGTTTAAGTCCAATTCAAGTAACAGTCATTGGGGCAACTGGTAATAAAATCATTTGGTAATCACCCTATATGCCGAAAATTGACAAAATTCGCCACAGCTGTTTCGTTTCAAGAAGTGATTACAGTGTATGTGTGAACAAGGTATTCATAAACATACCGTACAACATTCCCAGATTTTTAATTTTCTTTCTTAAACAGAAGGCAAATACGGAAACATTAAAGACGAGTCATCTTTCTTGTCAATATTTCGTGTGACCGGACTGTCACCGGAAATGCTACCGAACATTGCATCACATTCAAGTTATGGTTTGGGAGATTACCAGGAGTGTATGTCCATTCGTTTGAATTTGCGTTAGTCGACTCGTGTGCATATCTTTTGAATTTTGTTCAATAGATTTCATCAAGTTTACTTACGATTTCGTTGTCATTCATTATACACCGAAACGTCATCTTGTCATTTAAAGCATTGAACTCTATAGTTTATTTAATAATAGCACGAATGGGTCGGTCATTAATCTGCGTTAGATTGGGCGTAATACAAATGTTGATGTAATGTATTACAGTGTATTTTCTCAAAGAATATTGAGCTAAACATAGCTGTCTTCACTAACCCTTCCACGGATTGGAGCAATACGGGGAAAACGAAAATAAAAATACATTAGAAAATGATTTAGCATCTGATACTTTCATTCTCATGTTGACATAATTTCTGATCTTCAAAACCGCAAGAATGCAGCATTTTAAATTTTGAATTTCCCGGGGTGGAGGGAGAGGGGATGGGGATTCACGTTTCCCGAACAGCTGAAGGGGCTTTCCCATTCTCACACACTCTCTTTCATATTTAAGGGATTAAATGTTGGTGGTTTTTTCTTTAATGTCATCCGTAGACCCTCATACAGTATTATAATATGCGACATGTTTTAAAATAACAAGTAGTGGGATAGCAAGTACTTGAATTTGTTTATGTCCCATGAAGATAAAGACATATAAACATATTCTTTCACTGCTTGTCGGGACCGGTTAGCTCAGTTTGTAGCCCGTCGGACTATCTATTCATGGGTTGTTAGTTCGAATCCTCACCCAGTCACATTCTCTGTGATGTTTAATATATGACATTGTGCCTCATTATCTTTTGTTTCTCATCGCTAATTAGAGTGGAAAAATTGTCATCTATTTGCTGAGATGGTTGTGCTCGAATATAAATTGATGCAAAATATGATATCAATCAATCATATTCACTGCTTAAGGTAATATCAATATTAAACATTTATATGCATTTGGTGTAATATGAATACGACGACTACCACTAGTCTTCCTACCTCCGTATCTTTAAATTGCACTGAGTGTTTTTTTGCAATTGAAACGTAATTCAAAGTAAGTGTCACAAAAATGGACTTGTGTTTGGTTCAACCGATTATATACACTACCTTTAACTTCGTAAATTTTTGTATAATGTATACGTAGTTTCTCTTTTAATTTTGATATCAACCAGTTTGTTTGAAGAATTAGGACACTACCCATTGTATAGCAATAGATAGTATAGACTCCAGTATAAATTTAAGCTAATCACAAGTCACAATATCGTTTTAACAACTGTATAAGACCTTGCAGTAATTGATTGTGAAAATGGTACTAGAAATTGAATGTTTAATGTAAAAACATTATTGACCGTTCATGGCTTTTTTTGTATACGGAATGACCCTTTAAATGTAAATACTGCTTTATCTGACGTTAAACAGGGAATAATAGACGAGTTTAATATAGGATTAAATTCATTTTTTCCTGGTTTTTATGCATGTGAACAGAATGTCGAATTACGCACAAATCAAATAAAGTCCGAAGTCCAATCCTGATGATTAAATTTAATTTGAGACTCCTCAAGTGAATGAAAAACAAACAAAAACAAACTATACGCTGCAAAGTAAAGAATACATCACCTCTGTCCTTGTTGACATCAAATTCCCGATATATAATATATACAATAATATCGTAACGGCTATTTTTGCCATTACCAGATGAACTCTGTAACATTAGTTGGTTTATTATAAAATGACGAACTATTTTGCCGTGAAAAAATTAAACACTCGCCTTTTATCTTTCGATTCAAATAAAAAATCAATAATTCCAGGAAATACCCACACAGTCTAGACACTGACGTCATTGTTTAGTTTTTGTCTACACGCTTGTTTTTAAAAAAATGTGTCAATATTTACGAAGGTCATATAAATCCACGCTCATTGATGGAGAATTAGAATTTGGAACGTTTTAAATGACTTTTATTTACAATGTTTGGTTATTTACATTGTCTCACGGTCGTCTGCTTCTGAACTTCAACTACATGTACGTGTTTTTATTTCATTTTTCCTGTAGAATAAATTGGTCTGTGGAAATTTTTGTCAACGACTAGTATTGACGTTCGGTAAACCAGGGTTGTGTTCAATGGTATACTAAACATCTCAAATCTGAACATTTTATGACCAAGGCCTACTTCATTGTTTTCTCAAAACAACTTATGGTCTGATGGTGACGCCCGGTTAAATCGCTGAACCAAAGAAATCTATAAAACAATATACCGATGAAGACAGCTAGGACTAGAACTTACATTTGTTTTTGTTGTATTTTATAATAAAATAAGCGTTGAACCGTAGTGAACGTCATTTAAGTTCGTATATTGTTAAAACGACCATCAAAATGTCGATGCTTCTTTGTTTACGCGAGAAACGTAAAAGGCTTAAGGGTTTTATCGAAAAATAAAAGTCTTTAAAAATTGACGTTGTCCATTGAAAATGCTTAAAATACATATGTGACAATGAGATTGGAACTATACAAAAGTGAACAGCATGACTTAATACAAGATAGAGTTCTGCATTTGTATTAGTAAATTAACTTTTATTCCGGTTATGCAAAATATCTTGATAAGTTCTGTACGAGGAGTAACACTTTGGCTTAGTTATGATTATCTTCTCTAAGCCTTAGGATCGAACCAGGCAGATATGCTGGAAATACTAGTAGATTAGAGAGACACAGGCGACTTTGCCAAATATGTGCTCTTTAGATATCGAAGATGAATTTCATTTTATCTTAAATGCCTAGCTTACAATGATGTAAGAAAATAATATATTCGTAAGTAGCTATTCTACAAGAAGTTCGAATATGTATAAGTGTATATCACTTCTTCAGTCAAATATTAAAACAGAATTCATTAACATAAAAAAATTCATTTCTGAAGCTTTTTAATAAGAAAATCATTATAAATAACATTGACATGCAATTTAATGCGTAATCATATCACGATAACTTGCAAACTTATCCATGGATAACTAACTTGTCATAAGATTTGTTTTGGTTTTGTCACTTGTCACCTGAAACGGGTAAAATATTTATTATCGAGTTATAATGAGAAACTGTAAAATTTTAAGTTAATAAACTGTTCTTCTTATCTCGTCATACACAGAAGCCCTTTTTCTTTATTTACAACTATAGGTCACATGTTAAACTATTCGACTGGCACGAGTCAATTCTACTCTGTAGGCAGTCACACCACAGGTGGGACCCGTCTTACTGACTTACACGATGGGACGAAAGACGACAATTTGCTTGCCAAATGACAAGTAAATAGTGCAAGGGTAAACCAAACGGCAGCTATTGGCATAGTAATTTACCTGGTTATTCATTGGCGTAAACAAATATTTGAATAACTTATTTTTTCGCACTTTCTTTCCTAATTAAAAAAAAACAAAACAAATTCTATATTAACTAAATATATACATGTACATAAAACACATATTGCAGCAAACAACGATAATGAAGACCGATTTTTGTAATATACTCACTTAAACACGTGTTCATGTTCAAAACGTTTTGTTGAAGAAACCACGGAGGGAAATTAACGCAGTTTAATATATCTAATAGCTCACAATAATGTGATTAAGCGGATCGGTCACTCCAAAACCTAATTCGATATACATATTTTAAGAAATGCAGCACTTTATTACGGGCTATAAAAAAACTAAACAAATTAATACCGCATAGAATAGATGGGTTACAATAGCCCGTAAGGATACATACCGAATTAACGAAACAGATTTTTCAAAACAATTTATTCAAAAGATAATTTGAATGTATTTCTACACTGGATCAATTATTTACGCTATAATTGCAACATTGTCTATTAAAGTAGCACACGCTATACTTTAAGGTAGGTTACGGTGTTCCTACTCTACTTTTATCAATAATCTGTACACTTATATTATGAAGTCTCAGCTTTCGTTTTAGCTTTGTTGTTTTTTTAGATACAGTACTGCAGTTTCTCGTTAACAGCGCCCCCTAGCAGTTCGTATTTTTCGGACGATTTTCACCGTTTATCCCTTATAAAATGACAGCATTAACTGAATATTTTAATAACACTTTTTTTTAATTGCAGTGACTAATTGTATTTTCTGTGAATAGATTATAAATTTTATACACGTAAAACGCAAATTGTGTTACATGTACATCTTGTCATTGCAAAGGGGTAGATATAAACGCAGGTTTAAAAACAGCGCTTTGGCATACTACTAGTATGTGACTCTGATTTCTTATGGAACGAATATAAATGCATTGCATGTTTTAGTCGCAATACTTTAAATGCACTATACATGACATGTTTTAAATTGGAAAACAACTATTTAATCAATATTGGCGTACATGGCTGGCTGGTGTTTGAACATTTGGTCACTTATTGAAATTAAATGCTCTTTAATGAACCAAATCTTCTTTAATGTGACTAGATGAGTCCCAACTCAAGCTCAGTAATATTCTTTTCATACCGTTTGCTTGAGAAAGTGATAATTTCTGTTTCCATACTGAGTTTCTATGTAAAATTCCTACCAAACGTCCTCTTTTGTGGACCTAAATAATATAGTCCCTTTATTTGTACAAATTTGAACCCCTACTCATAGATTTGATTTGTATAAAAAATAAAACATTCCCAATTTTTACCCATTTCGACTCATCTGGCCCCTTATTGAAATTAAATCATATTTACTTTAATAAAAAATGATATGCTATGACTAGATGATGCTTCAGGTCTTATTTATTTCTTTCATAAATGCTTGAGAAAATGAGAATATTGCCAATCGCTATAGAGTTCCTTTTTAAAACTCTTGTTAGTCCACTTTTGTGGCCCCTATATATCTAAGCCCTAGGGTTTGTTCAATTTTGAAGACCTTACTCATATGGATGATTTGTACAAAATATAATTTGAACTAACTGGTCATACCGTTAAAAGGAAACCCTTGATAATGTCGGAAATCTAACACCAAGAAACTAGGCCGTTACCGGAAATGACGTACCATAAAGGGAGTGGTGCGCACGTAACCAGAAGGTCGAACTGTAATATCTATACCGGCCACTACGATAGCTATTATTTTGTCTCTAACTGCCATAACTGTCGTAACTGACAGCTTCAGCAATAACAACAACTGTCTGCCAACTTCGTTTCTCAATTTTCGTTACCGCTGCTCCCGGTTATAGGAGCCCTTCACATTGAAGTACACAAATCGGCTAGAAATTTAGTAAAGACGTGTCTGAATAAATGCCCTCCATTTGTATATGGTTTAACTTTTCCGTAATCACCGTTTCCAATCGTTTCTGGAGGAGGTGGTTGAGGTAACATTGGATGACGGCTGAAAAATGCTGAATGGTGGTAGGATTCGCGTGGGATTGTCACACGTTTTTTTTTTTAACTTTTATTGATATTTTGGTGAAATTCGTAGTCGAGCAAGATAATATTCTAATATTTCTGACCACTCTGCAGCTACCGAACGTTTCAGACTGCAGACATTTCTGTGGAAACATTGGAACGGGTGTTTTAAAAACGCGAAAAAAGTCTTGCTACCGGACATAATTTGATATATCATTTTATTTTATAAACAACATCCTCCTCAACACTATATTTTCACCCTTTTCGGTGTTCTACTGATGTAAAAATGATTTGGTGACCTTTTTATGGTGAAAAATCTGCGTGACAACGGAGGAGGAATTGGGGCTATTTGAAAGATGCGTTACGTTTGAGGATGATGGATTTTCTAAAAAAAAAAATGTTCATCAAGCAAGCGATCGTTTCTTTGGTATTTACTCTGTTGTAAATATATGTTAGAAATGTTACAATGTTATAACCGTTTACTGCAAAGAAAATCAAGCTGATAATTGCCATTGGGCTGTATAAGAGACATATGGGTTTAATTTGTAAAATCATCTTAGCATAGTTAAGTGTAATCAGTTACCCGGAAGGCCTGTGACGTGAGTTAGTGACTGTCATTCACCTTTATGTATGTCTTTTGTATATTAAACCATATGAACGTTCCTACAGAATAGAATAGTATACAAAGTCTCGCCTTGTGATCATTTACGATGTATTAATTTGTAACCAGTTTAATAAGCATATGCTTAATGAAACTTATTGAAGATGTCTATATGTATTACATTCTGCTCAAACAGCATCAGTATCAGCCGAGTTGTGCCCCTCAAGTAATCAAAAGTGTCTAAACTGACGTCATTGTGCACTCAGTTACAAAGGCAATAATATTTCAATCGTGGTAACATATACCAGCATTTCAAAAGTATTAACTACTTATACAGTTCAACCAATAAAACCTACTGGGGAACGATGCATTAGCACATATACTATTTTAATATATAAGAATTTCAAATTAACCGTTACAGTTGAACATGTGATATAAATGTAACTAATTGGTTAATACGGAAATCTAAATTGTAAAGAAGACAATATTGTATTATGCTTATCCAATAAATTAAACAAACTCAAAATGGTGAGAATCAAATACAAATGGCGATAAAAGCAAAAGGGGAGCTAACTCTATAAATTTAAACATATTGGTGTTGCTGTCTAACATGCATGTTTAAACTACACAGTGTATTTACATTTATTTTATCACACAGATCAAAACTTTTTGTCACTTGTAAATTTAAATATTTCAACCATTTACTAGAAGGAAGTTTACCCCTTTCCAAAACCTTGAATGGGAGTATGTACCGGGGTATTTTAATTCCATGTGCATAAATGTTGGTAAAAGTGTTAAGTGAAACATTATGAAAATGAACGTGTGTCCCTTTAAGAAAAGATCCAGAGTGAAATAAAGTAAGTTCAGTAATCAGTCGTGATTGTTTGACTTTAAAGGGAATACTTCAGGACTTTTCAAAATGGTCTAAAACATTTTTCCGATAGTGTATAATATTCCTATATATGCTCACTGACACCGTATTGCTAAAATAATTTAAATGAAAACATGCCAAAATAATATATTGAAAAGAAATTTTTCTAACTTGGGCTACACGCCAGGGATTTACTAAAATTATTTTCTGCTTATTTTGTCACGTATCAGATAATGAGTCACCTGGTTTCAAGTTGATCAGTTATACAGGTTTACACTTTAGTCTGGATTCAAGATTTGGCTAACGTGCACATTTTCACTTAAACAAACACCAAGATTCGATGTTTTTTTCAGTAAATATATGGCCCTCATTGCAGGTCAGAGTATAAATATTTAGGTCGCCGAATTTGGTCAAAATGGCTAAAATCTAAGATGGTCGCCAAAAGCATATGGTTTTTTTTATACATTTTAGTATAAGTAACACTTTTTAAACATAAAACAAAACAAAGGCAAAATAATTGTTTAACATGTTTTGTATAGACAAATGTCTACAAAATATATTAAAAAAAAAACAATATATCTTTAATGAAATCCAATAAGAATAAAAAATTATGAGAAAATAGCCGAAATTTAAGTTGGCCGCCAAAAACACATATGGTCATCGTTCACTACGATTTTATATTTGAACAAGAATAAATAAATATTATTTTACATGTTATGTATAGAAAATTATTCGTGAGACGTTAAAATAAAAGAAATTATAAAATATATTGATATGAAAATATCAAAGTGACCGTTTTTTTATTGATGGCCGCCAAAATCATATATTCAATTACCTTTTAGTATAGGAAATTTTGTGTTGTTTTAAATGATAAAATGAACACGTTTACATGTTGTTGTTTTTTTGTAAACAAATGTCTTTTATTTTGAGAAAACTATTTACAGGTATTCTTAATAACACCCAATAAGAACATGTCAAAATGGCCGAAATTCAAGATGGCCTCAAAAGATATACATGTACAGGAGTGACTACTACCGGATCTTATACACCTGGTATAGATAACAAACCACGTAGTGGGCGTCCATGTGTCACAACGTGTGCCCAATATCACTGTATTATCAATATGCAGCTACAGGAGAGATCAGTACCGGAGCTTATACACCTGGTATAGATAACAAACCACGTAGTGGGCGTCCATGTGTCACAACGTGTGCCCAATATCACTGTATTATCAATATGCAACTACAGGAGAGACCAGTACCGGAGCTTATACATCTGGTATAGATTACAAACAAATCAAGTACATAGACCAAAATCCAAGGTTTATATCATCTTTACAAACATTTATCGGACGTTGTATTTTTATTCAGTATAAATCAACGCTTGATATTGTGTTGCAAATATGCAGATGTTAGAGTGTTTCAATAGAAACCGGCAATTACCATTTTTGACAAACTTTTCAGATAACAAAACTCTTAATGATTATTGTCAGAGCGGATATATAAAAGGGTTGTTTTTAAGAGGCATAGCAAAACTTTAAAGTTTAAAAGCTGTTATGGTAAAATGAAAGAGTATGGATCTAAAATGAATGAATGAATAAATGAATGAATATTTAGCGTCATTTTTATGCCATCGAGGGCTAACAGGCGATCAGTTAACCTAACCACTGTTTCTTCCTGGGATCCTGGAAGGTTAACCAGTACTCGATAACACCCATCTCCGCAAGTAACAGATAACTTTTCCACTTGAATCAGCGGTGAGAGACGAATGCTAATGAGATGCAATGTCGTATAATGTCAGACGCGTTACCGACTGAGCTAATCGGGCCCGACTGTGGCTCTAAAATTGTGAGATAATAGGTACAACTGATCAAATAGATTACTAAAGCGAAACGCTTTCCAATACGAGGGAAGTTTATATAAACTGAGTTTTATTTTTGTCAACCAGATTTGCAAATAGGCAATGAATGGCTGAAGCAGTAAATGCGGATTTATAAATCAACGAACCTATTATGAGAGTATAAAAATTAAGTAGATGTAAAATATTGATCAAGTGCAATAAGCTGGAAGCTTAAGCCAGTATATGCATTGATATAATTAGCCCAAGAAATGTCTTCATATCACAATAAAGAAATTGTAAAATGTTCAAGAACGAGGACTATTATTGCAAACGTTAGGTTTTTAAACTGCTTTTGTCCATATCTTGATTAGAAATACAAACTTGGTTTCACATGTCGTGGACAATCATGCATCTACTTGTTAGCATAACTAGTCTGGTGCAATTTCTCATACATATGGCTACATTCGAAACAATCTGTTTCCAAAAAGTATTTGACCTTTTGAAAGAGCTATAAGGTCAAAGGTCACCACAAACAAAAAGTTTAACTGGACGAGATAATACCAAAAATATTCATGTTTAAGATATTTGTTAATTGTTTTGACCATCTTTAATGATTTATTTAAAATACCAATAATAACATGTAAAATAATAACATGTATCATACATTGAGGTCACTGGGTCAACAACTGAAATATTGAAGAATTTGCTCAAAATACGACATGCTATTATATTGTTTTAGCCTTATGCAAGGCGACTCATAAGGCGTTAGTGTAACCTGTGTCTAATGCCATTATACAAACTTAAATACCGAATTTTCTGTTGTTATGATGCAAATACCAGGTATACATCTAGTTTAACGGACTAAAAGGCCAATATCACCATATAGTATCATGCGCAAAATGTTAAATTGGAACTGATAAGTGTTAAATAACAATTTTCATATTTAAGATATTTGTTATGTATTTTACCAACAGAACTGATTCAATTTAAATATATATTGAATTATACCTAAAATAATATGTATTATTCATTAAGGTCATTGGGTCAAAGATCAAAGAGTAAAATATTGAGGAGGGAATTGTTAAAAATATGTCATATTCTTTTATTGTTTTTAGCTTTATTATAGGATATTAATCAAAATAATGTGAACTGTTTATTCAATGTTATCATACAAACAACGATTTGCTGTATATTTTGTTATTTATGGGTACATTAATATATACATAGTTTGGATGACCTTAACCTTACAAGCCTTTCATCCGTATTTTGTACAAAATGCAGTTCATGTAATTTAATAGATGTGCTGTATGTAGCAAATTTGTAGAGATTATGCTTCTACACATGTAGTGTATATTAAGACAATAAATATAACATAGGTATGTACAATGGCATTACAGCAGTGTATCACAATCACCAATAAGTACCTAGAACATTGAATATCCTGGTTCTCGAAGTCTTTATATAATCAGGTTGTTTGCAATACGATTTGTGGTATAAAACTACCTGATGCATATCTAATGAGAACTCTCATATTTAACATTGAGTCCGATTTGTTAGCTAGAGAGGTCACAATGACATGGGCCGTATTATATTATAATTTATGCTTATGATATATTGATTAATAATCATATTTTACAATCTCAAAACAAATCAGACTAAAAGTTAAATTACTTGAAGCAGAATGCAATAATATAAGATATAGAGCTGAGCACTTTTTATTATAGAATAATTAGGTTGGAAAAATAAACTCTCAGCACTGAACATCTACTGCAGCAGTAAGTATTAAAATCATGAAACCTTCAGAAGCTTTATATATATTAAATAGGTATTTTATAATCTAGACCAACACCTACATTTGGAAAGCAATACATATTAATCTATAAATATTTAAATATATATTTTAGGTTGAAACTGTAATAGCTATACTGCAAGACTAAGTAAATACAATGGTTAAATTCCTATGTATGTTAAATAACTCTTGGAAAATATATACATTTAATATGATTTTGGTATCATATCATATCAGCTGCATTTCTTTTCAAACTGAACTTGGCTCAGACTTAAAACAGTCAGATTTGGCATACTAATCACTGATCAAACCTCCGAAAACCTAACCCTCTATAAACAGGAATACTCTATGAACCGCGCACTTTCAAAAGTCCAGAAAAAATGCGCCTCTTTTTTCTACTGTAGAATAAACTTCTGTAAACCGAGACCTTTCTATTCAAATGATAGCTAAGGCATAGTTGCAAAATTCGACTGCATCCTTTTATCATATTCCATTGTGTTGTCTAAATTGTAACAATCATCAATAGTTATGTAAATTGGGAATGTGATTAGAAAGTTAAGAGGGCTGGTAATTGTGTAAACAAATGAAATGAATTAACTAAGGGATATATATAAGTTTAAACATTTTCTGAAAATAAAGATGCACAGTGTGCTTGATTTAAATTAATCCATGGAAACGCCTTCAATTTATATAATGTACATAATAACTGTCATGTACTTTAAAGAACGAAATAAGCTGATAAGGAAGACTCCTTTTCAGACAATATTGAAACTGTTTCCTTCCGTAGTGCATTTAAAACAGTTATACTTGGAAAATATGAGCTGGTAGGGAAATTTCCTTTACTGATGATATTGAAAATATTTCCTTCCGGAGTGCACTTAATACTTAGAAAATATTTAAACTCATCTCCATTTTAATATAAACGAGGTTTGTCCCAACAATTTTTCAGTCATATAGCGACGTTGTCTACTTGAGACAGTATTCTGAGCGCTGTCACACTGGAGTATCGTGCCACAGACACATGGTATGATACCCCACCCAGTCACATTATACTGACACCGGGCCGACCAGACCTAGAACTCTCCTCTAAATGCTGAGCGTCAAGCGAGGAAGGTTCTAGTACCATTTTTAAAGTCTTTGGTATGACCCGGCCGGGGATCGAACCCACGACCTTCCGCATACGAGACGGACGCTCTACCACTAGACCACGCCGCGGTTTTGTCCCAAAAGTAACTGGACGTCCCTGAAATTTTCGTATGTAGGACGGTTCATGTTTAACCAATGGTATCAATGGGCATATCGACACATCTTCTATTGTCATAAAACATCAAATCAGTTATCAGTCATCATTAGGTTCATGCAAAAGTCACCATAGTAACGCAAGTTAAGAAATATGGGGCGCGGGGGGGTGGGGGGGGGTGGAGAGGGGATGGCTTTGAAATTAAACGCTATTTATAAAAACATCATTGACTTGGAAAGCAAACAACTTCCTCAATATTGTGCCAAACGTTATGAAATAACAAATGACGTAATTTAAGATCACGTGCCAACATCCTTTAAAAAATCGACATTATGTTTCATAGTCCATCATAAATTATAGTTCTAAAAATAGTTTAACCGAGCATTATTGGATCAATGAAGGTAATATATTAAGTAAATTAGAAAATATAATAATAACATTTACATGTTACAGTATGTAATTAGACAATTGCCCGCATCCATGTGTCAGAGGTCACACTTCTGATTAGTCATCACTCTGTCAATAGGATAACGTGTGTCCAATCTTGTATAGCGAACATCTGTCCAAAATGTACATGAAAAACGTGACTTGTATATGAATTAGCTGACTTGTATGACAATTAGTGTGTAGTAGAGTTGGTTATAAAGGAAACATATAGTTTAGGATGAAGGGAGCTTTTAAGACAGGGAGATCTTAGGTTCAATTAGGTCTGTGATGCAGTGAGGTTTGGAGTTGTATTTGAGAGGCCGGTTCGGGGAGGGGTGTGTGGGTTAGGCTACAAGATGGGGGTCTTGTTTGAAATATGTTTTGAAGCGTACATATGTGTTAATTCATTAAAGTTTAAACGAAATATGCTATAAGAATGTAGAAATAAAAGCTGTATAAATTGTGTGTGATGTTAGAACAGTGATCAGCAGACATTTAAATATTAAGTGCGAATTTGAAAAGTAAACAAAATGGCGACGTCACGCCTAGAGTGGAAACTTGGAGTGTGATACAGTTTTGTGTTTTGGATAATATGACCCTCCATGATTCTGTGAAGTTTATATCACATAACTCTGCAACATGGCAAATCTACCGGTGGTATAAACGTGTGTCCAATTGTGAGACGAGAGTAACTGTCCGTCGGCGATATTGACTACCGCAATCTGATGTGTTTTTCCAGGTTTTGAAGCCAGATCTTCGTAAAAGGCGCTTTTAGGACCCCAATGTCATGTGCCGGAGTGTGCATTTTGTGGTTAGAATCTATGAGTCATCATTGCACAGCGGTTTATACTTACTTACATCAATCCCCCTTGTACTTCGCATTACATGTAAGCTTTGACTTGTCAAATTTAATGTTAAATGGTGGTGAACAATATTGAAATTGTGCATGGTTGTAATTTAAATGTGGATATTTATTCATGTCAAGTTTTGTTGTGATTGAAACTTAAATGCATATTTCTTAATGAGTTCTATTACTTGTTGTACATATCCCGTATATGTAAATTGAACTTATTGAAAAATTTAGATAGCTGTCGAAACAACATACACCTGTGTATTTTTTTAAGATATATCACAACATACTTCCAGCCATGACATTTGGTTGAAATACAAAATGATACGGTTTGTTTATGGACACATGAGTACATGCTCATCAAATATATCAGCGTATCGAGCTGAAATCAAATGTAATAACGTGAATCATTTTTTAGCGGGAAATCTATTTCAGTTTAACCTAGGCGCATTATCACGTTTCAACATATTATTTTGGCATGTTTAAAAAGATATCCTTTTGGCAATTAAGGGTCAGTTCAGTGAGTATATATAACCATGGTATATAGGCATGGTATATTGGTTGGGATGGCAATTTTTAGCCATTTTTTTTAAATCCCTTTAAATGCCTGTATAGGGTATATTATTTCAATTTTTATTATATTTATATATTTAATGTTTAACAATATTTAAATGGAAACACAATTTCATTTAAAACTAAAGAAACAACAACATTGAATCATATTGGAAATGGCATTAAAAAACATCAACATACTCGAGCCATTTATCGGTATTATTTCTAGTGTACATTTTAACGGTTTAACGGAAAATTCTTTCAAGCCAACACTATTTTTGTATATGTTACATTGCCAAATAAGTAAAGTATGATTAAGGATGGTATGTAATACATGGCATACGATTTGAATATGTTCATTTAAATCGATCATAACAACTATGTCGTTAAAAATCCATAATATCTAAATCCAGTTTTCGAAAGTTCTTTTGATGCTTTGATTATTTTGTTTTTTGGTTCAGAAATCCCCGTATAAAGATAAAATTGCAAAATTATGAAACATGTATTATTAATAAGCAACTATATGTATTACATTGAAATCAATACTTAAATGCACTCTTGTGTTTGAGTATATCATAAACATCGAGACATTCAAAATGTAACCTTTTTGCACCTAGTGACCTTTGAGTCCAATTTTTGCGTTTATTACACATTTTTTTTCTTGGTAACCGATGAAATGTGGTCAAGTATAGACTAAAGTCACTTTCTATTAGAACACACTTCAATGAACATTCTTTACCTCATGCAATGACTTTTGGAATTTCCTTTACCAGACTAAACCGGATCAGTAGATAATCATTTCAATAATGATTTTAACTGATATATAATTCAATCACAAAGGTGATTAGAATGTTATTGTTTGGTCGTTTTGCCTTAGAAATTAATCACTGAATATAATACTACATACATGATGATTTAAGCGATTTATTTTAAAATAACGAGTTATCTGGATATCACTAATAAAAATTACTAAAACAGTAATTAATGCCTTAAATCTTGTTTTAGAGATACAACATGTGTTTTGTTTTTTTTTAATTTGAAATTTCTCATATAAGTGGCTAAAAATCGATGTATAAGGTACGGCGTGTTCATGGACGGCAACCGGGCTAAATGAGTTTATCACTATAACCTTTATCCGAAACAATCTGTTGCCAAACAATACTTGACCTTTTGACAGAGTTATAAGGTCAAAGGTCACCACAAGCAAAAATTTTAACTGGACGAAATAATACCGAAACTATTCATATATCTGTTGATTGTTTTGACAATCATTATTAGTTTATTTTAAATTACCAATGGCATGTATATAAAATAATAACTTGTATTAATCATTGAGGTCAATAGGTCAAAGGTCAACAACTAAAATATTGAAGATTTTGCTCAGAATACGACATAATATTAAATTGTTTAAGCCTTATACAAGGCTACTCATAAGGGATTTATGTAACATATGTCTAATATCAACCTAAGCACAACACATTCTGTTGATATGATGCAAATACCAGGTGTACATATAGTTTGATGGATTTAAAAGGCCAAATGTCACCAAATAGTATTATGCACAAAATGTTAAGCTGGAACTGATGTATATATATATATGTATGAAATAACAATTTTTATATATAAGATATATGTTATATATTTTATAAATAGAACTGATTCAATTTAAGTACATTTTTGAATATACTTAAAATGATATATCATTCATTAACTTAAAGGTCATTGGGTCAAAGGTTAACTTGTAAAATATGAAGGAGATAATTTTTCAAAATATGTCATTCTTTTATTATTTTTTAGTTTAATTATAGGAAATTAATCAAAATAACAGAAGTTTTGTTTAATGTCACCATACACACAAAGATTTGCTGTATATTTTGTTATTAATAGGTATACCAATATATACATGACAGTACATGCCATTCTTCCATATTTTGTACAAAAATGCAGCTGTATTAAATAAATGTGCTGTATATAGCAAATCTTTAGAGGTAATGCTTCTACACATGTAGGTGATATTAAGACAATAAATATAACGTAAGATTTTGGACAATGGCATTACAAAAGTTTATCACAACAACAGTTAAGCTTCACCACTAAATGCCTAGCACATTGAATGTCCTGGTTCTCGAACTCTTATATAAACAAGTTGGTAGCAATATGATTTGTGGTATAAAACTACCTGATAATTAGCAAATCTAATGATAACATGAGTAGACATTAAAATCGTGAACTCTTCAGCAATTTTAGATATATAGATATATCATTATCTAGACCAAAACCTATATTTGAAAAGCAATTCCATCATTAGGTAGTTATATTTTTATTGCTATTATATCAAGAGCATTTCCAGACAAATATACATTAGTCTTTCTGTCTTTCATCGCAACGGTACATATAAATGAGACTATATATGATAATTATCAATGTTTAGATATTTAGATATTTTTCTAGGTTGAAAACTGTTATAGTTATACTGCAAGACTAAGGAAATACAATGGTTAAAATCCTATAAATGCAAAAATTAGTGATTAGTTTGCCAAATCTGAGTCTGAGCCAAATTTCAGTTTGAAGAGAAATGCTGCTGATATGATCTGATATCAAATCATATTAAATATAGTTAACGATAGCTAAACTTTCAGCTGAAGTCCTATTCAAATGTCAAAAGGAATTGTTTGAATTATTAGAGCAACTACTAGTATATGTTTAAGAAGACCGGCTGTTATTGTTGTAAAAAATAATAAATCGAAAACCCTCATTTATTGTCTGGTGTCAATACATGTACTTTGATATGTTTTGAGAAATCATTGTATTTAGCAAATATGAGAATGTCATAGGAAACACAACTTTACGTTTACGTAGAGTTTGAAACTTTATATCAATCAAAATAGAATTCTGTCAAACAAGGAGTGTATATTGTGTGTAGTTGGTCGAAATATCATGTACATGTATTAAAGCAAAGAATAGTAAATTTTGAAGAAATATAACTTTTCTGTTCTTCTTGTTCCGATTTAAAGATCTTGTATGACTTATGGCCCTTCTATACACATTATCTCGGTTATATTCTAGACTTCGGAGTAATTCACAGTCAAATGAATGCCAGGAACTTGTTAAAGACAAAAGTAGGCAAAAATGGATGCAAAACCGTAAAATTCTTGTGGATATGTTTAGTGCCGTTATGACACGGCATAGTATACCCAGCTTTTCCGTCAATATGGTTCTTTTGCCCTCAAATTGGAAACAACTCATTGATTGTATAACATGTTTTGTCCGATGTTTTATGACTACATTGGAATATGAATACAGAAATTATTACAACTGGAGAATACACTGTGATGGACGAGATGTGACTTTTCTTTCAGCAAACCACAGAGAAACAGATACATTAGTGTATCTAAATTCCCTAATTTACACGCATTGAAGTGAACGTGTGTTGTGTGTCATAGCAATACATAAGAAATATGCTGATCGCTAAGGTCACATAATTTAGAACGGGCCATAGGTCTAGTGTATTTCCTGGCAGTTGATAACATATACAATACATGTTTTAACATAATTACAATACCATGTTAATGTAATGTGGTGTATAAAGCCCATATTATAACCTAACGTATTATATACAGCGAAACCTCCGTAAACCGGATACGCAAGATAATGTCATATCAAATGATAACTTGTGGCATAGCATGATTTGACTGCCGCCTTATATCAAGGCCATGTTGTTGTCCAAATTGTGACAATCATCAACAGTAATGTAAATTGGGGTTTGATTAGCAAGTTAAGAGGACGGTTAATTTTGCAAACAAATGCAACAAATTAACTAATTGATATATACAAGTTTTAAGAATTTCTGAACATAAAAGATGCACAGTGTGCTTGATTTAAATAATCCATGCAAACGCCTTCAATTTTTATAATGTACATAATAACTGTCACGTACTTTAGAGATCAAAATTAGCTGATGGGGAAGATTCCTTTTCAGATAACATTGAAACTATTTCATTACGTAGTCTTCTTTAATTATGATAGCTGTTGAAACACCGGTGTATTTTTAAGATATATCAAAACATGGTTAAAATTACAAAATTATACGGTTTGTGTATGGACAATGGGTAAATGTTAATCATATTTATCAGCGTTTATTTATCATTATGAGTATTATGTATAGAATATATCTGGTTATTTTAATTAAGGTAAACTATTCTTCACTACATAAAGCTTCATTTTACTTCAATAACTTCTTAAATATTTTCCCAATTAAACCAGAGATAAAAAACAATAATGTCTTAAAATTTTATTTTTATATGGATTAAAGCATCTAATTATTATAAATTAAGAAAATACGAATGTTTTGATAACATGACAAAATCAATATTTAAATCGGAGTGGTAAACTTGAAACAATATTCCTATTCTAGAATAGACAGCACTTGAATATTGCTTGGCGGCCTTTACAACATGTAAACCTGCATGACAGATCAAATCGAAAACGCAATTCATTTAATATGTCACAAAAGAAGTTGTAATTTTTAGCGGGAAATCTATTTCAGTTTAACCTAGGTGCAAGTAGGAAATCACTTTTCAACATATTATTTTTGCATTTTTAAATAGATATCCTTTTGGCAATACGGGGTTAATCAGTATATATAGGCGTGATATATAGGCATGTTATGTTGGTGGGTGTGGGAGTATTTAAGCCAGTTTTAAATTAAAAAAAAAAATTACTATCTTTAAATGCCTGTATAGGGTACTTAATTTCATTATATATATATATATATATATATATATATATATATATATATATATAAAGGGAGATAATTAAATTCACAACAACGGAATTTACGATTATTGGGATCTTTTCAGATGCTCATTCACAATGCATGATATATATATATATATATATATATATATATATATATATATATATATATATATGGAGATAATTATATATATATATTTAATGTTTAATAATATTTAAATGGAAACACAGTTATATTTGAAATATAAAAATAACAACATTGAATCACATTGGAAATGGCAAAAATAAACATCAACATACTCGAGCCATTAAACCGTCACTAAATCATTTTTTTCACCGACTGAAGACCAAATAGGATGAAAATATAATGTTGATGAGGGTGTTGTTTCAAAAAGAAAATATAATATTAAATTATGTTAGGTAACAAGACAGTTTTCGCAGTTTTAAAAACACTCGTTCCAATGTTTCCACTAAAAATGTCTTGTATTTCCCGAACGGTAAAAAAAACGACTCAGTCTGTAAAAGTTCGGTTGCTGCCGAGTGATCAGAAATGTTACGACATCATCTTGCTCGACTCAGCTTTTCCAAATAGTGTCCACATTGGTTGAAAAAAAAAAATAGTTTTCATACCAGTGGTCGCAAATCCCACCACCATTCAGCGTTATTCCGCTGTCACTCAACGTTACTTCCATCGCCTCCTCCAGAAACGATTGGACACGATGGTTATTATGCTAGCCTAATATAGATATACGAGGGGTGATCAATATATTCCAGGACAACCCCAATAACTACGTTTACTCACATTTAATGGTTATCCTTTTTCGACGTACGACCCGTTCGCCAGAATGCACTTGTTACACCGTTCCACCCAAGCATCGAATGCGTGACGTTTGCTTTCACGTGACACCACTCTCAGCGCCTCCTTGAAATCGTGACCTAGTTCTTCGTGGGTTTCAAATTATCTGATTTTTGACATTTGGAAACAAGAAGTCACACATAGACAAATCTGGACTAGATCTATATAGGGCGGGTGTGGTAGTGTTCTCATGCCTAAATCTTGCATCGTGCCGTTCACAAATTGACTCAAGTGCACTGGCGTATAAATATCTGACCTTGCATACTCGGGGAGCTTACACGAATCGCTCTTCTAAGTGGAACCCGAAGCACATGCGCATAACTGTAGTTTTTGAATGTGTCATGTGACTCAGTATGATTCCATTGTTATCACAAAATATTAACGACAACTTTTCTCGCTGTTTTTGATAGTATATCTTTTACAGGGGAATGGTAACTTGTGTGCGTCCATATCAAATATGTGGCAATATTATCTTTGAAAATATTTCCTTCTCAGAATATTTTAACCAAAAGACAAATCAATCATTGTTTTTCTGTCAGTTGCTTCGTAATTGATTGATTTATCTTATGGTAAAGTTTCAGCTACATCGGATTAATAGTACGATCGTAACTGAGGTTGCCCATGAATATATTGATCAAACGTCGTATAAGGGCAAATATCAAAATTTCAATTTACGCGTTTGTAATAAAAATGCCGTTTGAGAAGTGGTACCTTCCTCAAAATACAAAATAAAAAAGCGTAGAAAAAGGACAGTGTATAAACATCCGTAAACAAAGAGGTGCTTTTATTGTTCTAGTACGTTTCTGCTTCTGATTTTTATCGTTGAAATATCCTTCCAATATGTAAACAAGTATCCTGTATCTATCAACTGCGATCGTCCTCCGTCATCGCGATTGCCGGTAATACGGTGTCTAGCATCGGACTCAGAATATTTTACTTGGTAATATACCATTTCAGCCACCAGGACCATAGTGGTGATGTACCCCTGACCAAAGCCTGCTATCTGCATATCCTTAGTTCATACTTATACTCGAGTGCGAAATAAGCTCAGCGCGTATGTGAATCGCTCTCAAATTCGTTACCTAGGTAGAGCTAATACTGTTTTGAGAAGTCATCGGGTCGACTCTGCGATCGATTCCGGGACCACTGCCCTGAGTGACTTAAATTCTATCGACAGCTCTACATTTCGGTTCAGCATTTTATGTTCAATACGGGCTTTGTTCACGCAGGTAGTCAGTGAGATTCATTTGTATAGACTAATTAAAATAATAAATTAGATAATATACAATGTGTAATTTTTTCAGTTTTTGAATGCTAGTATCAAATTATTCTTGCACAATAATAGCCAGCTCGTATTACCAGAGAGTGATAAAATACACACCCAACGGAAAACAGAATACAGAATATAAAAGCATTAATTGCAATGAAATATCTTGAATATCATATGTCATATATCATTGATCAGTATTCGTATTTAATAGAAATCGTGTCTTATACGAGACGATGATAATGCCACCTCATATCAGGATTAAATTCAGTTATGAAGGTATAGTACCACCAATGGAAACAGTAAATGCTTCCGTAGGCTTACGGTAGTCGCATTATGGCGAGTATAAATAATGGTTGCGTCTTCTTCTTTAAAAACATATTTTTCTTATCTAATGCTCCATTATTGATGCATATTTAACATTTTAACAAGACTGTCATGTTTGAATTGTGAATTTTGGAAAATAAACAATTGATGCTTTAAAATATTGTTATGAATCCATAATTTCGGAAGTCTACTTTGTCAACAGTGTACACACTGAATAGAACAAAAGATCTCTTAGATGACAAATGACTCTTACTTTTCTCGTCATATTTTGGTAGTGCAAAGTTTGACAAATAATAAAATGTAGTTTCAGTTTAGGCTTACACCTGAAGTGCAGAATATATAGGTACAGTATGATGAGAATAAAAATGCCATACGGCAAAGTTGGATTAATTTTACCCATTTCCAGGTACCTGGTCAATCTTTACAGGTCCACAAACGGATGGTCAGGGTCCTGTTTCGTCAACCTGTTTACTTAAATACTTAAAAACCTAAATGTAATAAAAGCATCCCGGTGATCATGATTTTGGTTTCGGTAAAACTGCAAATGGTTTCATTATATAATAAATAAATAACCAGTAAAATTTGAGATAAGTATTTAGATCAAACAAATGTTGGTAAAACAGAAGCTAGGTATATTTGTCTCCGAGTAGAATAATTCGAAACTGCATATGTAAGAAATCATCAAGGTTTTGGTATAAAAGTGTCACAGACTAATTAAAATATTCTGCGCTTTATATTGGCTTCCTATAGGTAACTTGTTGTGTGTGCCTTTAATATTTCTCTGGTTGAGATTACTCTGTGCTTTATATTGGCTGCCTATAGGTCACTTGTTGTGTATCCCTTTAATATTTCTCTGGTTAAGATTATTCTGCGCTTTATATTGGCTGCCTATAGGTCACTTGTCGTGTGTCCCTTTAATATTCCTTTTGTTAAGATTATTCTGCGCTGCATGTTGACTAGTTAGCAATATATCTAAGAAATATGACTATACTCATAAATTTCTGTTCAGACATTATTAATATTAGGATCGATAAAACTTACGGAAGTAGTAAATTACTTCAGTTTCTGTGCAAAATATTACATTTCCATTGATAAATGTCAAACTGTTTTCCCCTTTTAAACAGTACTTACATAAACAAATAGCATTAAAATACGTTAAACTTGTCAAACACAGCAATAAATGGAGGTTCTTTCTCGTGTAAAATGTCAGAAATCAAATAAAGTCCGAAGGACTTTATGTCAGATTTGTGCATGATTCGACATTCTTTACACATGCATAAAAACCAGAAAAAAATGAATTTAATCCTTATAATTCCAATCCTGATGATTAAATTTAATTTGAGACTCCTCAGGTGAATGAAAAAACAAAACAAAAATAACTATACGCTGCAAAGTAAACGCGTAAAAATACATCACCTCTGTCCTGGTTGACATCAAATTCTCTAGATCTAATATCCAATAATATAGTAAGGGCTACTTGTTCCATTATCAGATGAACTCTGTAACATTAGTTGGTTTATTGTAAAATGACGAAATATTTTGCGGTGAAAAAATTAAACACCCGCCTTTTATCTCTCGATTTAGACAAATAAAAAAATCAATAATTCCAGGAAATACCCACACAGTGTAGACGCTGACGTCATTGTTTAGTTTTTGTCTACACGATTGTTTTTTAAAATGTGTCAATATTTACGAAGGTCATATAAATCCACGCTCGTTGATGGAGAGTCCGAATTTGGAACGTTTTAAATGACTTTTACGTGCAAAGTTTGTGTATTTACAAAGTCTCAAGATCGTTTGCTTCTGAACTTCAACTGTATGTACATGTTTTTATTTCATTGGTCTGTGTAAATTTTTGTAAGCAGCTAGCATTCACGTTCGGTAAACATTGTGTTCAATTGTACAAAATACATCTCAAATCTGAACAATTTGTGACCTAATGCATTGTTTTTGGTCTGTTTGTTGCGCCCGGTTAAATTGCTGGTTTGTTTTTGTTGTATTTTATGATTAAAATAAACGTTGAACCGTTGTGCACGTCATTTAAGTTCGTGTATTGTTAAACCGACCATCAAAATGTCGATGCTTCTTTGTTTATGCGAGAAACGTAAAATTAGTCCGGTTCCAGGGTTTAATCGAAAAATAAAAGTCTTTAAATAATTGACGTTGTCCAATGAAAATGCTTTAAATACCTATATGATAGTGAGATTATGATTTAATCATGAACTGTAAGTTGAATACTTGTTGATTTGTATACACCATCTAATAATCAAACTTTTGACAGTACCTTTATGGAAGATATTTCTGAAGAGGTTAGTCGCCTATTTCAAGATAGCATTAGTAGGCGCGGTTGTTTTTACATTTCCATTGATATCATAGATTAATATCATAGATTGTTATTTATAAGTTCGTTTATACCTTCAAACAAATGAAGAGACATGCACCACAAAATTATAAACGAAAAGAAACGGATAAAACAACCTAAAAGGGTAAATCATGAAATTTTTACTACAATGGAAACACGAGATAAATCCCATAAACAAAATATTGTGGATATGGATTCTGGAGAAACAGTTAAAACCTTCATTCACAAGTAAAAAATTGATTACTAGTATTACACGGTCAGTAACCATAGAAACCCAAAGCAATGTTGGGAAATATTACATGATATAACAAATAAATCAAATGAAATGCACATTACTTTTATGGATGGTGAGGATGGAAATATAATTATAGATCCGAATAAAACAGCATTTGTTTTCAATAACTTTTTCACATGTATTGCAATCTTAACATTATGTAATTTGCAAGACAATTACACTCGTACTGTATTGAGTAATTATATAATTAGTAAACTACAATATTCAGCTGAATTTGATATATCTAAATGTCACAATATGTTACATTAAAAATAACTGATGACATTGACTACTAATAAATCAATTGGGCTTGATACTGTTAGTGCTAAATATTTTAAACTTGTAGCGCCTGCTATGGGTGCACCTTTGGACAATGTCATCAACTTAAGCATCACGCAATATATCTTTTCGGAAAGTTAAAAAAAATAAAAGATTACACCAATTTTCAAAACAGGCAACAAATCTGATAAAAACAATTATCGCCATATATCTGCATGTTGCCATTTATTACCCTATACCACTATATTTGAAAGAAATGTAAACTACTAATATATTTTCTAGACCATTCTAGACCAGCATAATCCGATTCAGGAACGTCTTTATCTGCCTAATCTTCGTGATTCATTTAAGTTCATACATAAGATTCACTTCAGAAAATTGGTTGTATATCCAAGAGCCAAACAGTGAATTATTTGGAAATTCTTTGTCGTATCCAGGAGCTGTACTTTGGAATTCCATTCATGATTTTATTATACAATCAGTCAGTCTTTCACAGTTCAAATGTTAATCTCTTTAATGGAGCAGATCATCTTTTCATCTTTATATCAATGTGTATTGTATGCAAAGGAACAATATATTGTTGAAAATGCAATATGGATTACATCCTGAAAGTATACAATGATAAATATATTTAGCAAATCTATGTGTTCACTAGTAGGCATTCTCATATACATTATACAAATATATAATTCTGTGTAGTGGCAAAGTATATAACAATCTACATGAACATATAATAACTTACCGAGTTATGGACTTAAATGCTCCAATGTTCTCTTATTTCACCATCAACACACCAGCACCCATTCTGTGATTCGGTTATTGTCCTGCAAATGATTAAATATTATGAGTGCAAAATAAAGAAGGAAACAGTGATATGTAAAATGACTGCCATTTTGAATACATAAACTCCACTTATAAAGAATAAGGAAATTGTCTTCAGAAAAAAAAAGATAAACTCAACCATAAACACTCAATGAGACCAGTTCATAAAACACATTTCATACTAAATATAAACTTACTCTTTCAAATACAGCACACCACCCTTTAAACTACCAACTACAAATATAGACTGACCAAAACTAAATGTGACTGTTCTTACTGCAAAATTGTATTGATTTACCAAGCATGGACAGAGAATGGTCAAACAACAGTCTCAGCACTTGGCGAGAAAGGGCACTAATAAAAGTTACTTTAGTTCATCGATACTTGGACAATTTGCAATAGTATGGTAAGAGGGAGGTAACTACTTTAAACAAATCAATTACAGTTATACCACCAATTCAGGACTGTCGCATAATAAATGAAAGAGGCAGCAGCTGAAGAAGCAGGGTATGGGAGGATGAGTTTATCAAATGTATATATTTATTAATATGTTTAAAGAATAAAAACGCCTTATCACCTGTGCAGCTAAAAAGAGCAGTAACTTTTAATATCCCCCCATCACGGGTACCCCATTTCCATAATATGTGCTCTGTGGCACTAAGGGGCGATATGTGACATATTGTTGCAATATGCAACACAATTTAGGAAATCATCTTCTCTATGATATCCCTATATATTATGGCAAAATGCACAATTTATACAGATCATTACTACTGATACGCATTGTTTATGCAACCGCCTTGTGTGTGTGTGTGTGTGTGTGTGTGTGTGTGTGCGTGTGTGTGTGCTTCCGTACGTCACGTTCTTCAGGTCAATTCCAATATCACTGTTAATAAAAATAGAAAATTGCTGTCAACGCTTACCGGCATTATTTTCCATCTGATGCAAGTTACACAGATGTTCAGAACAGATATACTTTGGATGCGTTTGCGTTTCACGATTTTCGCGTCAAGGTCAATGTCATCGTTACTAAAAGTAGAAGATCACCGTTACCGCTCTACCGACCTTATTTTAGTCCAATTTTGATGAAACTTCATTCAGATAGGTGTTCAGAACCCGAATACCTCGGACGAGTTAACGTTTTTGGATTCTGGAGTCAAGGGCACCTTTGCAAAAAAAATAGAAAGGTAGAGGGAGGGGGTCATTAATGTCGTTTCGATAGTTTTCATTTAGTTTTTCGTGTTTATTTTAACTAACAAATGCGATTGTAAATATGCTGTGGAAGATTGGGAAAATGATATAATAAAACAAAAAGTAAGAAATCTTACAAACAAAAAATATTTCAGCGAATGTTTTTTTCATTTTGGAAAGGAATTAGTCATGAATTATGAGATATTACTAAATTGCAGATAGCTACAAAAAGGGGACTGATAACACTTTGAAATGTATTTTCCCCCAAATACTAGGTAGGATCATGTATGAAATCAGACACAGATTATAATATTTTATATCTCTTATCAAATCAACGAATTGTACTGTACATTGCTTATATAAAATATAGAACAAGGAATATGATAATAGAGTGTGCACGTAATTTTGTGTTGGCTTCATCATTTATTTCTTCAAATTATCTTTCAATAAGTATAAGGGCCAACACGTATGTAAACGTTAGGATTGTTGTTAACAAATTATTATAAATAACTATACAATTCATATTCGTCAACCCTTAGTGTAACAAAAATATACTTATCGTCGGAATAAGATTTTCTTCTTAAAATGACATCGACATCAACTTAATTTTGTTATAAATAACCCTTAGTGTAGCAAAAAAATACTTACTGTCGGAATAGGATTTTCTTCATCAAATCACAAACACATCAACTTATTTTGTTACGCTAAGAGTTGCGGTTATAAGTTACCCTTAGTGTAACACAACTTAATGTATTACTTTTATGTTACACTAAGGGTTGCAATTATAAATTACCCTTAGTGAACCACAAATTAATGTATCACTTGTTATGTTCCACTAAGAGTTGCGGTTATAAATGACCCTTAGTGTAACACAAATTATTGTATTACTTATTATGTTACACTAAGAGTTGCGGTTATTAATGACCCTTAGCGTAACACAACTTAATGTATAACTTATTATGTTACGCTAAGAGTTGCGGTTATTAATGTCCCTTAGCGTAACACAAATTAATGTATAACTTATTATGTTACGCTAGGAGTTGCGGTTATTAATAACCTTTAGTATAACACAACTTAATGTATAACTTATTATGTTACGCTAAGAGTTGCGGTTATTAATGACCTTTAGTATAACACAACTTAATGTATTACTTATTATGTTACGCTAAGAGTTGCGGTTATTAATGACCTTTAGTATAACACAACTTAATGTATTACTTATTATGTTACGCTAAGAGTTGCGGTTATTAATGTCCCTTAGCGTAACACAAATTAAAGCATTACTTATTATGTTACGATAAGAGTTGCGGTTATTAATGACCTTTAGTGTAACACAACTTAATGTATTGCTTATTATGTTACGCTAAGAGTTGCGGTTATTAATGTCCCTTAGCATAACACAAATTAAAGCATTACTTATTATGTTACGATAAGAGTTGCGGTTATTAATGACCTTTAGTGTAACACAACTGAATGTATTACTTATTATGTTACACTAAGGGTTGCAGTTATGAATAGACCTTAGTGAACCACAAATTAATGTATTACTTATTATGTTACGCTAAGAGTTGCGGTTATTAATGTCCCTTAGCGTAACACAAATTAAAGCATTACTTATTATGTTACGATAAGAGTTGCGGTTATTAATGACCTTAAGTGTAACACAACTTAATGTATTGCTTATTATGTTACGCTAAGAGTTGCGGTTATTAATGTCCCTTAGCGTAACACAAATTAAAGCATTACTTATTATGTTACGATAAGAGTTGCGGTTATTAATGACCTTTAGTGTAACACAACTTAATGTATTACTTATTATGTTACACTAAGGGTTGCAGTTATGAATAGACCTTAGTGAACCACAAATTAATGTATTACTTATTATGTTACGCTAAGAGTTGCGGTTATTAATGACCCTTAGCGTAACACAAATTGATGTATTACTTATTATGTTACGCTAAGAGTTGCGGTTATTAATGACCTTTAGTATAACACAACTTAATGTATTACTTATTATGTTACGCTAAGAGTTGCGGTTATTAATGTCCCTTAGCGTAACACAAATTAAAGCATTACTTATTATGTTACGATAACAGTTGCGGTTATTAATGACCTTTAGTGTAACACAACTTAATGTATTGCTTATTATGTTAAGCTAAGAGTTGCGGTTATTAATGTCCCTTAGCGTAACACAAATTAAAGCATTACTTATTATGTTACGATAAGAGTTGCGGTTATTAATGACCTTTAGTGTAACACAACTTAATGTATTACTTATTATGTTACACTAAGGGTTGCAGTTATGAATAGACCTTAGTGAACCACAAATTAATGTATTACTTATTATGTTACGCTAAGAGTTGCGGTTATAAATGACCCTTAGTGTAACACAACTTAATGTATTACTTATTATGTTAGACTAAGAGTTGCGGTTATAAATGAACCTTAGTATAACACAACTTAATGTATTACTTATTATGTTACACTAAGGGTTGCGGTTATGAATAGACCTTAGTGTAACACAACTTAATGTATTACTTATTATGTTACGCTAAGAGTTGCGGTTATAAATGACCCCTTAGTGTAACACAACTTAATGTATTACTTATAATGTTACGCTAAAAGTTGTGGTTATAAATGACCCTTAGTGTAACACAACTTAATGTATTACTTATTATGTTACTCTAAAGGTTGCGGTTATAAATGACCCTTAGTGTAACACAACTTAATGTATTACTTAATATGTTACTCTAAAGGTTGCGGTTATAAATGACCCTTAGTGTAACACAACTTAATGTATTACTTATTATGTTACGCTAAGAGTTGCGGTTATAAATGACCCCTTAGTGTAACACAACTTAATGTATTACTTATAATGTTACGCTAAAAGTTGTGGTTATAAATGACCCTTAGTGTAACACAACTTAATGTATTACTTATTATGTTACTCTAAAGGTTGCGGTTATAAATGACCCTTAGTGTAACACAACTTAATGTATTACTTAATATGTTACTCTAAAGGTTGCGGTTATAAATGACCCTTAGTGTAACACAACTTAATGTATTACTTATTATGTTACTCTAAAGGTTGCGGTTATAAATGACTCTTAGTGTAACACGACGTAATGTATTATTTATTACGTTACACTAAGGTTATAAATAGACCTTAGTGTAACAAAAATAAACCTATCCCCGAATTAAGATTTTCTTCACCAACTCACATTTATATAGAATTTGTTACACTAAGGGCTGCGGTTATCAATAACCCTAAGTGTAACAAAAATACTTTGTTAGAGATGTTGGATAGTTTTTATTTAAATATGAAGTGGAAAAACGAAAATTTAAAGGAGACCCATACTTTTATATTATATTGCTGTTTATTTACGTTTTTTTTTATAAAACCAGTTGGAGATAATAAGTGTCTATTTACCTTCCAACATTGTTACCTTTTCAAACACAAAGTGATAATTTTATTAGTAATGTTCCACAATAACAAAATGTCCAAGATAAAAAAACACAGTAAATTTAGTAATATATTGCAACGTCAGCATACCTTTAAAAAATGCTTTTAAAAAGATGGAGTTACATTGAAGCATATTTTTAAAACCAAAATAAAACAACTAGAGTGGGCTATATCACGTTCAAGAGAATATGAGAAAAGTGAGAACAATTGGTGAGTGACAAATAACAGTGTTTATACATTGTTCTAATTTTTGTAAAATTGATCTTGACTTCTTTCTCCCTAAACCTTGACCCAATCCCCAAAACAAAATGAATAGGTATATTCCTTTTCTGACAATCATAACTCAAGATTCCGTTATTACTAAGATATACTTATTTCATTTGTAGTATCAATGAACTTGATATGATATAAACTGCAATATTTCACAAAAAATCACCAGCATTTTTTCTTCTATATTTTGATATTATTTTGATCAAAGTGTGTGTGTGTAAATTCGATATGGAATCATATTGGAAGCACTACGAAACAGAACAGATGGACGGACTGACGTTCTCACGAATGGGTATTTAAGTGGCTTCTTTGCGCCCAGCTTATTACTTGTGTGGCTGAATTTAGACACACAAAAGAAAAAAAAATCAACTGTTTTTCAACCGTTCAAAAAAATTACTAACACCTAAACCCAAGACACTACCTATTCGTGTGTGTGGACGGACGACATTAGTAACACTATATGCCCCTATTTCATAGCAGGGATTAATACATTTCTAGTTGATAAAAAATCATCATAACACTAAGTGAACCCGTTTTATAATCAAATGTCAATACATGTACCACACATATGCTTAGTGTAACAATGGATACACTGAGGGCCGCAACCGTAACCCTTAGAGTTGCGATATCAACCCGTAGTTAAACAATTGTTACACTAAGGGATTTTGTTGCACGAAGGGTTGACACAGTGCTCTCTTTGATACCATCATGATCTTCGTATAGCATTCATATTAGTTTTTGATGTTCTTAATACCGTCAACTCAACAAAGATTTCACGACTTGCAGTTTTATGTTATTTAAAAAAATACATGGTTTTGATATTTTATTTGTCTTTATTAAAATAGTAATATATAATATCTCCATTATTATGACAAACACAAACACAAAAAGGACTACCGTTAAAATGATAATGACCGTGACTTTCTTCGTATTTGCAAACACAACACCGTTTGTCGTCATAGTGATATGGTTTACAAGCGTGCGTGGTATCCTGGATCGCTTAACCTCTTTTTGACTAATTATGTCAAGAAATTATTATCCTTTATTTCTACAGTGTATTGCATATTTGGTGTTGTCCTTAACAGTATGCCATTAGTCTCACCACTTATGGAGCGCGTGACCCAATGGTAGAGCATCGGATCCAAGATGCGTTCGATCCTCCAAAACTGCACAACTATAGGTGGTGTCCTAGAGCAAGATAGTTTATCTCCATATGCTAAGTATTGGTTCTTTCGAGAAACACTTCGTGTGTGTGTGTGTGTGTGTGGGGGGGGGGGGGGGGGGGGGGGGGGGGGGGGGATTTGTATGTTTAAAATACGGGGACTCAACTATGGCAAATTCAATCCTAAGGTAGCAGTCAGCAGCTTTGAAATTTCAGACTTTGCTCCGGGCACTGTTAATCTGATTTTATAACCCTTTACAAGAGTTTGCATCGTTGTATTTTTCAGGAGACTTGAGTAAACAGACAACGCGACAAAGAATGCGTCAGTTATCGGGTTTGCCTGACAATGTTTTGTCAAGATTCGCCGGAAACTCGGGTAATTCAAATATAATAAATTCGATTTGCATTTCTTTTAATAAATTGAATAATTGCAGAAACGACATGTCGATATTCTCTTATGTCATTGCTGTGCTAGTTGTTTCATACAGAACGTATACATGTGTACATTCGAAGCAAGAGAGAATGTCAGGCGTCAGACGACAGTTCAGACACCCTTGCACGGTAAACATAAATATTTACCACAGACGTACAATGCATATGGACAGACGACAGAAAGACAGAGAGGCAGAAAGATACAGAAATTTAAAAGTAGTCGCACCCGCCTCAATACTGTAAACCCCTCTTGTTGTATTACAGGTACCCCTTGGAGAGTATAATGCATTTTGAATGTATGTATACATTGTTTGAATGTGCGCCAGTCGTTTCATATATATTGTATATGTGCAACATATATCGTCAGATCTGTATTATGTTACGCTTAAGATCTTATTATACAAATACAAATATACATTTATTCAGTAATTAAACATAAAACATGTTTATAGTCTACGAAAAATACATGGAAATATGAATATAGTGAGAACATGAACCTTTAAACAGAATTAGGTATGCCTATAAAATCAGCCTAAATCAGATTTACCAAGAAGCACGAAATTTGATTGAGGACAGCACGTTTTGCTATATATGTCATAAGTATATCGAATTTGTTTAACCTTGGCGGCCATCGGCAATATCAATTTTTTAAGGTTTTTGTTTTAACTTTTTATCCAATGGACAAACAAATAAGAAATGGTATTCATTTTCAATAAAATTTAGTTTACAAAATTGACATTTGCTTTCATTTTTTTTTTAATATTTTCGTATCTGCCGCTTTCTATGGCGAGATATGGGAGGATAATCTCAATCTGGTAAGAGCTATTTTATTTTTCTCCATATCGATATCTAAATAACATTTTAAGCTAAATTTATGCCTGAAACGACAGTAAGATAAACGTCTATTCGAATTACTTATTTTTCGTGCCATCTGTGGTAATATAAGTCTAAATTTTGTGTTTTTGATGTGTTCAAAGTTTGTTTGTTCTTTATCATACTGACAGCGCCAGATATTAGTCGTACCTAAGGTTTCTAATATTAATTAAATTTGAATTGCCCAATTTGATCAATTCTTAGACTTATTATAAAAGAATAAATACGTAATCAATCGTTAAAATAGTTTCTAAGTTACGATTAATATTTATAACAATATCATTAATATAACCTGTATTTGAATTTTCATGTTTTGTTTTTCTATACATGCACAAGTATTGATGTATTGATATGTTATTATTTGTGATGATAAGCTAATAGCTGTAATATGCTTAAATCCAAAATAAAGTATTCTGTATTCTGTATTAAATTACTACTATTAATGAACCTCATGAACATCTGAGGATATTCTTTTTTCACTTCAATACGTGATTCTATAAACTTTGAAAAGCAGAATTATACCTCGGTTACATGACTTTTGTGTTACAATTTTATTCTTATATAGTAGACGTTATACTCTATCGAAAACCGTTCCATTGTCTATGCACGCACAATTCAGTTTATTGCCCGTGTTCACCGACATAGCAATGGTAGTATGGAATACAATATATGTTATACACTCTTCGGTAGATTTACCCTTTTGAAAACCTAGTTGGTTTGGAAATACTTTTCATATTTTTCTTACTATACAGTTAAACGATTAGGTAGAATTTGAGAATATTCCTTTCCCTGGCAATAAGGTCTAATTGCCATTCATTATACCCATTTAATACCTAACACGTTTTACAGCATCCACCTCTTAAGTTTATTCAATAACAGCATCTACGGAACAAGCACAAATAAAGCACGTGTACACACTTATTATATCATCATAAGATTTTTGACAAGTTTTTTTTGTCAAAAATGTTTTTTTTCACCTTGTGTGTGTACTCTTACATCAATATCTGTAAAAATTACCTAGTAGTTACCAAACACTGTATGATTTCGGATGATGTTTTGAACAAGTTAGATTAAAAAAATGTCTGAGCTGTATCCTCGAATTATCACAAATCACTTTACCTAGCGCGTCCTGCAATATCATATTGAAATATCAGTGGAACGACAGAGTATTCAGAAGTATATTGAGTTTTCGCAGTACATTCATTTGTTGAAGATTTGTCGGTAAATCTTAAAACTTGTATTTCGTTTATGTAGCTTATTTTATAAAAGCAGTTTAACTCCACTGATTTCAGAGCAAGTTTCAACTGGTGGCGACTCCGTGGCACAGGTGGTGATACTGACGTATATGAGGTCAGGTTCGAGTCTGACAGGAGATATTCTACAGCACAGCCCTGGGGCATTTTATGTTTATGAACCTTTTAGGGCGTTGGGGAAGAAACCTACAGATTCATATACAATCCAATATGTTAATGGGACAGTACGGTACATTATATTGAATTTTACAACATTACTAATTATTACTTATCCTCCCTACGTTATCATGTTTTACAATAAAATCCTGTAAACGAGGTGGTGGCGCTGTTGATAGTTGTTGTTTGTAATGTACAAACAAATCAAAATCACCGGAATCGGTGCACCGTTATTATGGCATTTTTGTTTTAACGTTGTCCAGACCGATAAAACATACCGTTGCACCGTTAAACTATAGCGGTGAATCGTTAAAAATATGCCGGTGCACCGATGATTTTTATCGCTGTACCGCTATTTCATCGGTGTACTGCTATACATTACCGATGCACCGTTAAAAGAAGTAACGATGCACCAATACCGTTGTTTTTTACCCCGTTTGTACACAATAGTTGGTCGCTCAAGCGAGTTGTCATAGCTTGACTCTATTCCAGGGTCTACGCGGCACTAAGCAAGTGTTCTACCAAGAAAAGAGATTTGAGAACAATGCACAAAACATAAACTTACATTGCAATCGAGCTAGAATATAGCGCTTGAAATTCCAAACGGAACTCAATTGAACACGTACCGACAAAAAAGGTGTAATAAATATTGTAAGACGAAAACTTTCAGTATCAAGCGGAAGTTGATTAAACTCATTCATTTGCGCTGCATCTAATATGGAAAATAAGTCATATTGACAAGTTTTGGCGAAACATCGTCAAGATTTTGTAAAATGTAACGATCACGTTTTATAGATTCGTTTAGCTTTTTCAGGTCAACACATATTCTGACATTACCATTTGGTTTTTACAACCGTAACCATAGGTGTACTCCAATCAGTTGGCTCTATCACCGTTTCAATTACCCCATCTGCAATAAATTCGTTTAGTGTTTTTTCAACTTTTGGCAAAAGCGGAAATGGCACTCGCCTTGCAGGGCCTTTACTATATGGATTCACGTTAGGCTTGAACCCAATTGTCACACTTTAACAGACCAGCTGTATCCAAATAGATTTCGTGAAATTTCATCTTTTCTCTGTACAAGTTTCATCGAAACTGCAATTCCCCTACAAAGGAGATTATTTTGGTTGCTTCCTGCAACTACAAACACTCTAAATAGGTACTTTTCCCCATTTCGCCTCGTTTTTGCGATATAATAACTCTCACAGTCGAGGGGACCACATGACTTCTAAATACCGAAAATGTAGATTTTGGAGCAGGACATTTAGCTAGTGATCTATATAATGACTCGGCCATGATTGTAACATCTGTCCCTGTATCAATTTTAAACATGACATGTGAATTACATATCTCTAATTCTACTCTTCACGGATCAGTATGAAAATAATCAGTCAACTGCCCCGACACAGTACTTACAGTTGTCATTGTCCGATTCATATTCAATGTTACTGAAATAATCCTCTTTTTTAAAAAAAATTCATGCGCTTTTTTTGTTTGACAACATACTGAAAAATGGTCAAATTTACCACATTTTTGCAGTTATTCCCATGGCTGGACAATATCCATTTTCTCCGTGTCTCCTGTTGCATCGTTTACACTGCTTCCCGTGTTCCCTTATTGGTGAGACTGCCCGTTGTACCGATAACTGGATTGGCTGTGTCCTTTAGTCCATTTTGGCTTGGCTTCCCCTTTACCAACATCAACATCACGTAACCCAGTCATTTTTGTGCCTTGGCTTGTCCTTTAAGAAGCTCACTTTGGCGTGCCATTGTAATTGCATCATCAAGTGTTAGTGCATTTTCTCTGAAAATTCTGTGTCTATAATTCCGACCACAATACTGTCTCGAATTTGTTCTGACTTCATGGCATCTTCAAAATAACAAGTTTCAGCGAGTGCATACAGATTTCTAATGAAAGTTTCTGCTGACTAATCTTAATTTTTTTTTTTTTTAAATGAAACTTTTCCCTTTCGTGAATAGTGTTTCTTTTGGGAGTGAAATGTTCATCATTTTTTTTTTATAAATTCGTCGAATTTCTTTTGATCATCATTTGATAAGTTGATTTGAATATATGCTCTGCTCCACTTCCCATTGAATATATTAAACAAGAAACCTGCATGTCCCCGTCATCTTTATGAAGTTTTGTAGCAGTTCTGAGTCTCAAATATCTTTGTTTCCATTCTTTCCATTTTGTCGGCGAAGTAAAATCAGAAGCTACTGGAGGCTGAAACTTGCTCATTTTGGCACGTTTATGTTCCAAATATTTGTAGTAATATTCCATTCATTCTTTTACGTGTATCCAGGTGCCCTGAATTAAGTCCTTTTAAACTTAAATAAGTCCAGTTTACTTCTGACACCATGTCATGATTCTTGATCATGGCACTAAATAAAAACATTCAACTGTTCTAGTCTACTAACTTTTAGTAATTGATCAAGATACATCCCAGCTTCATTTGCGCCCTCACCCCACCCCACCTCTCTCTCTCTCTCTCTCTCTCTCTCTCTCTCTCTCTCTCTCTCTCTCTCTCTCTCTCTCTCTCTCTCTGTGAATGACATTACACACTGAATAGTGGGCGGTACTTCATATTCATAAATCAGGCAGTATACACACTCTCTCACAGGGATATCATATTTCAAAAACAGCAAAAACGTGTATGTGTTGACATAATTATTGATATACTTAATTACTAAAATAATAGTGTTTTGCACGTTAATAGTAGGGTGACAGGTGTTTTCATTTTAAATACGTATTAATCTCATCCCACGTGCCAATTGTTCATTAATGCTATTTTGTTGAAAGATTGGTCCTGCCCATCCAGTTTTTCGTGACTATTGTTGCATTTGATAAAAGGTCATGTTTAAAACTCCGAACTCTTTAACCATGAGTGTAATGGGGCGCGCTGACTTTTTCTAGATGTAAAATAATGTACGGTGTCCGTTTTGATGTTTTTTTTATATTTATGTTCATTATTTTACATTCTTGTTATAAAGTTGTATATTGTGCTTGTTGATTTACTTTGATTATTATTCTTAATGTTTAATTTGAGATGTGCTTGTTAAATGTAAGTTTGTATCCCCCCCCCCACCTCAAATTTTTTTGGGGGTGGCATATAGTAATCGCAGAGTCCGTCAATTTGAGTTTGTTTGACAACACTTTGAGTTTGTGTAAGATTTCGTTTCCGACCTGTAACTTTGTCATGCATATATGGATTGTGTTGATACTTGCTACAAATGATCAATATAACATGATGACGTGTCACGAGTAAGACCCACACCAGTACCTCAAATGTCAAGGTCGGAATTTGAGTTTTTTGACAACACTTTGAGTTTGTGTGAGATTTCGTGTCCGGTCTGTAACTTTGTCATGCGTAGATGAAGTTTAATGATACTTGCTATAAACGATCAACATAACATCATGACATGTTACGAGTAAGACCCACAACCATACCTCAAAGGTCAAGGTCACACTTTGAGTTGTTTGACAACACTTTCAGTCTGTTTGAGCCTGTAACTTTGTCATGCATTGATGGATTTTGTTAATACTAGCTACAAATGACTAACATAACATAACGATGTGTTGCGCATTACACCCGGAATCCCACTTCAAAGGTCAAGGTCACAATTTAACTTTTGTTGATGACAATTTCAGTCTGATTGAGATTTCGTGTCCGGTCTGAAACTTTGTCACCTATGGATACATTTCAAAACACTTGGCTCAATTCATCAGCATGACATTACAAAGTGTTACGTGTAAGACCCACATGCGTACCTCAAAGTTCAAGGTCACACTTTGAGTTTGTTTGACAACACTTTCAGTCTGTGTGAGATTTCTTATCCGATCTATAACTTTGTCATCTATGGATATATTTTAAAAACACTTGGCTCAGTTGATAAATATGACATAATTAATTGTCGCATGTAAGACCAAGAACCTTTCCTCAAAGGTCAAGGTCACACTTTCAATTTGTTTGATATTGCGTGTCTGGTCTGTGACTTTGTCTTTAACTTGGCTCAATTTATCAAGATGACATGACAACGTGTCATAAGTAAAACCTAGACACGGTCACACTTTGAGTATGTATGACAACACTTTGAATCTGTTTGAGATTACAAGTCTGTCCTTTAACTTTATCATACATGGATGGATTTCAAAAACACTTGGCTCAATTTATCAATTGATCAACAATTGATCTGTCACTTACATTTAGGGATTTTAAAATAGCTTGACACAAGTGATCAGCATGTCATGATAATGTTTCACCTGTATTTAACTGTTGAAATATCCAGATCATTACATCAGATGTCAAGGTCAAGGTTACACAATGTCAAGGTCATGTTTTAATGTAAAAAAAAACCCCATGATATTGCATGTCTAGTCTGAAACATTAGTCCATTATTCTTGATATTCATGAATACATCGTTACCTATTATATCATATAATTATTGTTATTTTTCACAGATCATTTAGGGGCATGTGACAATTAACAGTGACATTTTTTGTTTTTTTTATATTTATGACCTAGTTTAACAATGAGAATGCAAACGAATAACATATATTTCAAAATTTAACACCATCTTTGTATAGTTTAACGACACAAATATTAAGTTTGAACAAGAAAACGAGTAATACAATATTGCAACGTTTGAGAAACCGTTAATGGAGTACAGAAAAAAAAAGTGTTGCAAGTGAAATGAACAACAACACAAAAACAAAAAAACACAAGTCCTGTTACGGAATTCGAACTCGGATCGCCCGAATGACAATTCGCATTGCTAAAACCACTGTACTATGTAGAACTATAAGAAAAATTGTCATTAGAAAGCTTACGCTTACCCGGGTTGTCGTGCATTTTAATCGACGATGCCAGGAAATTTCCGAATGTTTACGGACAGCCGATATCAGACAAACTAAACCATTGACGTTATTTCACGGGTCAGGTCTAATTGAAATATCCGCGATAATGATGAGTTCAAATACATGTTTTTGACGATAAACAGCCATATTTTGTAACAGACATGATTCGAAGGTCACAGTCTCTGCTAAATAGTATAATTACAAGAGTTTGAATTTAAAGGGTAGAACTTACTGGTTATGCCACTTTATATCTTTAGTCAAGTACTAATATTGCATGAATATCAATTTCATTTCCATGATTGATATAAACAGTTTATTTTATATCATTCTGATCTTTAACATTTTTAGAGCACCACCGTTTAATATGAAAGAAGAAACAAGCATGGCAGTACGGAACTGGTTAACGTGTGACATTGGCAAACTGATCAATATAGGACTGGCAGATAATTTCATGAGTAAGTACATATTTGGTACGGAACTGGTTAACTAGTGACATTGGCAAATTGATCAGTATAGTACTAGCAGATAATTTCATGAGTAAGTACTTTTGGTACGGAACTGGTTTACGTGTGACATTGGCAAACTGATCGTTATAGGACTGTCCGATACTTTCATGAGTAAGTACATATTTGGTACATAACTGGTTAACGTGTGACACTGGCAAACTGATCAGTATAGGACGGGCAGATTCTGTCATGAGTAAGTACATATTGGGTACAGAACTGGTTAACGTGTGACATTGGCAAACTGATCTGTATAGTAATGGCAGATACTTTAATGAGCAAGTACATATTTTATACGGAACTGGTTAATGTGTGACATTGTCAAACTGATCAGTATAGGACGGGCAAACGCTTTCATGAGTAATACATATTGGGTACGGAACTGGTTTATGTGTGACAATGACAAATTATCAGTATCGGACTGGCAGATAATGTCATGAGTTAGTACATATTGGGTACGGAACTGGTTAACGTGTGACATTGGCAAACTGATCAGTATAGGACGGGCAGACGCTTTCATGAGTAAGAACATATTGGGAATGGAACTGGTTAACGTGTGACATTGGCAAACTGATCGGTATAGTACTGGCAGATAATTTCATGAGCAAGTACATATTTGGTACGGAACTGGTTAACGTGTGACATTGTCAAACTGATCAGTATAGGACGGGCAGACGCTTTCATGAGTAAGTACATATTTGGTACGGAACTGGTTAGCAAGGGTTATTGGCAAACTGGTCTGTATAGGACTGGCAGATACTGTCATGAGTAAGTACATATTGGGTACAGAACTGGTTAACGTGTGACATTGTCAAACTGATCAGTATAGTACTAGCAGATAATTTCATGAGTAAATATATATTTGGTACCGAACTGGTTTACGTGTGACATTGGCAAACTGATCGGTATAATACTGGCAGATACTGTCATGAGCAAGTACATAATGGGTACGGAACTGGTTAACGTGTGACATTGTCAAACTGATCAGTATAGTACTAGCAGATAATTTCATGAGTCAATATATATTTGGTACCGAACTGGTTTGCGTGTGACATTGGCAAACTGATCGGTATAATACAAGAAGATACTGTCATGAGCAAGTACATATTTGGTACGGAACTGGTTAATGTGTGACATTGTCAAACTGATCAGTATAGTACTAGCAGATAATTTCATGAGTAAATATATATTTGGTACCGAACTGGTTTATGTGTGACATTGGCAAACTGATCGGTATAATACTGGCAGATACTGTCATGAGCAAGTACATATTTGGTACGGAACTGGTTAATGTGTGACATTGTCAAACTGATCAGTATAGTACTAGCAGATAATTTCATGAGCAAATATATATTTGGTACGGAACTGGTTTACGTGTGACATTGTCAAACTGATCAGTATAGTACTAGCAGATAATTTCATGAATAAATACATATTTGGTACGGAACTGGTTAACATGTGACATTGGCAAATAAATCAGTTTAGTACTGGCAGATAGTGTCATGAGTAAGTACATATTGGGTACGGAACTGGTTAGCAAGGGTTATTGGCAAACTGGTCTGTATAGGACTGGCAGATACTGTCATGAGTAAGTACATATTGGGTACATAACTGGTTAACGTGTGACATTGTCAAACTGATCAGTATAGTACTAGCAGATAATTTCATGAGTAAATATATATTTGGTACCGAACTGGTTTACGTGTGACATTGGCAAACTGATCGGTATAATACTGGCAGATACTGTCATGAGTAAGTACATATTTGATACGGAACTGGTTAACGTTTGACATTGGCAAAATGATCGGTATAGGACTCGCAGATAATTTCATGAGTAAGTACTTATTTGCTACGGAACTGGTTAACGTGTGACAATGGTAAACTTATCAGTATAGGACTGGCCGATACTGTCATGAGTAAGTACATATTTGATACGGAACTGGTTAACGTGTGACTTTGGCAAATTGATAAGTATAAAACTGGCATATACTGTCATGAGTAAGTACATATTTGATATTGAACTTGTTATCGTGTGACATTGGCAAACTGATCAGTATAGGACTGGCCGATACATCATGAGTAAGTACATATTTGGTACATAACTGGTTAACGTGTGACATTGGCAAATTGATCGGTATAGGACTGGCAGATATTGTCATAAGCAAGTACATATTTGGTACGGAACTGGATAACGTGTGACATTGGCAAACTGATCAGTAAAGTACTAGCAGATAATTTCATGAGTAAATATATATAGTATAGGATTGGCAGATAATTTCAAGAGAAAGTACATATTTGTTACGGAACTGGTTAACATGTGATATTGGTAAATTTATCAGTTAAGTACTGGCAGATAGTGTCATGAGTAAGTACATATTGGGTACGGAACTGGTTAACGAATGACATAGGCAAACTGATCAGTATAGAACTGGCAGATAGTGTCATGAGTAAGTACATATTGGGTACGGTACTGGTTAACGAATGACATAGGCAAACTGATCAGTATAGAACTGGCAGATACTGTAATGAGTAAGTACATATTGGGTACGGAACTGGTTAACGTGTGACATAGGCAAACTGATCAGTATAGAACTGGCAGATACTGTAATGAGTAAGTACATATTGGGTACGGAACTGGCTAACGAATGACATAGGCAAACTGATCAGTATAGAACTGGCAGATACTGTTATGAGTAAGTACATATTGGGTACGGGACTTGTTAACGTGTGACATTGTCAAACTGATCAGTATAGGACTGGCAGATACTGTCATGAGTAAGTACATATTGGGTACGGAACTGGTTAACGTGTGACATTGGCAAACTGATCAGTATTGGACTGGCAGATAATTTCATGAGTAAGTACATAGTTGATACGGAACAGGTTAACGTGTGACATTGGCAAACTGATCAGTATATATCTATTCATTCAAATATACACATAAATTAAGGTATATATATAGACTAGAACGGAAGATAAAATCTTACAAAGTTTTCTCCATAAATATGTCTTTGTAAATAATGTAATCGTAAATTAATGCCCGCCGAATTAGAAGAGCTTAGAATTCCCTTAGCACAGGTATATAAATGATTTTGATACATTTCAGCGAAAGGAATCAAGACAAATATGTTTAAGGTATGTTACAAGGCAGCATTACTAAAAACACACTCAAAAGAACTTGCACTGAGTCGATGTTCCAGACAGCTTCAGGGAATATGTGAACGCTCTCCGGTGAGGATAATAAAAACCATACGTCTAGAAATCGGCACAATTAAACACCTTCTTGGAGAATTACCAAATATGAAACTAATTCATTTGGTGCGTGACCCACGTGCTACTCTGTTTTCACAGGCAAAGATGGGTCAATGTGGGATAAAAAAAGGAGGGAAAGAAGGTTGTACAAACAAATTTTGCACCCGATTGGAAAATGATGTTTTAGAAGAAGAAATTTTAAAACGAAAATATCCCAGCAGAATTTTAACTGTCTTTTACGAAGACATTGCAAGATACCCAATAGAGACATCTAGAAATATGTACAAGTTTATAGGTGCTGACTTCACACAATCGGCTGAGAAATATGTATACAATATAACAATGGCAGGTAACACAAATAATTGTGCTATTTGTACAACCAGATCCAATTCCTCAGAGCATATTGATACTTGGAAAACGTCTATGCAGAAATCTTTTATAGATATTATTCAACGGAGATGCAATTATGTTTTGAAGCGGTACAAATTTGAAATAGTTAATTAGAAAAAAAAATATATGTCATACAATATGTCTTATCTTATAAATGTAATATTATAAGACAGTGTATACGCCTATATCTGCTGATTTAATGTCGTTGTTGAAACATCGGAGTTGCCAACACATTTTGAATAAGAGCCCATGTTTTGGTAAATAAACGTCACGTGAAACATATATGAACACGTGACGGCGCACAGACAAAACAACATCAATAGAATTGCAAAATGGTACATATGCTGAACGGAACAGCTAACCCGCCACTATTGTATTTCCAATGTCTTCGTCAAAATACGGAGCAGCGCTAATAAAAGATGTATATGCCATTAACAGACAATTATGTTTTTTTACATAACATAAATATTCTTTCTTATTCAAGTTCATATTTTGGGAAATTGCTTTGATACTTTTTAAGAAAAATACATAAAATGACAAATACATAAAATGACAAATACATAAAATGTTAGGTGGCGGGTTAGCTGTTCCGTTCAGTATATCATCCACACAAAACTGCAGCTGTTTGTCATTGGCATTTATTTATACCGACTGCAGCAAGACCGTCAATATAAATTTTGAAGCAAACTTTGAAACATTTTAATGCAATAACAATGTTTTTATTGATACACGAGAAGAGTTCTTGAAAGAAACTATGCACTTTTAAAGAAACGTGCCACTTGTTTTAAAGCAGCCGACTTGTTTGTGTGGAGCGCGTGGCCCAGTGGACAAACCATGATCGGATGGTCGTGGGTTCGATCCTCCGTCACGACTATGTGTGGTGTCTTTAAGCAAGACATTTTTGCACATATGCTTCGTACTGGTTCTACCCAGCAAGACATCAGGCGTGATTTGTAATAACGTGTTTCATAATCGAAGTAAAACAAACAAGTTTAACCTAGTAACCTGTTTGAAATTCGCTCAACTTTAATTTAAATGTTAAATGAATATGACAAAAAATCAACGGAAGGGGAAATATTATATGAAGAATGTTTATATACTGTTTAAAGAAAATGAAAAATTCAAAAAGTCCAGGAAAATCGGGATTCACAGTTGAATTTTACAATAAAACTTGATGTAGGACACTTTTTGGAGAGACAAATTTACGCTGGTTTCAATAAAGGTGCTTTTTTTATCACTAATAAAGTTAAGCTTGTATGCCAAAGGAAAACAAGGATAAAAAGTACTTAAAATACTGCCACACCATTTCAGTGCTAATGATTTCTATAAAATTACATTGGCTATTTGCGAATAGATTAAACTATATATTTAAGGCATTATTAATGAAGATCTGACAGGTTTAATCACAAATAAATAAACAGGAGAACTACAAGTCTATCATAGTTTAAATCTTTATTTTGGTCTCATGTTTGTAAAAACAATACTCAACAAAATTTATATAGACATAATAGTAATGTACATAGCCGTTAAAATAGGATCATAAGATATTGGAATGTTCATGGAAATCGACAAAACTAAAGTTTGACAAAACTGACAAGATTAAACTACGTAATTGTTTCTACTCGTTGACAAGATAAAACTACGTAATAGCTTCTGCTCGTTGACAAGATAAAACTACGTAATAGTTTCTACTCGTTGACAAGATAAAACTACATAATAGCTTCTACTCGTTGACAAAATAAAACTACGTAATAGCTTCTACTCGTTGACAAGATAAAATTACGTAATAGCTTCTACTGTTTGACAAGATAAAACTACGTAATTGCTTCTGCTCGTTGATTTAAAATCTGCAATAAAGTATTTTTAATTAAGAAACTGAAACTATATAATTACGGGTAATCGCGACACTTTAGAAAATGTTTTAAAGAAACGGGTATTTGGGCAGAAACAGTGACGTAGATGATATGAAATAGAACATATATTATAACACAATTAAAACACGACTAATTTTCATTATCTACATAGGTAAAAAGTACGACGTTGTAAAATATTAAACCAGATTAAGGACATCTATTAGAGTCAATGCTGGGTGGATAAAAAAATACTGATTTGTTATGGCTATTCATCTCTTAAAAAGTAATCACAAGTCAAAGAAGCAGCATTGAACACAGCATGTCTCAAGTCATTATACAAATCACATTCTAAGATGACTTGACTTTCGTTTTCTATAAGATAATAAAATGAACATGTACGATCTTCTTCTCTAAGATTTTTATGCCGGCCTGTTTCAATATGTATTGGAGCCACACCACACCTAAATATAATAAAAGCCGATCGATGTCCTAGTGGTACAATTAATGAGCGGATGAGTGGCACAGTGGTTAGGCCTTGGACTGCGATCTCAGAGGTCGCAGGCTTTACCTCCTCTCCTCCAATTAAAATACTTAGAAGTATTTCTGATGAAACTTTAACAAAATTCGAGGTCCCATGTATCGTTGCTTTACACTGGGCATGTCAAATAATCGGGGACAAAAGGGTCTTCTGTATCTCTGCACTATCATTCAAAAATCTAATCTCACTAATACTCTTCTAGAAGCGTCGCCCGTGTGGGAAACCGATGGCGACGATAAATTAAATTATCATCATAACGTGTTAAAATTAGAATACAATAAATTTCTTCCTTAATGGGGAAAGAAAGAAGAAAAGAAAAAAAGACGTAAATAGAAGAAGGAAATGAAACAGAAGTTATCCTAAAAAGTGATAAGGGATCTTAACACTGTCAATATGAATTAAAGTTCATTTGTGAGGTTTTATTAGAAAAATTGCAATCTATTTCATTTAATTATCTAGATATTTTGATATTGCGTCACTTTATCTTTGTTACGAACTATTTTTTTAACTTTCATGATATTTAAAATTATTTATAAAAAGTTTTTCATTCAGATATACTTCAAGTCTGTCCAAAAACCTTCTGAAATGTGACACTTCCAAAATAAATGTTTGTTTGTTTCGACATGCATATTGTAAAATTCACACAAACTGGTATTGTAAATACGATTGTTATTAGATAATATTCACATAATGTATTGGAAAGCTCTAAATTTTGTATTTATTAACATTGAAAGGGTAGATGTATACTTTTCCAATTTAGATTTGCTATTTCTTGTTTGCATTTAATATATGGTTAGATCGTTTTCATTATACTTTAACTGTTTATTACATAGATATTTATTTGAAATTTTCACAATTATGATTTGTTTCATGAAGTCATTTTTGTGCTTTATTGTTTGTTTTATTATCTTTAATTTTGATTCGTGAACAGTTTTGATATGCTGAAAAGTATAAAATACTTTTTGTCTATTGCTAAATATTTGTTCAGTATAATTAATTCCCTTGTCGAACCAAGGTTTATAGAAGAATGTTTTATTACTATTTAAATGTTTGAAATATTCCATAGTATTTGTTTGTGTATATTTTCGTTTATATTAATACTTGACAATGATTGTATTGTATCGGATAAAAAACTTTTAGCCCAGCTGAAGTGCATTATTTAAGTCATTTTTATTGATATTACATTCAAATATTAATTGTCATCCTATTTTTGCTAGTTGTTCCATGTATGTTATATAAATATATATATATACCCATGTTAACATATGGTAATATCTGAATAAGTTTTGGTAATGAGCAAGTTTTGATCACTGTAACTTTACCAATCATATATAAATTTTATGTTTTTTTAACATATTCAGGTAGTGGCAATATTTTTTAATTTGTAGGAGAAGATTTAATTCATGACGCTTTTGTTGATCATATGCAAAGATAACTCCAAGAGAAGCTGTACTTTCAGATGTCCATACAATTTTTTTCTGTACAAAAAGTTTCACTTGAAATGTTTAAAAAACCCGATCGTAAAATTAGCATTGTTTACGAGTTAAGCTTAAGACCAGATATTTTATTAAAATTGTTGATTTTCTTTATTAGATTAAAAAAGTTATTTTTAATACACCTATCACAAATGTTGCACCACCAGCGAAAGCTGTGATTTTTACTTCTCTGTTGTAAATATTAATACCTTTAACTTTTATCCTTTTGTACGGATTTATATAATAATTCAACAGTAAATACAAACAAATAAGGCGATAGTGGACATCCTTGCGTTACTCATTCTTCTACTTTGAAAAAATCCGACATGTATCCGTTATTAACAACACAACATTGTGCATTGTTATAAAATAGTTTGATCCAATTAATAAAGAAATTGAAATAGTTTTTGAAATAAAACTCTAACAAATGCTGCTATCGAAGGCTTTTTCGAAACCAGCAAAAAATACTAAGCCAGGTTTATTATCATTATTTATAGTTTCAATTACTCCAAACAAAATGTGAATATTTTCACCTGTGTGTCGTCCTTAAAGACAGTTTGACTACCATTAATAAGTGTAGATAAAGACTTCCTTAATTATATTTTCTGTAGCCTTGGTTGTAATTTTATAATCGATATTCGATATACGTTTTTTAAAGGCATTAAATATTTTATCGTCTAGGGGCAAAAGGGATATTATACCTTGATTTTTTTTTCATTTCTGTTTACAAAAGAAAATTTTATAAAGTTAATATAAAATGTCTTGATTGTGTTCCACAATATCTTATAAAATTCAGTTGTAAATCCATCAGATCCTGAAGATTTTCGTTATTCAATTCTTTTAAAGCAAATGCACATTTTTCTACATTTAAAACTCCTTCACATGATTGTTTGAATGTAGCTTCTATGTGATTATTTGATTATAATTATTATAATGTAAAAACCTGCAGCATGTACTTGTTTTGATTATTCTTTATATTGATTACGTTTATGTTGGTGGCCGGGTCATTTGAATTAGTTCTTATTCTCCTGTTGAAACATTTGCTTCCTAATTCAATATAAGGGACATTTATTGGTTAAATAAATAGAAAATATTCTGCATTGCGTTAGTTACTTTAATTTGTTTCCTTTTTTCCCTTTTAATTGTACAGTGAATCTTCGATAACTCGGACGTTAGCAACTCGAACACGTAACTTGAAGAAATTACTGATCCAGAACAAAGGTGATTATATCTATATTTTTATTTAGATGACAATTTACTACGTCAACACCGCACATCTTGACAATTGCAATGACCCTAGCCTGTAGAACGAATTCAGTTCTCCGCTTGATGACGTCACAGTTTTGCAAGTGGTAAAAGGCTAGGTATTGTTGGACCGGCATAGATTTCATGTCTCGGGGTTGCGGGTTCGATACCCGATGCTATACTCCGGGTACGCTTAAGAATTATAAAAACCGACGATGGGTTTCTATCTGTATCTTGCAATATCCCCCACAAACATAAAAAGACCAACAGTTTTCGGGAGTGGGCCATTGCCTATGTGAGAAACCGGTAAATAAGCGTTTATACAACGAAAGGTTTTAAACTTTCCCGTTTTTCCTTTTAGGATTAATAGAACTGATTCGAAAGGTATCAGGTTCTCGGGTATACTTCATTGTTCTTGATTTTGCCATCTGTGTATTCACAGAGGGGAAATAAAGGTGCCTAGCTGGGTATACGCACACACGCACGCACATTTTTTTCGAGATATTTTAATCTTTGGTCTGGTTGACATTACATATCGATGGCATATAGTCCTGTTCAATTTTGAATGACGCATGAATAAAAATAGATTGTAAGTAAAAAAAACATACCCAAGGTGATTTTGTTCACGTAAGTTCTGTGGCGTCGTGAAGCTAGCTCTGGCAACAGAAATGTCATGTAAATACATTTCAGCTTCAGTACCGTCACGCTATTCTATATCATCGAGTCTATATATGGCGTAAGGATTTAGTCGCCGTAACACAAAATAACATCATTCTTTATCAACCATATTAAACTGCCCCTTGTATCTCCTCTTGTGTCAGGCCTCTGATAGTATTAATGTTTCCCATGAATTTAGAATATAGCAAGTTTTGAACTACACATATAGATAAATTATTGCCTCTCCGTGACATTCCCTTTTCAGTATTTGAATTAAACCTTTCTTCTTTCCAAACTTCACTACTATGTTGCTGTCGAGATTTCTGTTCATTTTATTTTATTTCTTGTTCGCTTGTTCGAAGTTGTCTCAATCCATCTGTTACATCTAGAGTGTCATCTAATTGACTTCCGTATTCAAGTTTGGATGATTTTGAGCCACTTTGCCCCATACCTTCTAACTTCCTTTTTTTCTAACAGTTTTGCTTTCTAATTTTCTTTTATATGCTTTTGTGGCTTCTACTTTTTTATATTGCGACCACATCTCATTGTTGAAATGGGAACCAGCTTTGGTTTTGGTCTCTTCTTTTAATGTCATGTATGACTATGCATGACCCAACTGTTTACGAAGGACTCAACTATAGCGTTCCATGATCCAGTACATCTATTGACAAACTTTCCTCCATCGAAATTTGCCCGAATTGACACCTAACTTTCAGCCAAATTAGTTGTAAAGTTGCCTATTATTCAATCACTCTTTCAGCTACCCGATTATTAAATATCACTATAAAACATCTTTAATAATCTCTGTTACCTCACTAACGTAAAAGTGTTCTTGCATGCCATTCTTGAAAGTTCCAAATCCTCTTCAGACGGCAATTTTCAATAATCATACTGATTTTCAAATAGTGCATCAAATGAATTAGAACATTGCTCCAGATGTTCTTATTCGATATCATCTACTTATTTTGAATTTCCCTTTATGCAGCAGTCAGAGCAATTTTGATGTAAACCCAGGATATATAAAATTGTATACAACTATCTACCTTTTTAGCGGTCAATAGTTTCCTGCTTTGGGTCAAAAGTCATTTTCCTTGGATAAAAAAAATTAACCATTGACCGCTAAAAAGGTAGATAGTTGTTTAATCATATGGAATAACAATAAAAGAGGCAAGTCAGCAAATTCCACCTCACTTCATTCATACTTTCACTGCGTTTTTTAACAGAGGTGTGAAAAATATATTCACTTTTTTCGTAGCTTTTGTATGTCTGTTTTCCACTGACAAATTCAACTATTAGGGTTACATTCCTAACCTTCATATATTCTCTGACTTAAAATATTTCAACTATTCAAAGTACAACGTCACCAGTATTTAGCTACATTCTGGATCCGCTCTTGATCAAAATAACGTCATCAACGCCAATATATGTATACAACCAGACGTCATTATATAAAACATATCAGTTGTGGAAAATGGTTTAATAATATTTTAACGTTAAAAAAGTGGTATTTCAGTGTCAGATTTAATTTACGGAATAAAATAAACAGTTCATTTTAACTGTTGTTTTATCGAGTAGAGCAAATGGATTTTGAATGGATTATCAACATGAGAACGGAAAAATGTTGCGTTTGAGCTATTGACTCAGTAACTGGGTAAAACCGGTTTCGACAGAATAAGAGGTCAATAGATCATTTTTTAAGGTATAAGTGGTCAATAGTATACAACTATCTACCTTTTAAGCGGTGAATTGTTAAAATTATTTATCCAAGGAAAATGACTAATGACCAATAGCAGGAGACTATTGATCGAGATGCAGTCGAGGTTAGTAGTTCAATGGTCAATTTCCGAAGATAAACAATTTTAACCATTGACCGCTTAAAAGGTAGATAGTTTTTTATCATATTGAATAACAATAAAAAAGGTAAGTCAAGAAGTCGTATTACATACATATGTATTAGATGTTTTTCACCTCACTTCATTCATACTTTCACTGCGTTTTTTTTGACGTAGGGTAGGGTTAAATAATTGAATATCATAAAAAATCTAGTTTGTCAATTTTTCTAAAAATATAACAATAATTGTACAATATATAGTATAAAATCATATAAAAATTATGCAAAATTCGCTTGATTTGTTTTGTGGTAATTTTGATTTGAAGCCGTTTTTTCGAAAAAATCGAGAAAAAAATAGTTTCCGTTTTTCGCTAGTATTTTCAAAATGTGGCGTTTGTAGTAATTTTTGCATTTGTAAATCCATACATCCATCAAATGTGTACATGGTGATATATGTTTCTATTCTGTGTATTAGGAATAACTCAACTGAGGTCGAAAAATATCCGATTTGGCTGCTATACATTGGGACGTCAAAAAGGCTGAACATGGCCATGTTTACGACGTCACATATATATATATATTCTATTGACCGCTGCAAAATACATATTCACATTGGAAATTTCTTCTAGTTTCAAAATATACTAATTAAACCACTGATTTAGAAAATATTTTAACCTTAATCAACCGACACAAATCTTATGGAAAACGCGTAGAATTATGCAATATGTTGACGTCTTTTTTGACGTAGGGTGGGGTTAGATAATTAAAAATAAAAAAAAATCTAGTTTGTCAATTGTTCTAAAAATCTCACAATCACTGTGAAGCATATTGTTAGAAATCAAACAAAAAAAATTCCAAAATCGCTCGGTTTGTTTTTTTGGTAATTTTGATTTGAAGCATTTTTTTCGAAAAAATCGAGAAAATAATAATTTCCGGTTTTCGCTAATATTTCCAGAATTTGGCGTTCGTCGTAATTGTTGCATATGTAAATTCATATATCCGTTGAATGTGTACGTGGCGATATGTGTTTCGATTCTGTACATTCCGTATAACTTGAATGAGGTCGACAAATACGCGATTTTGCTGCTATAAATCGGGACGTCAAAAAGACCAAACATGGGCATGTTTACGACGTCATAGGTAAAGAAGTGTTATATTTACTGCAGAACAAAAAGCATATTCAAATCGGAAATTACTTCTTGTTTCATTACATACCAAATATTCCACTGATTTCGAAAATAATTTAAAAGGTATATTCCTCCTTAAGTGGTCAATAGTTCATTTTTGAAGGAATACGTGGTCAATAGTTCATTTTATTTGACCTGATTAGTTCGGGTTTCAACCAATCAGATTGAAGCATTCATGATGATATATAATAATTCATTTTATTTGACAAGTTAAGTTCGGGTTTCAACCAAACAGATTGAAGCATTCATGATGATGATATATAATAGAGTTTTTATGTCATGTGACAACTGTTTTACATTATTATGCTTCTCAGTTTGATGGCACATCTTATTATAGCTTTATCAGTCGTAACGGTTAATCTGACTCAATTTGCCATTTCCTTTAAAATGGAGTTTCTCCTGAACCAAGTTAGATCTCGCACATTAAACATGTGTGGTTTGCACATTCTATTTTTTATGGAACTGCCTCACACATGCACATTTTCTTATCATCGTACATACTGAGCTGCCACAATCTGCTATTAACCGCATATACCGAACACCATGCACAGATTCTTCCTCCAAGAAGCCAGTTAAAATTACACCAGTCTCCATAGCTTGTGAACTACCGTTCCAGTTTTTAAAACATGTATGAGGTTGAGGGTCACAACCTCTGTTCTCTGCCTTGGAATATGGTCCAAATGTATAATAGCCTCTGGGTCTCTTCTTCAAAAATCTCTCCAACGCCATCAAAAGCGTTGTAACTGGGATTATGCGTCCTTTTCGACCAGCCATCATCACATATAACTGTCACGACCGGGATCCCCTGATAGGCAGTTCTCGCAATTGCAAGCTCTTTCTTCCGCATCAGCTTAAGTCATTTCCTCCTTCAGCAATTCATGTCATCAAGACCCTATATCATGTTCTGTGTTTGAAAACATTTTAAGTCATCTGTGTGTGTTCATTGTGGACACCAATTCATTCAAAGATCCTTTGCCTGAAGTAACAGAACCAATAACCACTCTCTAACTTATGTCAAAGTATCCATTATCCTGCTTAAAACTTGTTTCAATAGAAAATTCTTTCAGCTATACATTGCACTTTGCTAGGTTTGCTTTACAGACCATTCGTGCATATTTCAGAACGTCTGGCAATAATGGCTCTTTAGCTGCCCCAACCATTTATTGTGCTTTTGAAAATATACAAGCATGAGTTGTTATGTTTACAACATGACATTTCAACATTTCCAAAATCATGAGGTGATAGCCAGACAATTGTTGTCGGTGCAGTATAAATGTCAAAGACGTGAACCAAGACTGCTAAGTTTTATTGCATTCATTCTTTCAATACGAATTCTTCTGAAGAAAATCGTGTGTAATACTTGCCATTAGATGAGACAACTTTACGAATCGACTGGTATGGTGGACATTTTCTGCAGTCATTCGAATAAACTTTCATTTTCTCTTCCTTTTTCAACATCTCAAGTTTCTGTTTTTGTTTATATGTCTTTTTCTACGTTGTTGTCCAAATCTTTCTATCCTTTGCATGTAATGCCATAATGTGAATTCAATATTGTGAATTATTTATAAGTCAATAGTAACAATATTTTCAAAACTGTCCACAACATAGTTTTACATTGAGATTTTCCATCATAGTTATTTCAATCCATATTCGCGAACACATGTTCACTACATCATAATTACCATGTTTCAATTTTCAGTACACTGGATTTGCATGTATTTTACCACAAGTATACAATATTTACCTCGGCTGGCAATCTCTCAAAAATGACTTATACCTACCGTACAGAGACAGATCGACGTTATGAAAGTGTATACATTGAAAACTTGTTTGTTACTTACTATATTTATGACAGTAATTACCCAGTGCACGGCTTGTAGAAAATTAATTTTTATTTTGATATTTTAAAGCAGACGGATGTAACGGGAAATTATACGCCTGAAGAAAAAAGTATCCGTTTCGGAACACCTTTGTTTATGTGCATGACTTTTGTGTATTTGACTATTTGTTTACCGAGATGTGTAAATAATGTCACGTATTAACATCAGGAAGGTTAATAGGTGAAAAAGAAGAAAAAAGAAAACATGACATCACAATGGCATCAAGAGTTTCATATAGATTTCAGGGATAACGATGTTTTAAGGTAACACACTAGTAAGTAAAATATTCATAGACATTGTTCTTTGAACTATTATGATATTTCAACCACTGAACATTGGAACCAACTTGTTCTGATTATGCCATTTGAATGGACATTGTATTGGCCATTGTTTTCGTAATTAATACACAATAAGCTATGATTTATTTTTAAAAAACAATAATAAAATTTCACTAACGATGCTTGGTTGTTATGGTTATGTAAAAAAAATCTTATGTTACGTTTTAAACACATGGTACCTCACCCGCCTCTAAGCTAAATTTTGAAGTCTGCGTCCCCTTAACAAAAACTCTCTCTTTCATAGCGGACACATCATTCTTTAAAATTCACTTTCTGGCAATGAATATATTTTTATTTTACAACCATATATTAGGTATCTAAAATAAATTTGTTTGCACAAAAGGATTTAAAAATATACACATGCTTTCTTAACCTATTTTTAAAAATATTTTCTTTTTGACCAAACTCTTGTCTGTAGAACGAACCCAGCTCTCCCAATTGGGTCCGTAAAATAACAATTGTAACGAGTACGCTGATTGGTCAGTTGCTTCAGGGAAAGTTATGACATCACAGTTTAGTTAGCGCAATCGTGAAACATCGGGTATTTCCGTATCCTACGTTTAATACACCTCATGTATAGCTCTAGAATACACCAACGCTATCCGCCTGTGTTACACGTCTGTGTTCATTCGCGTAAAAGTAACAAATTATGTATCCGTCATTAAGTCGAATATATGGCGTTATTATATCGATTTTTATATTCATACATTCGACATGGGTCATGTTTATAGGGAAATTCAAAATATCAGTCTTGATTAACCAACGTTTATATTTTCAACGTACATGTATATAAGGTGGTATAATGGGGGCTGCCATTTTATTTTATCATGTGACTGAAAGAAGTTCAAAATAGCGCCTTATTATGTCAGAGGTATATTGCGTAGCATAAAGGCCGAGGTGATCAGATTGTAGTTAGCGTTCAATTGCTATGAATTGTGGGACAGACATAGAATTTCCCTGCTTTTTTCATTGGTAGTTAATAGACCTGATTCTGGAGATATCAGGTTCTTGGATAGACAAACCCAGTTTATATACATTAAGTGATTTTATTCATAGTCAACAGTTCTACAAATAGCCAACAGTTCTACGAATAGCCAACATTCTACAAATAGTCAACAGTTCTACAAATAGTCAACAGTTCTACAGATAGCCAACAGTTCTACAAATAGTCAACAGTTCTACAAATAGCCAACAGTTCTACAAATAAAATACTCAATACTCTTCAATGTCAATATTTCGATGTTCCGTGTGTATTTCCGTCACTTGGACGTCTCACGGCTTATTAAGAAGATCGAAGATCGGGTATGGACAGTTTGGCCGTTACATAAAGCCTGTGTCGCCGCGAAAAATTAACATTGAATTAGCATTTAATTGAAACTGCAATTTATTTCCCTGAAAACGCCAATTTTAAGTTTTTTTCACCTCTTCAACAGAAAAGGAATTTTTTTGAACTTTTTTTAGAACGTTTAATTTGAAAACGCAATTTCGACAGTAATTTCTTTTAAATTGTTATTTTTATCAACATGTGTTACCGTATCAGTTTCAACTAACTGCGCATATGGGATTATCCATTACAAAAAAATGCCAACGTGTCTTGTCAAAAGCCGTTTCCAAAGGCTCAATGACTTAAATAGCGCAAACTACAAGCGTAAACCTTGTGTAAATAATACACCACCTTTCGGAGCCTACTTCACTAAGTGGAAATAAGTTTTGCCTTATTCTGATACGCGGTAAAGGACACCGTATCCGGTCATGTGTAAAGCTGTAATGTTATAAGTAATATACCACGTTTACTTTTTTTTCTAGAAAATGTATAATGTTACAAATATGACACGAGTACATAGATTTGCACATTCAAATTCTCAAACTGTAACACATTTGGGACAGAAAAAAATCAATAACTCTCATAAATTATAAGCTAGTGTTGAATTTGTATTTTTAAAATACCGTTCGCCTTGACAGTATAGGACAAATCGAAATAAATGTAATGAGAACTACCACACCAAAAATTTAAAAGAGAACATTCATACTAAAAATCTTTAATTTGTAAATGTCAGATGAAATGTCCTTACTGTAGCCTGTTTGAATGTGAATATTAAACAGTCCATCACCACAAACTACATTCAAAGTTAACGTAAGCTGAATTGTCCTGACTGTAGCCTGTTTGAATGTGAATATTAGACAGACCAGAACCATAAACTACATTTAACGTTAATGTAAGGTGAATTGTCCTGACTGTAGTCTGTTTGGATGTGAATATTATACAGTCTAGAACAACAAACTACATTTAACGTTAACGTAAAGTGAATTGTCCTGACTGTAACCTGTTTGGATGTGAATATTAGACAGTCCAGCACCACAAACTACATTTAACGTAAACGTAAGATGAAATGTCCTTACTGTAGCCTGTTTGGATGCAAATTTTAAAAATTCCAGCATTACAAACTACATTCAACGTTAACGTAAGGTGAATTGTCCTGACTGTAACCTGTTTGGATGTGAATATTAGACAGTCCAGCACCATAAACTACATTCAACATTAACGTAAGGTGAAATGTCCTGACTGTAGCCAGTTTGGATGCGAATATTAGAGAGTCCAGCACCACAAATTACATTCATTATTAACGTAAAGTGAAATGTCCTTACTGTAGCCTGTTTGGATGTGAATATAAGACAGTCCAGCACCACAAACTACATTCAATGGCAAAGTCAGTTGAATTGTCCGTACTGTAGCCTGTTTGGATGCAAATATTAGACTGTCAAGCACCACAAACTACATTCAACGTTAACGCAAGGTGAAATGTCTTTACTGTAGCCTGTTTGGATGTGAATATTAGATAGTCCAGCACCACAAATTACATTCAATATTAACGTCAAGTGAAATGTCCTTACTGTAGCCTGTTTGGATGTGAATATTAGATAGTCCAGCACCACAAACTACATTCAACATTAACGTCAGTTGAATTGTCCTGACTGTAGCCTGTTTGGATGTGAATATTAGACAGTCCAGCACCACAAATTACATTCAATGTTAACGTAAAGTGAAATGTCCTTACTGTAGCCTGTTTGGATGTGAATATTAGACAGTCCAGCACCAAAAACTACATTCAACGTTAACGTAGGGTGAAATATCCTAACTGTAGTTTGTTTGGATGCGAGTATTAGACAGTCCTGTACCACAAACTATATTCAACGTGTCTGTAAGGTGAACTGTCCTTACTGTAGCCTGTTTGGATGCAAATGTTAAGACAGTCCAGCACTACAAACTACATTCAACGTTAACGTGAGGTGAAATGTCCTTACTTTAAACTGTTTGGATGTGAATATTAGACAATTCAGCACCACAAACTACATTCAACGTTGCCGTAAGGTGAACTGTCTTTACTGTAGCCTGTTTGGATGTGAATATTAGACAGCCCAGCACCACAAACTACATTCAACATTAACGTCAGTGAAATGTCCTTACTGTAGCGTGTTTGGATGCGAATATTAGACATTCCAGCACCACAAACTACATTCAACATTAATGCAAGGTGTAATGTCCTTACTGTAACCTGTTTGGATGTGAATATTAGACAGTCCAGCACCACAAACTACATTCAACATTAACGTAAGGTGAAATGTCCTGACTGTAGCCAGTTTGGATGCGAATATTAGACAGTCCAGCACCACAAATTACATTCATTATTAACGTAAAGTGAAATGTCCTTACTGTAGCCTGTTTGGATGTGAATATAAGACAGTCCAGCACCACAAACTACATTCAACGGAAAAGTCAGTTGAATTGTCCGTACTGTAGCCTGTTTGGATGCGAATATTAGACAGTCCAGCACCACAAATTACATTCAATATTAACGTCAAGTGAAATGTCCTTACTGTAGCCTGTTTGGATGTGAATATTAGACAGTCCAGCACCACAAACTACATTCAACGTTAACGTAGGGTGAAATATCCTAACTGTAGTTTGTTTGGATGCGAGTATTAGACAGTCCAGTACCACAAACTATATTCAACGTTTCTGTAAGGTGAACTGTCCTTACTGTAGCTTGTTTGGATGTGAATATTAGACAGTCCAGCACCACAAACTACATTCAACGTTCACGTAAAGTGAACTATCCTTACTGTAGCCTGTTTGGATGTGAATATTAGACAGTCCAGCACCACAAACTACATTCAACATTAACGTCAGTGAAATATTCTTACTGTAGCCTGTTTGGATGTGAATATTAGACAGCCCAGCACCACAAACTACATTTAACGGAAAAGTCAGTTGAATTGTCCTTAATGTAGCCTGTTTGGATGCGAATATTAGACAGTCCAGCACCACAAACTACATTCAACGTTAACGTGAGGTGAAATGTCTTTACTGTAGCCTGTTTGGATGTGAATATTAGATAGTCCAGCACCACAAACTACATTCAACGTTAACGCAAGGTGAAATGTCTTTACTGTAGCCTGTTTGGATGTGAATATTAGACAGTCCAGCACCACAAACTACATTCAACGTTAACGTCAGTTGAAATGACCTTACTGTAATATGTCTGGATGTGAATATTAGAAAGTCCAGCACCATAAACTACATTCAACGTTAAGTAAGGTGAAATGTCCTTACTGTAGCCTGTTTGGATGTGAATATTAGACAGTCCAGCACCACAAACTACATTCAACGTTAACGCAAGGTGAAATGTCTTTACTGTAAACTGTTTGGATGTGAATATTAGACAATTCAGCACCACAAACAACATTCAACGTTGCCGTAAGGTGAACTGTCTTTACTGTAGCCTGTTTGGATGTGAATATTAGACAGCCCAGCACCACAAACTACATTCAACATTAACGTCAGTGAAATGTCCTTACTGTAGCCTGTTTGGATGCAAGTATAGGATAGTCCTGTACCACAAACTATATTCAACGTTTCTGTAAGGTGAACTGTCCTTACTGTAGCCTGTTTGGATGCGAATGTTAGGACAGTCCAGCATCACAAACTACATTCAACGTTAACGTGAGGTGAAATGTCCTTACTGTAAACTGTTTGGATGTGAATATTAGACAATTCAGCACCACAAACAACATTCAACGTTGCCGTTAGGTGAACTGTCCTTACTGTTGCCTGTTTGGATGTGAATATTAGACAGCCCAGCACCACAAAATACATTCAACATTAACGTCAGTGAAATGTCCTTACTGTAGCCTGTTTGGATGCGAATATTAGACATTCCAGCACCACAAACTACATTCAACATTAATGCATGGTGAAATGTCCTTACTGTAGCTTGTTTGGATGCGAATACTAGACATTCCAGCACCACAAACTTCATTCAACATTAATGCAAGGTGAAATGTCCTTACTGTAGCTTGTTTGGATGTGAATATTAGACAGTCCAGCACCACAAACTACATTAAACGTTAACGTAAGGTCAACTGTCTTTACTGTAACCTGTTTGGATGTGAATATTAGACAGTCCAGCACCACAAACTACATTCAACATTAACGTCAGTAAAATGTTCTTACTGTAGCCAGTTTGGATGCGAATATTAGACAGTCTAGCACTACAAACTACATTCAACGTTAACGGGAGGTGAAATGTCCTTACTGTAACCTGTTTGGATGTGAATATTAGACAGCCCAGCACCACAAACTACATTCAACGTTTACGTCAGTAGAAATGTCCTGATTGTAGCCAGTTTGGATGCGAATATTAGACAGTCCAGCACCACAAACTACATTCAACGTTAACGTAAGGTGAAATGTCCTTTTTGAAGACTGTTTGGATATGTATATTAGACAGTCCAGCACCACAAACTACATTCAACGTTAACGTCAGTAGAAATGTCCTTACTGTAGCATGTTTGGATACGACTATTAGACAGTCCAGCACCACAAACTACATTCAACGTTAACGTATGGTGAAATGACCTGACTGTAGCCTGTTTGGATGTGAATTTTAGACAGTCCAGCACCACAAACTTCATTCAACGTTAACGTAAGGTGAAATGTCCTAACTGTAGCCAGTTTGGATGCGAATATTAGACAGTCCAGCACCACAAAATACATTCAACGTTATCATAAGTTGAAATGTCCTTACTATTGCTTGTTTGGATGTGAATATTAGACAGTTCAGCACCACAAAATACATTCAACGTTATCATAAGTTGAAATGTCCTTACTATTGCCTGTTTGGATGTGAATATTAAACAGCCCAGCACCACAAACTACATTCAACGTTAACGTCAGTAGAAATGTCCTAACTGTAGCCAGTTTGGATGCGAATATTAGACAGTCCAGCACCACAAACTACATTCAACGTTAACGTAAGGTGAAAAGTCTTTTCTGAAGCCTGTTTGGATGTGTATATTAGACAGTCCAGCACCACAAACCTATCCAACGTTAACGTCAGTAAAAATGTCCTAACTGTAGCCTAGTTGGATATGAATATTAGACAGTCCAGCACCACAAAATACATTCAACGTTATCATAAGTTGAAATGTCCTTACTATTGCTTGTTTGGATGTGAATATTAGACAGTCCAGCACCACAAACTACATTCAACGTTAAAGTACGGTGAAATTACCTGACTGTAGCTTGTTTGGATGCGAATATTAGACAGTCTATCACCACAAATTACATTCAATATAAACGTTGAGTGAAATGTCCTAACTATTACCTGTTTAGATGTATATATTAGACAGTCCATCACCACAAACTACATTAAACGTTAACGTCGATTGAAATATCATTACTGCAGCCAGTTTGGATGTGATTTTTAGACAGTTCAGCACTGCAAACTACATTAAACGTTAGCGTCAGTTGAAATGCCCTTACAGTAGCCTGTTTGGATGTGACTATTAGACAATGTAGCACCACAAACTACATTCAACAGTAACTTCAATTGATACATGTATGACCTTACTGTAACGTGTTTGGATGTGAATCAAGCACCATAAACTACATTCAACGTTAACGTCGGTAGAAATGTCCTGACTGTAGCCAGTTTGGATGCGGATATTACACAGTCCAGCACCACAAAATACATTCAACGTTAACGCAAGGTGAAATGCCCTTTCTGTAATATGTTTGGATGTGAATATTAGACAGCCCAGCACCACAAACTACAGTCAACGTTAACGTCAGTAGAAATGTCCTAACTGTAGCCAGTTTGGATGCGAATATCAGACAGTCCAGCACCACAAACTACATTCAACGTTAACGCAATGTGAAATGTCCTTATTGTTATATGTTTGGATGTGAATATTAGACAGCCCAGCACAACAAACTACATTCAACGTTAACGTCAGTAGAAATGTCCTGACTGTAGCCAGTTTGGATACGAATATCAGACAGTCCAGCACCATAAACTACATTCAACGTTAACGCAAGGTAAAATGTCCTGACTGTAATGTGTTTGGATGTGAATATTAGACAGCCCAGCACCACAAACTACATTCAACGTTAACGTCAGTAGAAATGTCCTGACTGTAACCTGTTTGGATGCGAATATTAGACAGTCTAACACCACAAACTACATTCAACGTTAACGCAAGGTGAAATGTCCTTACTGTTATATGTTTGGATGTGAATATTAGACAGCCCAGCACCACAAACTACATTCAACGTTAAAGTTAGGTGAAATGTCCTTACTAAAGCCTGTTTGGATGTGAATATTAGACAATCCAGCATTTTCAACGTTAACATAAGGTGAAATGTCCCAGACGGACGGTAAAACGATAACTATATTGGGAAGGAGGGGTCATATAAATAGACCAGACGACATATTTTTATGGAAACATAATAATACCGGGGTTATATAAACAGACCAGACAACATTTTTGTATGGAAACATAAAAATACCTTGGTCATATAAACAGACCAGACGACATTTTTGTATGGAAACAATAATACCGTGGTCATATAAACAGACCAGACGACGCACTTTTGTATGAAAAGTATCGTAATACCGGGAAAAGAACCTGTTCAGTTCTTATTCATTTTAGTTCGACTGCAGAGAAATCTCAGAGAGTATATGAACCGCTATGGAATCGATTACCTGTGTTGGGTAGAAGCAGTACTGAGTGATATTTTTTGAGAAACAACTGATCGGTCTCGGAATTGAACCCGCAATTCTGGTGTGAGGGATCAACATTATATCCATAAGGCGCGCATTTAAATGGAACGTTAATTGTTAAATTTTGAGGTTGACAGTTGCAGAACAAGTGTATATTCGTCATACTGAGAGCTGTAGACCTCACACTGATGCACAGTTTGACAAGCATAGCTTCCACCTGTGTTCAGTTTTCGAAACAGGCGGAAAAAAACAAAACATACCCATTTTTCATGAAGTAAAATTGACCGACGAAATTGTACATTGCCAGCCGAAGAGAGTTTTTTTTTCGTTCTTTAAATATGCAGGCGTTTTGTATTAAACGCGTTAATAGACAGATTCAGTTTACATAGAAATATCTCCTGGTCGATTTCTGAATATTTCGAAACAGATGATTTTGATGCTAAGTTGAGCAACTGCTGTTAAACTATTGAATCATATCATAAGAGTTATATCCCTTCTTTTAGTAAAAACTGAAGTTGTGCTTTGTTAAGTATGGTTAAAGGGGAAACAACGTCATTCTTATTATAGTTAGACTCGTCAAAAACAGGTGACACATCGATATTGAACCTATTGTATTGTATATTTTATGTAACAGATAAACGTGCTGCCATCCCTAATAAGATAGGTTACATCTAAAAATAGAATGACGTAATGTTTCAAAATAGCGTATTGGTTCTTTTTTTTGGGGGGGGGGGGGGGGGGGGGGGGGGGGACATACTAGATATTTTGTTTATTCATTAATTCTTCCATATATCTGTTTCATTTTCATTAGCGTCTAGCAGTACATGTTAATATTCTGTTACGCATAATGATGTTGTTTCCATCCTAAAAGGACTTTCGAATACCCACAAATAAAACTGTCTAACAATGAAATGTCTCCCCGGTACGTTTTTCATATGAACTTTGTATATTGAATGCTGAATTAATAACTGACAATCATTTTCTGTTTATATTTATAATCAGTCAGTTATTGTAATAATCAGTTATTGTAATAACTGACAATAATTCTCTGTGTATATTTATAATCAGTTATTGTAATAATCAGTTATTGTAATAACTAACAATAATTCTCTGTGTATATTTATAATCAGTTATTGTTATAACTGATAATCATTCTCCGTTTATATAAATAATCAGTTATTGTTATTGATTTTAGATTTTAAACCAACAAAACAATTAATAATAAAACTACACACTCACGGGGACAATGGCAATATTGACATTATTGTTTTATTTAAACCTTTTATTCCACCGTCTTGTAAACATTTTATTTCAGATTTTCACCCAACCTGCTCGATACCGGTATGATTTATTCGGTGAACAATGCATCGGTATAACAACCGCTGTTCCTGCGCATGGCTGCTTTTAAGCGAGAGAGTGGTTTTCTTTCCAAATAATATACTTCAGTATCATTTAATAATTACATGTTTTTAAAATTCACAATGTAAGCGAGTTTTCTACTTGCCTCTTTGTACCGTATTCCCCCAAATAAACGCCCCTGGAGACAACGATTTTAGTTTCTGTTACCCTACTGATAGTACCACCAAATATGAACAAATATGGCTCATCAGTTTTTCAAAATATTTTTAAATTTTCGCAGTTACATCCCTTTTTGCCTTGCTCCCCTACTGACCCCTTATTGATATTAAATCCTTCTTAAAATGATATGACTAAACAAAGCCTCAGATATTAGGATGGTGGAAAGAAAACGGAAATAGGGACCGAAACAGACGTTCCTGTTTTCTTTTAATATTCCTATTTAAAAAAGTCCCCTTACTGGATCACAATGGACCTGTGTATATGAATACTACTCATAGGGATAATTTAGTCAAAATATTAAAATTAAATGCCTCGTTTGTTCTTGAGAAGACTTTTTTAACTTAAAATGTCCCCATGTTAAACTGATGTTGGCAAGCAAAGTCATGATTTGAACAAACATGAGAGGGTTTCATATCAAAGAACCAGGTTCACGAAGTCCCATTATTGACCCTGTAAAATGTATTTCTTTCAAATAGTTGTTTTCAGCAAAGCTATGTGAATTTGTATTAAATAAATTTTATTCTTTAAGAATATGTTTATTTTATTATTTTATTTTCTATTTTTCTATTCATAGAATAACTCCAAAAACGTTAAAATTTAGGAAAATGCTCATTTCTCCCAATTGTATCTTATTTTTGGCATTTGAACAGTCTTTTTTATTATGAAGGCATTCTTGTCACACAAAGATATTTATTCTAGTCATTGTCTAGTACACTCTGAAGTAATGTGTGTAAATATTGCCTTGTGGCAAAAAAGCCTTATTGTTAAAACTATGATATATTTACCTAAAATGGCTTAAAATGTAGGGAAATCGTGTATTTTTGCTATACATGTACACTTAAACAGTATTGTATAAAGCGAAAAAACGTTAAATTGAAAAACAAAATTGACATTTTGTAAAATAATAAAGTATAATCAAAATAAAAAAACGTCAAATTTGCAACAAAAAAAAACAACACACAACTTGAAACATTTGATTTTATTGCATTATACAAGGTCATTTTAGCTGTTCGTAAATCACGTCCATTGGAGGAAATATGTGAAGTGGTTTCAGTGACGAAGTCGACTGAAATAAAAGTTGATGATGGACGACAGACACAATACTATCACAAAAGCTCATTTAAGTAATGACCCCAATCTTGAATTTTGGATTGGAAAAAGGCCTTTATATAGTCTCACATTAACTATTAATATATATGTAAAATTTGAGCACAACAGGTCTACTGGTTTCAACTGCTTAAGGGTCATCACACAAGCCCTCGTGATTTTTGGCCAAGAAAACTAATAAAACCTAACCCATCTTAGGTCGTTTTTGTGTCTAAAGGCAACCAATCGTGCAAAATGATATGACTCATTTTTAATTAATAATTATCAAATCCCATTTCCTGTCGAGCTGCTTGCCTTTGGATTCAGTCGTATGTACGAGTTTTTTTTCTTGCCTTTTTCTTCACAACATTTCAGCTAATTAACAGAAAGTAACACATTTCTATCATTTTTTTCAAGCAGACGATACAAACCTAAAATTGACCTTATCTAATAAATCGTATTATTTGTTACATGAAACATACAACTTGAGATAACACAACAATCAGTAAGCATGCTTTATCTCTATTGTTTGACTATTTTCAAGTGACAAAATAAAGACAGCAGCACGTTTATCATGTTATCAGCTAGATATTCCTTCTCGAAATTGACCAGACCTGAAAATAATAAAATACATATAATGAAAATGTAACTTGAACCTCAAGTTCTACCAGCGCAATAAGTATGTAAGTTTGACGTTTTGTGCATAGAAATGCTGTTTTACTTGTTATTCATCAAAATACATAATTAATGTATATACTGGTTGTTGCATCCATCTTACGTGGTGCTGCTACCCCCGTCTTTCACTTTTGTCCATGCCGTTCTGAGCAGATAAAAAGGATCTGGTTTATAATTCCAATACACATACTCATATAATATGTGACCAGAGGTTGTTTGAATAATTTCAACAGGACGATCGTGAGAGGAGTTTTAAGGTTTTATACATTTTCTCTCCGTTACAGAACTACTCACATAGGAACGAAAAAAGACCCTGTAACGATATATTACAATAATCATTTACAAAAAAACAAAACCCTGATCACATATAAATAACTCTTCTTTCTAATTAGTCTGTTTCTTAAACATATTAGAACCATTATTCCTAAAAATAGAATAAAATATATTTATTAAGTAGATTAAATACGTAATGTTACTATACGAGCAAAACTATGTTTATCAATGTTCTGCCACATATGTTCACATTTATTACATGCCATTAAGAAAAAATCTTTAAAAAATTGTATATTCGGTTCTAATCCATACGTATACTTAAAGTGGTTTGTATGTTCGCAAATCTGAATGAATATGTTTAAACCAAACAATAACACAATAACCTGGCATTACAGAAAACTATAAAGAGCTTATGTCAAATGTATTAGTTTGTTTTCTATTCACCATTCTACCTTTTTGATATGTTGATATATTCCGGAGATAAATGATTACTGTTGTTCCACTCATTATGCCGGGCCGCTTTTAGCTCACTTTGTAGCGCGTCTGACTATTAACACACTCGGAGGTCTTGAGTTCGAATACCAGCCCAGTCACAGTTTATGACCTTTTGATAATCCGGACATACGACATTGCGTCCCTTGGTAATTTTTCGCTCACCACTGATATAAGTGGGGAAGGTACAGTATCCTGCGGAGATCGGTGTGCTCGAGTACTGGTTAACCTTACAGGATCCCAGGAAAGAGGGGTAAGGTTAACTCATCGAGTCGTATGTTAGCCCTCGATGTTATAAAAAATAGCTTAAAAGTCAATATTTGTGGAGTTAATGTTATGAAATCTGTAATTTACATGTTTAAAATGTTGTCCAGATATTGCAAATGAGGTTTTCAATAAATAGTTCCCTTTTTGGTTGAAACAGAGACGCATTTTATTAGTTAGCGTGTAGCATTTGTGTTTAATACAATTGTTAAGAAATTGCAAACGAATTTCACATTTGTTGGATTGGATTGTTTATATAACTAGGAAATACGGAACACGCATTCTTGTGCATCATGCTAAAATTTATTAACAAGAACAAAGAACTATTTCCAGCTCATGTTAAAAGAATTTGAAATATTTCAATAAAAACAATTCAACCTCAAAGTTCGACATCCTTATTACCAGACTGGACAAACCGTGTTAACAGTGATGCTATTGTTTATTTTGGTATTGTTGTACAGATGACCGTCTATATGTATTATGGACCGGTGGTTTACATTACTTTATATTGACTGTTGTCTATTGTCAGAATGTGCGTTATTTCCTGTCTAGTAGACTGGATTCCATGTCCTTTGTTGTCACAGAGAGACCTTGTTTTCGTAGCAAAAATTAAAAAAAGAACGAAAACCGGTGTTATACAATATGCTCATCTGTGCATCAATGTGTTAAGCTCCCTTATTTCTTAAGATAACACACAGGAAACATTAAGCATGCTCTACTGAACTGCTTATTCATTTTATTTACAGGAAGAACCGTAACTAATAATGTTACGATTTGCGGTTCAACCCATTGCACATTAGGGCAAAATAATAGGTTAAAATCACCTAACCGACATAAAAATGGCATTATTAATACAAAAATATGGTGACGTCAAAACGCTTTCATAGTTTGCGCACGCACCGTGACATGATAAATGCCTTAGGCGGCTTTCTATTGGTCTCGCTGTTTAATATCGAACGTTGCATTCCTACAGGTATGTCAACTGTTTATTGTTAACGAAATTACTTCAAAGTACGTCTATGTATAGAGGAAATGATATAAATTCAGCTGCGTTGGTATACAACCTGAAATTTATCCGGTCCCGTTTTAATAGGACTTAACATACCAGTGTAGGGATTGTGTGTCGGATAAACGTGTCTATCAAACACGGAATAGTTTACCAGCTGACATGAGTGATACAAAATGACAGGTAAGAAACGGTCATTAACTTGTTCAAGTGACGGATATACACGTAAATTGCTAGTTGTACAGCTGTTGTACGACTGTCACGAAGATTTCATAATTATACGGATACCTGGTTAAGATATATTTAATTCCTTATTTGGGTTTATTATTTCAGTTAATATCTCTAGTGGCTTAATATGTATATCTCTGTTATCGCCAAGGACTTTTTGTATATAATTCCTTGCTATCGCTAATTATTCTCCTTCGTGTATTGACTGGTTCTTTTCTTTCTTCTATTATGCTATGTTGTTCTGTTTTCGCTTTTTTTCCCTATTTAGTTTCCTCCCTGTATGACCATATTCTCTTCCATCTTTTGGTTCGTATCTACCTTCCTTCAGTCCCTGGTTTGTGTTAATACTACGCAGGATGTTATGCGTTTCAGTAAACACTGTATGTTTTCTATTCATTTACCTCTCATCGATGAAGTTGGAGGTACGAATCCAGCTCAGTGTAATTATGTAAGGAAGTTTGAAGCAATAAAACTGTATGGCATGTGTTATATTAATGTTAAACCCCCTTTTTGACCAAGGTTTGGTATCATATTTAATCGTACAGGGACCGGGTAATGTACATCTATATAATGTTTTGAAAACTGGAAGCCACAAACCCATGTTGTAAATAATTGGTAATACAAACATTTTAATTGATTTTAATACCATAAGTCTGTTTTCAGTAATAAACAGTTTTCATTATGTAATATTTACATATTATGAAAGGAAAGAAATATCTAAAGTCAGACAATAATCTGGGCTTTTGTCCTTATTTAGCATTCTACATCTGAATGGGTGACATTAATCAGCAGGGTTCTAATGAATACTGTGTTTAATACATTCATGTTAAACTGTTTCAGTTTTTACAGTAGCCACACCGAAACAGGTTTTGGTTAATGGTCACAAAGTATTGACTGTTTTTTACCGAGCGAACGTTCGGCAACCTGAGAGTGAAACATTAATTATTGATTTCACTGCTGATCTTCACGGTGTACGTGATTCATATCAGTAAACTGAGGTGTGGGTAATTTACATGTGTCACGAAAAGTTCAGAATAACAAAATAAACATTAAAGTTTTTGTGTGCCAACATAGATTCTATACCCCTTTATTATTTGACACTGTGTTAACAATCACTGCCTCCCTCCTGATCAGCGGCCAAATAACACTAGCCATATATATGGCTACTGGGACCGTATGTCGCAGAGTCTGTATGCCTGGGTTAGATCGATATCTACAGCGTGTTGACATCTTCTATAATAAATGGATATGTGCCTGTATCAGCTTTATTTTAAGACTTCTTTCCATGTCTGTCTGTCTGTCTGTCGGTCGGGTCGGGTCGGGTCGGGTCCGATCCGGTCCGGTCCCCTCTCTTTCTCTCTCTCTCTCTCTCCCTCCCTCCCTCCCTCCCTCCCTCCCTCCCTCCCTCCCTCCCTCCCCCCCCCACTCTCTCTCTCTCTCTCTCTCTCTCTCTCTCTCTCTCTCTCTCTCACTCTCTCTCTCTCTCTCTCTCTCTCTCTCTCTCTCTCTCTCTCTCTCTCTCTCTCTCTCTCTCTCTCTCTCTCTCTCTTACCAGGTATTTAGTATTCAGACTGTATATACATACAATATTAAGCTTGTCGAGTCGTGTTCCCTGACTGTTACAAACACAATGACACCTGTATTTGTAACTACAGACCATGGCAATCCGACATCTATCTCCACTCTGTATGTCGTGCTACCGTGCCGTCACAATGACACCTGTATCTGAAACTACAGACCATGGCAATCCGACATCTATCTCCACTCTGTATGTCGTGCTACCGTGCAGTCACATCTGATATGAGACACCGCCTTATCAACTTTGATCAATCGATCTTATCGTAGTAGTTTATTTAGATGTTTACTAGCTAAACATACAAATCTTAACCGTGATCAGGAGTCTTGTTGCAAAACATCTTAAAGATTAACATGCTACTGTGTGGATGATATTTCCAGACTGAAGAGCTAAATTTCAAAAAAGTACTTTAATTAACAATTCATGGCCAGACTCTTTTGTATCTGAAAGATATATTTACTCTAACCATAGACTTATATGGAAGGATAAAAACATTCGTCTCCTGCTTAAATGTTGTAAAAGCATCCGAAGGATTAATTATTATTCAGAATTCTTATAAAAATGTAAGTTGTATGCAACCGGTGATGTTTTATACTGTTTTGATCATGTAAAATGATCTTGAATCATTTTTTTTTTAAAAACCATTGCAGTTTGAAACAAAATTTTGAGGTTCTTTTGTGTGTTTTTAGTTGCAATATACACATTTGGTAATCATAAATATTTCAACAACTTAAAAACACAATTAGCTGGGAATTATCTTGTTTTGTAGATAATTTCGTTGTGCAGAGTAACAATTTTCATTTGTATTCCTAAGATGAGATGAATGGAAGTTGAGATGATTGAAAAACAGATTTCGCGAGATTTTGCATGAGTACGTCAGCGTTAAAAAACCTCAATCAGCTGCTTTTTCGGTTCTGTAAAATCATATAAGTTTTGAACATTCGTTTGTTTTTCAAAATCTTGGATCTTGAACTCAGCACAAACCCTCAATCAATTTAAAGTTGTGTGTTTACAATGGAGTAAATACTTACTAAGCCGTGCAGCTTTCGTCAATTTTCATTCTTGTCTTTGGCAAATAGCTTCAATGGTTAATATATTAAGTCATAATAATGTATTTTTTATATGTGTATAATGGTATATATAAATTACTAGTCAAACATTTCGTAGTGGATATAGAGTTGACTGCTCACGCTGGAATTTACGGGTTCGATCCCCAGCTTGACCCGATACCCAGTGCTGGTTCTATCCAAGAAGCAAACTAGAAATCGGTTCATATAAGCTCTGAGCTTTCATCGGAATAGAGCTAAAATAAATTAGTATAAACTATACGGTTCAATTAAAATGAAAGTCGTTCAGACACGTTCATAACGTTGAGTTGATCGGAATACTAAATATATTTGGATAACGTGAATATTACCATTACCCTATGGGTCAAATTCGGTTGAACAATATAAACACCTAAAGCTAAATATATGGCGCGTGCAATACTGGAATGCCACATAGATTCGCCACCCTGATTAAAGTATTTATAATCACATTTATCATTATTATTATCATCCTCAATATCATCATCATTAGTAGCAGCAGCAGCAGGAGAATTGTTGTGATTATCATTGTTATTAGTAAAGCTATTACTGTCATTATTAGATCTACTACTGTTTACCCGTTGTTGGGCGGCAATAGTCTCCGTCATGATTGGTATACGACATTGTGTCTCATTATCATTCGTCTCTTACCACTGATTCAAGTGAGAAAGTTATCAGTTACTTGCGGAGATGAGATGTGCTCGAGTACTGGTTAACCTTCCAAGATTCCAGGAAACAGTGGATAAGTTAACTGATCGTCTGTTAGCCCTCGATGACATAATATGACGCCAAATATTCAATCAATACCCGTCGTTGTTATAATAACATAATAGCCTGCATGGGTGTGATCACCAGTTATCCTATTCCAGCCTGCACGGGTGTGATCACCAGTTATCCTATTCCAGCCGGCATGGGTGTGATCACCAGTCATCCTATCCCAGCCGGCATGGGTGTGATCATCAGTAATTCCTTTCCCAGCCGGCATGGGTGTGATCACCAGTAATCCTATCCCAGCCAGCATGGATGTGACCACCAGTTATCCTATCCCAGCCGGCATGGATGTGACCAACAGTATTCCTATCCCAGCCGACTTGGATGTGACCACCTGTATTCCAATCCCAGCCAGCATGGATGTGACCACCAGTTATCCTATCCCAGCTGGTATGGATGTGATCACTAGTAATCCTATCCCAGCCGGCATGGATGTGAACACCGGTAATCCTATCTGGCCAGCCGGCATGGATGTGATCACCAGTAATCCTATCCCAGCCGGCATGGATGTGATCACCGGAAATCCTATCCCAGCCGGCATGGGTGTGATCACCGGTAATCCTATCCCAGCCGGCATGGGTGTGATCACCGGTTATCCTATACCAGCCGGCATGGGTGTGATCACCGGTTATCCTATCCAAACCGGCATGGGTGTGATCACCGGTAATCCTGTCCCAGCCGGCATGGATGTGATCACCGGTAATACTGTCCCAGCCGGCATTGCTGTGATAACCGGTAATCCTGTCCAAGCCGGCATGGATGTGATCAACGGTAATCCTGTCCCAGCCGGCATGGGTGTGATCACCGGTTATCCTGTCCCAGCCGGCATGGGTGTGATCACCGGTAATCCTATACCAGCCGGCATGGGTGTGATCACCGGTTATCCTATCCCAGCCGGCATGGGTGTGATCACCGGTAATCCTGTCCCAGCCGGCATGGATGTGATCACCGGTAATCCTGTCCCAGCCGGCATGGATTTGATCACCGGTTATCCTGTCCCAGCCGGCATGGGTGTGATCACCAGTTATCCTGTCCCAGCCGGCATGGGTGTGATCACCAGTTATCCTATCCCAGCCGCCGGCATGGATGTGATCACCGGTTATCCTATCCCAGCCGCCGGTATGGATGTGATCACCGGTAATCCTATCCCAGCCGGCATGGATGTGATCACCAGTTATCCTATCCCAGCCGGCATGGATGTGATCACCAGTAATCCTATCCCAGCGGGCATGGATGTGATCAGCAGTGATCCTATCCCAGCCGGCATGGGTGTGATCACCAGTTATCCTATCCCAGCCGGCATGGATGTGAACACCGGTTATCCTAGTGACCACCAGTTATCCTATCCCAGCTGGCATGGATGTGAACACCGGTAATCCTAGTGACCACCAGTTATCCTATCCCAGCCGGCATGGATGTGATCACCAGTAATCCTATCCCAGCCGGCATGGATGTGAACACCAGTTATCCTATCCCAGCTGGCATGGATGTGAACACCAGTAATCCTATCCCAGCCGGCATGGATGTGAACACCAGTAATCCTATCTGGCCAGCCGGCATGGATGTGATCACCAGTAATCCTATCCCAGCCGGCATGGATGTGATCACCGGTAATCCTATCCCAGCCGGCATGGATGTGATCAACGGTAATCCTATCCCAGCCGGCATGGGTGTGATCACCAGTTATCTTATCCCAGCCGACATGGGTGTGATCGCCAGTTATCCTATCCCAGTCGGCATGGGTGTGATCACCAGTAATCTTATCCCAGCTGGCATGGATGTGATCACCAGTTATCCTATCCCAGCAGCCGGCATGGATGTGATCACCAGTTATCCTATCCCAGTCGGCATGGATGTGATCACCAGTTATCCTATCCCAGCCGGCATGGATGTGATCACAAGTATTCCTATCCCAGTCGGCACGGATGTGATCACCAGTTATTCTATCTGGCCAGCCGGCATGGATGTGATCACCAGTAATCCTATCCCAGCCGACATGGGTGTGATCGCCAGTTATCCTATCCCAGCCGGCATGGGTGTGATCACCAGTTATCCTATCCCAGCAGCCGGCATGGATGTGATCACCAGTATTCCTATCCCAGTCGGCATGGATGTGATCACCAGTTATTCTATCTGGCCAGCCGGCATGGATGTGATCACCAGTAATCCTATCCCAGCCGGCATGGGTGTGATCACCAGTTATCCTATCCCAGCCGGCTAGGGCGTGATCAACAGTTATCCTATCCAAGCCAGTATGGGCGTGATCGCCAGTTATCTTATCCCAGCCGGCATGGGTGTGATCGCCAGTAATCCTATCCCAGCCGGCATGGATTTTATCGCCAGTTATTCTATCCCAGCCGGCATGGGTATGATCGCCAGTTATCCTATCCCAGCCGGCATGGGTGTGATCGCCAGTTATCCTATTTCAGCTGGCATGGATGTGATCACCAGTTGTCCTATCCCAGCCAGCATTGATGAGGATGACACACACGACAGCACGCTTCTCTTTCTGTGTTATGTCGTCAAATTTACATTTTATTATACTTGGATTGCTTTAACTATAATACACATATCAAATATACATATTTTATGTAAACTATGTTATTTTATGTAAACTATTTCACCATCTTTATACCATGTGTGCGTGTATTTAAGGCCATAGCATTTTATTATTTGTTTGACAAACTATTTTGTTCGGAAATGTTAACAGTAATGTGATCAGCAATAAACACAGAGGGTCATCCATTGCCGAGTGGTCTCCAGACAACTCCAAAACAGCTATGTGAGAAATATTGCCAGTAACTTTCAGAGAACGGTGGTTCTACTCAGATTCATTCTGAGGTCTTCCTCCACCAATAAATGTGGATACAGTCAAACGCCTTTCCTGAACTGTGTTGAGAATGCCGTTAAACCTCATTCAAAACAAATAATCAACAATGTTTAATGAATAACTAACAGCATAACAGCGTAACGTTTCGATAATTGCTATTTATATATTGCCAAACAAACAACATCGTGGTTTCAGGTTCCCCACCCCCTTAATAACTGTGTCAACAGTTAAGATAGCAGGGTCTGTATTACAAAAATAAGATAACTTGGCCTAATTGAAGTATAGTATTATATCAAACAACGACGTATTGTTCTCCACACAAACAGTTACCTTTTCACTGTTCATTTACTTTCAGATTAGTGACACAAGCGCCTTTGGGAACGCTTTACCAATATTGACATCGATATCTTTTTATCTGGACGCATTGTCTGTGAAAATAGCTCGTGCTGACCTCGGGCTGGTACAGATTTGCTATAAGCAGGGTAGTGATCAGCAAGTGCATGTAAGATTGTTTACAAGTCGATACAGTGAAAACTTATAAAGGCATATACCTGACATATTTATTTGTTGTTTGGTGAAGATATTTTCCTACCATATATTTGACATTCTGGATTAAAACCCCGCGTTGTTTACATAGAGAACACGTTTTGTTATTATTGATATCTGGATATTTTAGCGCCAGTCATCAGTGACATAAAAGATAGAGACAGTGAAGGAAATGAATTAATCAAATATGCATTGTTTCTAACCAGTTAACCAGACATACCAACGTCATTTTCATGTTTGTTTAGTGTATTTGAAAACAAAATCCGCTCATCAATTGCTACGGTTAATATAAACACATCAACAATGTCAGAGGCTAATGGGAAGGGAGAGACTGACAGCATGTCGTCTGCGTCAGGATCGTTAGCCTCCAACGAGCCTAATGTCACCGAAGACTCCAACTTTAACATTGAAACAGACTTGTCATTCGATGACGCTGTTAATAAACTAGATGAGCTTAAACTCGAACCTGATTCCGATTTATCCGAAATTGAACGAGACACGGAACATGATTCTGGTTCGATTGGTGCGGAATCAACAGGCAGTAAAGATATCGATGGTCAAGCAGGACAAACAGAAACCAGTTCAAAGAAAGGTAAATCGAAATCAACTACTAAGAAAGAAAATGATTCTGATAAAAATGACGAAGCTGCTAAAATAACTAAAAAACGTTCAATGTTTGATAGATTAAAACGACTGACAAAATTTGAAAAGAAATCAAAAGAAAAACCAAAGTCAAACTACGCCCGGTTTAGAGGGATAAAGGTGGATAGACTGCCAGTATGTTTTGTTGCCAAATATATAGGAAGTAGGGAAACCAAAGGACTGTTCGGCCTGGAACACGTGCGAGAGCCAGTTGACGAATTAGTAGCCAAGGTGAAAGATGACCTCATTTCCATGGATAGAGTAGAGCTGCCTTTGTGTTATATGGTGTTTTCTTCCAAAGGTATAGACATTCGGGAGCATTCTTCCAACAAGATGCCTGGACTCATGCAGTACGGTTTACATTCTATTGACTACATATCGTATGGGGTACAGGATATGAAATATTGGAGAGTATTCACATTTATTGTTGTCAATGAAATTTCACTGAGAAAAAAGAAAACGGAATGTCACGTGTTCATTGCAGATTCGACTCAAAGTGCCCGCAAGATGGCGCTAGCTCTTGGTGCATGTTTCTCTATCTATAAAAAGAAGTTGAACGCTGATGGGAAATCTCATAATTTTCAAGTAGAGTTGCGGCCACCGGACGAGCTAGTCGGCAACCTAGAGGACGATGTGGAGGCTTAAAACTGGTTCATAACTGATACGTAGCATTTATAGAATCAGGACTTATTGCCTGTGATGCCTTTATAAAACAAATCAGATGTGTTATGTGCGTGTATATACTGCATGAAAATACGCCGATGCATTCTAATATCAAGTAATAAGACAATGTTTTGTTTTAAAACATAATGCTGGTTAGACTATCTGCAAAGTGCATTTACTTTCGGATAAGCATATAGTATGAAAACATTGAGACATGACAAGCGGACAGTAAGTGTAATAGAAAACTTGAACAAACTGTTTATTTGTATACCATTAAAGTGTCTTTGCCTTCAGACAAATATTGGATCAAGACTATGTGGAATTAAATATCTCTTGATGTTATGAGAAAAAATGATAAGCAAAACAGGAAAAAGTTTGTTAGCTGTTTGGCAAAGTGTCTTGTTTACATTTAGATAAGCATACATGTGAGTTAGCAGACGTTCTTTGTGGGAGGGTGTTTCTGATACCGCCAACATGCGTTACGTTAATTGTAAATAAAAACTGAGTTATAATGGATAATAGTATATATGATACTATAGTAATATATATTATATAATAATGTCATTGATACATACCTTGTCTTCCATTGACCTAAATTTAAGATTTTCTGCGGGTCGCCCAGTCTGTGAATATTCGTTTTAAGAGTTATTATTTAGTTTTATTATCAGTGAACCAATCCAATTCACTTTATGGTGAAGTATAATAAACGTAAAAAAATGCTTGTCACGTGGTATGGACCCTTTCCATGATGTACATAACTGTCAAGGATAAACATTAAAACAATTAAATACACAATTTAAAGAGTATTTCTTATGACATTCTTCTTAATATGATATAATATGCTGCTGTTTTAAAAATAGCTTAACATTTTTAATATTTGGATATCCGTTAACATCCTTAAACTGGTTTTAAAATTACTGCACCATGCCTAGATAGAACCCTTGGCATGCTCTTACTGTGGATAAATTATCAACCCATGCGTGGATTTGGGATGCTGTTGCACGAGTGATGGCAAGCTCGTGCATGACGTAATAGGCGACACATTTAATGTTCGATTTTGAATGTGCTATGAGGGGTTGTAGTTTAACTTTGCATATCCACTAGTATGTGTGTTTTGTTTTTTCTCAATATGTATGGTATTTTGTACTGCATGACGAGTGCGTCTGGAAACATTCCTGTTGGCTTCATATAACCAGTAAACTTACAAACTCACTCCGTCATTATTGCTATAACACGGATGACGAAAGGACGGATAGCGAAGCATTTAATTGTTGGCTGCGTGGTACATATATTGCTGGTATTATTCTTTGACGTGTCCAAATATAATATTTGACAAATAAAAATATAAATTAAACAGAAAGTGCGTTGAGGCGTTCGTCCTACCCCTGTTTATGACATATGAATGCTGTATTATCTCGATCTAACACCGGCCAAACATATCCTGTGTTCACATTCAAATGTATAGCAACGTGCGCATGTATGTTTACACATACATGGGGCTCATAATGATACAATAGCCGGAATCAGAGTCTGAAAGGGAATATACTTCCTTATCTACCCCTCTCCACATGTCCCCTTCTTTATGTGGTTTATGTTACATATATTGGATTTAAAATGCTGTATTTTTAAATAAAATACTATTTAACTAACTCAGTGGATTGGGTATAAAAGAATGATGTTATACAATAGTATATATGTATTATAATATGCTTTATTTTTTTTATTAAAATACTGTTTGAATTAAAGGGTACCGCACGTCAGAATATAAATGGCTATTTATCGTTAAATAGACATGTATATAACACAAAAATCAACAAATTTTAATTGTACGAAATTTATCAAATGAGAAAAATGACATTAAATATCATGATTTCAAGCGTTTCCTAAATGCTATGGGCGCCGCCATTTTGTAGCTCTTTTGTGATGGAGGTATTCGGTGACGTCATAACTGCACTTCCGTTCTAGTTATCGCGCAAATTGTATTGTGTCGTTAGTGACTGCTCTCTACTGAAACTCTTATGTATATACACTAATATACGTAATCAGTTTATATACAGATATACAGTGCATTAGTGAACATCGAAGGTAGACAATTAAACGCGAAAACGATTCTGAATTGAAGGACTTAACCCATTAAACATTGTTTTCTCCAGCGGAATAAGTGGGTGGAGTAATGCGATATGTTTTGTGGACAGCGTTGTGTTTAGTTTTCCTAATATGTGATTTCTCATTGCCTCAGTGTCAAGCTTCTGGTGACATCACGCGCAAAACGCCTTTATACTTTGGGGTAGGACTTAAGATTGCAGAATGAAGCGTACCAATGCCTTGGCGTACTACTACCCAAGCATACAATTTCTGATGATTTCAGTACGAAGATGACCATATGCGACATACATATAGACTTAGTGTATATTATCCAGTGGGAAGCTCTTAAAAATGTGCTAATAACATATAGCTCAGGTGATTTCTGAAATTTAATTTGTGATTTTATATACTCTTCCAAAATATTGCGAAATTGATATAGCAAACTTTCACAATCTTATAATTGCAGGCTGTTTAAACAGGTGTGATAATCCAATTAACAATAAAAACAAGAGGTTAATGCCAAAACATAAGGTGTGAAAACGACATGGTATCTAAAAATTATTATTTAAATACAAATTAAGGCCAATTAATTGTGAAAGGCCCGATTAGCTCAGTCAGTTACGTGTCTAACTATCAATCCAGGTGTCTCGAGTTTGAATCCCCACCCGGCGACATTCTCTGTGATGACTGACATACAACATTGTGTCTCAATATTATTTGTCTCTCACTGCTGATTCGAGTGGAAAAATTATCAGTTACTTGCGGTTGTTGGGTGTGCTCGAGTACTGGTTAACTTTTGCAGGAAACAGTGGTTAGGTTAACTGAACATCTTTACAATAAACCCTCGATGGCAAAAAATGATGCTAAATATTCAGTCAACCATTAATTGTTCATAAACTCATTTTATTAATTTTATAATTAATAGGCAATTTAGTTTATTGATATATGGCTTTTTCACAGTCAACTAGGTCATTATTCTTGAATAGACATTTAAACAACCTCTACTTCGTAATGAAAAAAGATAGAGTAAAACCTTTGTTCCTTTATTTATTCATTAATACATGAAAAGTTTTTTTTACTGTTAAAATAGTGTTCTGGTATACAATTTATGAAAAATATTCATAAAATCATATAACATATTTTTTTTACGTGTAAGTTTGCATTGATATTGAAACCCTTATTAACTGAAAATGTTTAAATAAGTAATAAGGCATAATACTTTGTGATATAACATCCTGTCATAAACCATGGGGTCATTAAACCTGGGGTGATTACGCTTATTAGGGTACAATATGCACACTGTGGCAGGGTATTTCTCATTACCACATGGTGTGAATGTGGTGTGGGTGAATTATGAAAGCTCAGCAGGGTGCCAGTAGCTGGACAGTAACATACACTTTGTGCAATATGCCTGTAGACATTATATTCCATATGACACTCCCTATAAGGAGACACATTCATATATGTTCAGAGAACTGGTAGAATAGATAATCATCATATATCAAATTGGGTAGTAACACCATTTGAAAATCCAAAAGACAGTGCCAGTTATGTAAAACAACACAAAAAAACCCAACTCATTCATGATTCATCTAAATTTACTAAAAAGGGTATGAAATCAAAATTTTATCAGCCATTTCTCAGTACGCAACAATGGCCGCACCAGCTAAACACGATAAGAAAAGAGATATAATATTATTTCTTATTCTCTCTTAGACAGGTAAATATATGTAACAAAACATTTTCCCTTAAATTCCATTCCTGGTCTAATTAGTGTTTTTTTTTTTTTTGATAATGTATTGACTGAGTAGCAAACAGTATATACCCTGATAGTACAGCATGAATGTGCAGGCTCGCCTGGGTCTACATCAACACTGACGGCAATAATTACTTTTTTTATCAAGCTAAGGGTAATTTTACTATTTTGAAAAATTCAATCATCAATGTCAGGCTACATGATAAGATGTCAGAGTCGTGATTGATGGGTTTCGGGTTTGATCTCTGGTTAATGATCGGTGTGACTGTTTAACAGTTATCATCTTTTTGGGTGAAAACTTCATAAGACATTGCTGTGACATCTCTGTATTATTTCTGTGATTCATTCTAAATCTTCTATATTTTCGTATTTTCGTCAGACGAAAGCATCATTACACAGTTTCCGCAGCTGCAAACAACTTTCACATGTGTGAACAACTGTGCCGTCTCACTATTTCTCTCGTCTTCTAATTAATTTAACTCAGTTTCTGAAAATTCTGGTTCAAAGTTGTAGGCCACAAGTCCTTCTCCGTTACTAAAATCCATTTTATTATTCTTGCGAGTACTTTTACCGGTGACTATAATTGCACGTTTCTATATCTGCTGTAGCGTATAAATCAATTATGTTTTAAACCGGAAGTGCGGTTATGACGTCACGCAGTATCCAATATGGCGACTTCCACCACAAAGTCGATGTGCGAAAATGACCGTTACAAAACGAGCTGATATATCTTTATGGATTCGAATTTATGCATAATAATACTATTAATAGAAACCTGAACTCATAGCTATTCATATTATCCTGTTTTATACACAGGGTTGCGTTCCCCTTTAAATAAATCAGGTTCAAATAAAAGCTAAAAAATGGCATTTTGTATTGTATATTTACAGATATTTCTATATCAAAATACAAAATCTCATCTTGAGAATGCACTTATTGTCCCGTATTTACAAATCATCTCAACTCATGATAATTATGACCCCGTATTCACAAAATATCTCAACTTGAGGCAACCACGGCCCTTTATTCACAAAACATATCAACTTGAGATAATCATGACGGAGTATTCACAAAATATCTCAACTTGAGGAAATCATGACCCCCGTACTCACAAACATCTCAACTTATGGTCCCGTATACACAAAACATCCCATATTGAGGCAATCATGACCCTTTATTCACAAAATATCTCAACTTGAGGAAACGATGGTTCTGTATACACAAAACATCTTAACTTGAGGCAATCATGATCCCTTATTCACAGAATATTTCAACTTGAGGCAATCATGACCTCTTATTCACAAAATAACTCAACTTGAGGTAATCATGACCCCGTATTCACAAATACATCAACTTGAAGAAACTATGGTTCCGTATAGGTCTCACTGAACAATTACCTCCCTTACATAACGGTAGCAAGATTATTACGCCCAAGAAATTAGAGCTGTGTAAAGCGGTTGGGCATTTTTTTTGTTAAAAATGCATAAAATGTCATATTTCTTTGTGCATATGGGAACATTGGAACATTTTCATGATTTCTGCAAAGTTTGGGTGACCCTGGGAACTGTTTGATGATGCTATAACAGTTTAAAGATGCGTAGTGATACACTGCAACAAATGGGCAGAATTGTCAAAAATAAAGGGGTGCCATCAAACCATCCAAATTGTGAAAAAGCAACCTGGTCGACCCCATGTTTTTTCTGCATATTTGGACTAACAGAGGACTATCTATGGGAATAAGGCACTTTTAGAACCATTGGTAATATATCCAGTGTTCCAGAAGTGCATATTTCTATATGTAGAACGGTACAACATTAATTGGTGTGTGAGACGTATGCACAAAACATCCCAATTTGTGCTAATCATGACCCCATATTCACAAATATCTCAACTTGAGGCATTCACAAAATATCCTGAACTGAGCCAATCATTACCCCTTATTCACAAAATATCTCAACTTGAGGCCCCATGACCCCTTATTCACAAAATATCTCAACTCGAGGCAGCCATGACCCCTTATTCACAAAACAACTCAACTTGAGATAATCATGACACCGTATTCACAAAACATCTCAACTTGAGGAAACTATGGTCCCGTATACACAAAAAATCTCATCTTTAGCCAATCATGACCCCTTATTCACAAAATGTTTCAACTCAATTTCGACCCCGTATTCACCAAACAACTCAACTTGAGCCAATCATAGTCGCCTATTCACAAAACATATCAACTCGAGGCAATCATGGTTCCCGTATTCACAAAACATCTCAACTTGAGCCAACCATGGTCCCTTATTCACAAAATATCTTAACTTGAAGCAATCATGGCTCTGTATTCACAAAACAATTCTATTCGAGGCAACCAATGTCCTGTATTCACAAAACATCTCAACTTGAAGCAATCATGGTCCCGTATTTATAAAACATCTCATCTCGAGGCAAGCATGGTCCTGTATTCACAAAACATCTCAACTTGAGGCAACCATGGCTTCGTATATCACTCAAATTAGCAAGTCGTTTGCATATTTTTAAAGCCCGGCTTTTAGTACTTTTAATAGTTTGATTTGATATTGAAGTTGATCAAGACGCGTGTGAAATGTTAATGTTGTTTTGACAAGTAACATAATTTATAGTAATATATACATATACACGTTAATTACATTCACGCACCTGTATAAACAACAAACTTTTGATGTTTGAAACTAACTTACATTTAATACAGACTGTATATATACGACTGGTTACGTGATTATGCACCGAATGTGCTCAAGGTGATTAAAATCGCATTCTCTCTAATCGGTCTCGTTCTGAAGAGCCATTAAGCCATTTTCGTCCTCTCAGGGACACAGAGAAGGGTTCTGTCGACGTTACACATTTACAGACGTATCAAAGGTTAACTCAGTATTATAGCAGGTGCTCTATCAAGAACCATAGCATATTTCATATCCACCCTTAAAAACTGTATATAGCATATTTCGCATGCATGCTCAAAAACTATGGCAACAAGTTGAAAGTTTATAAAATATATCGGGGGTTGGGGGTGCGGAAAATGCTAATGAAAAGTGGATTTATAGAAAAATAAGCTTGTTTTTAAACGGGCCTGTTGTGAATTATACACTGTACTTGGTAAGTGATTAAATTTCTTTGGAGAGACATTCCTCAATTTATCAAGGAGCCCCTACCCCGACGTGTGTGTGCACACGTAATATGTACCCGAGGAATGTTTAAAGTGTTGGTATGAAATCAACCTGGTTAGTGATTTCTGTATGATGTCGTTGTTGATCAGAAGTATGTATAATGGAATTGTAAGCCATTTTAGCACGACATATTATATGGCATATCCATTTGGATTGATCGAGGAAAACACAAGAATGAATCTGAGCAGAACCACCGTTCGTCCGCAAGTTACTGCCATTTTTTTTTTATTTTGGACGGAACTAGGCCAGAGCCATCAACCAAGCGGTGAGATGCAATTTTGAAACGTCGCCTTGAATCACTCGGCCATGGAGGACCCTCACAATTTAAAAAAATGTTTTAAGTGCCATAACTAATAATTTATATACTTTTAAATTTTTAATGCAATAAATACTGTTATAATTGTAATAGTTAATGTAAACTGTGATCTTCTGAACCAGTTGGTTATGTATCGTCATAAATATGTATTTGAACTAGTCAAAATCACAGATCCTGACCCGCGTGGAATAAAACAACCTCATTGGTTTAGTTAATCCGATCTCGACCATATCTGTTAACAATCGGAGATTTCCGCGCATCGTCGATTAAAAAAATCAATTTTCTGTACCGACAAGCGTATGCAAGAATATGTTTATTTTGCTTATCAGTAGATATATATTTAAAAACACATTTATTTATTCATGTATAAGAGAAGTATAGGCTTAAGTATGTTTCTCTGCCAAACTTCATCCCGTTATTCTCCATTATGCACCTTCGTAATGGAGTGTAACGGGATGAAGCTGGGCAGGAAAATCCATGAAAGGCATGAAAAATCACGAAAGTGTTTGTCATTCATCAACAAGTTGTTTATTAAACAAAAAACGTATCTTCAGTTGTAGCTAGTCTTGCTCCTTTAAAGACAGATAAAAAGGTAACGACATTGCAAATGGCATTCAAAAAAATGTGTAAATGTCTTTATCAATATGCATGTAGGAAGTTATGCTGGAGTGATAATACGTGCATATTTGGTTTTCAAATACCATTAATAATCTGATAAAGACAGATAATTTACGGGGACATGGTCCTCCAAGATGAGTAGAGTCGTTCAGTATTTATTGTGATTCATACGATTCAGCTGTCAATAAGAAATTGTATAAACTTTACTTCCGTATTCTGACCGTTATCAGTAAGAAAAGTGACACAACCAGAAAACCTCAGTAAACTTACAGCCTGGTCTGATAAACATGAGAAACCTCGACACAAATCACGACAAAATCACGACAAACTTTCAAATAAATCCAGAAATTTCACCCGGTTGTTAGTATAAACACGAGTTTATATGGATTCGCGCAAATGTGTGTGTGTGTGTGTGTGTGTGTGTGTGTGTGTGTGGTGTGTGTGTGTGTGTGTGGGGGGGGGGGGGTAATTAAGACGCTTGCGTTTCGAAGAAGATGATGATGATAAAGAAGAAGAAACAGAAGAAGAAGAAAAAAAGAATAAAGAGCAGAAGAACAAAAACAAGAAGGAGATTGTGGAAAAGACGTAGAAGGAAGAAGCAGAATTAAGAGAAGTAAAATAATAAGAAGAAACATGTAGAAGGAAGAAGAAAATGAAGAAGAAGAAGAAGAATGTATCCAGATTTGATTTCGAATTAAGTTATGTAGTTATGGTAGTTATCTTATCGCTCATGGATGCATCGAAGAAGCCTAATAACAACTTCATTGGATGGCTGTCAGAGCCTGAACAATGACCGTTAGGTGAAGGTACATTTACAAATTAAAAAAAAGGTTTAATTGCACCGGTGATAAAAGTTTGGTTACAGGTGGACATGGTAACATGAATCAAGTCGACATTGATAGCTGAGTTTAACGCCATCTCCAGCACATTATCGGTTACACATGGCAACCAGTCGGTTACACATGGCAACCAGTTGGTTATACATAGCAACCAGTTGGTTACACATGGCGACCAGTTTATTGGTGAAGGAAGGTTTAAATATGAATATTACCAGCATGCTTCCTCAGGTAACTGGCATATATCCTCACTTGAAATCTTGTACAAGAAAGGGTCTTGAACCCTCAGGTAACTGGCATATATCCTCACTTGAAATCTTGTACAAGAGATGGTCTCGAACCCTCAAGTAACTGGCATATATCCTCACTTGAAATTTTGTTCAAGAGATGGTCTCGAACCCTCAAGTAACTGGCATATATCCTCCGTTGAAATCTTGTACAAGAGATGGTCTCGAACTCTCAAGTAACTGGCATATATCCCCACGTAAAATCTTGTACAAGAGATGGTCTCGAACCCTCCACCTCCGCGATGAGAGGCGAGTGATGAGGAGACAGGGCTTATGACTTACTGGAAAATTATTCTGCCTTCAACATAACTTATCGTCCACGCCCGGTTTATTGCATCGAACACAGTTAACAGCTTTTGACTCTACACCTTATAAGTGTATCAAGTATATCTTTCTCATGTTACACCACAAAAGAAATTATGTTTTTTTTTATTTGATTTTTTTAGTTCTTTGTATGGTAGGTTTATAATCAGATATTTTGGGACATTTGGTTGTTACAAATTAATGACACATGCGATTTGAATTCCAAATTACCATATAAAAAACTACGCATCAATTTTATTTCATAGCGGGGAATATTTACCAATAGCAAATGAACTATTTACCGATTTTACATGAATGAAAACAATATGTGAACGAAACTTCGACATTGTAGTATAAATCATGTTTGTCGACAAGTCGGTCATACTACATTGTATAGAGTTATGGTTAATACAACATGGTTTGAACGACCACAAAATAAATGGCATACACAAAATGTCAAGGTTTCGTTTAGGAACACCACGTAAATTATATAACGTGTCTATATATGGTGAACAATAAGGATATTATTCAACTTAAGTTCTGGAAGGTTATATCTCAAGTAAATGCAATTGATCATACAATTCATTTAGGCACTTTGCAGTCTTCACGCTTAACGATCAAAACTACATGTATGGCCCAATAAACAGAAAGTTATATTCCATAACTGCAACAATAGCATTAGTTCAGTGTATTTTACCATAATTCGAGCGAGCGCGATTAACCTACGCTGTAAGAACTTATTTCACAATCGATGTAAATATAACTGCTAGTGAATAGCCGAATACCTTTGTTTATTGACAGCTTTAAGATTTTAATACCTGTAACTTCAAGTCATTCTCTAATGTTTGATTTAAGTGAATATTTAGTCAACACAGGTGCTGTGTTTAAACAGTTGTTATATCCAGTATACAAACAAAACCCAATATAAAGCTTTGCGGTGAACACCTAGATAGACACACGGAGCGGTTATCCGTGATCACATCACCTTACCTTGCCTCGTCGGGGTCCTAGGTTCGAACTTCAACTATCCTTTATCTGGTGGAAACTTTATGATTGTTAGTGTGTGTTTGCAGAAGGGATATGATTCCGTTCAGTTCTTTGTACTTAACTTCCTACTTAAGTTATAACAGTTGCCACATAGCGTGGAAATTGTCGTAATCTCTCAGACTGTAGAACCACCATCAGTAACTGATAACTTTCCCACTGTAATAAGCTAAAAGAGACGAATGACCATGAAACGCAATGTCGTATATTAATCATCATAGAGAATTTAGCCTGGTGGGGATTCGAACTCACGATCCATGGATTGATAGACAGAAGGGCCCAGTATCGATCGAGATAACTTGACACGGACCCGGCAAACACTGTATGAAGGATCAGAAAGCTGTATCAAATAGACAACCTTATATCACTCTTATAATCTTACCCCATCCACTACAAGTATACACCATTATGATTATTAATCTTACCCCATCCCCACACACTACAAGCAGACACCCTTATGATCCTTAATCTTACCCAAACCCAACACACTACAAGTAGATACCTTTATGATCCTTATTCTTACCTTATCCCCACACACTACAAGTCGGCACACTTATGATTCAAAATCTTACCCAATCCCCACACACTACAAGTAAACATACTATGATCCTTAACCTTACCCAAACCCCACACACTACAAGTGGACACCCTTATGATCCTTAATCTAATCCAATTCCAACAAAACACAAGTGAACACCCTTATGATCTTTAATCGTAACCAATCACCACACAATACAAATATACATATAATTATCCTTAATCTTACCCAATCCCAACACACTACAAGTAGACACACTTATGATCTTTATTCTTAGCTACTCCCCACACACTACAAGTGGACACCCTTATGATTCTTAATCTAATCCAATTCCAACAAAACACAAGTGAACACCCTTATGATCTTTAATCTTAACCAGTCACCACACAATACAAATATACATATAATTATCCTTAATCTTACCCAATCCCAACAAACTACAAGTAGACACACTTATGATCTTTATTCTTAGCCACTCCCCACACACTACAAGTGGACACCCTTATGATCCTTAATCTAATCCAATTCCAACAAAACACAAGTGAACACCCTTATGATCTTTAATCTTAACCAGTCACCACACAATACAAATATACATATAATGATCCTTAATCTTACCCAATCCCCACACACTACAAGTAGACACTCTTATGATCCTTATTCTTACCCACTCCCCACACACTACAAGGGGACACCCTTATGATCCTAATTCTTATCCAATTCCTACAAAATACAAGTGAACACCCTTATGATCCTTAATATTACCCAATCCCCACACACTACAAGTGGATATCTTATGATCCTTAATCTTACCTAATCCCCCCACACAACTAGTGAATATCTTATGATCCTTAATCTTACCCCATCCCCACACACTACAAGTGTATATCTTATGATCCTTAATCTTACCCAGTCCCCACACACAACAAGTAGACACACTTATGATCCTTAATCTCAGCCCATCCCCACACACTGCAAGTAGATACCCTTATGATCTTTAATCTTACCCCATCCCCAAACACTACAAGTGAATATCTTATGATCCTTTATCTTACCCTATCCCACACACTACAAGGAGACACCCTTATGATCCTTAATCTTACCCTTCCCTATACACTGTAAGTAGATACCCTTACGACCCTTAATCTCACCCCATCCCCACATAATACAAGTAGATACCCTTATGATCCTTAATCTTACCCCATCCCCATACAATACAAGTAGACACCCTAATGATTCTTAATCTTACCACATCCCCACACACTACAATTAGATACCCTTATGGTCCTTAATCTTACCCTATCCCCACACACTATAATTGGATATCTTATGATCTTTAATCTTACCCAATCCACACGCACTACAAGTGGATATCTTATGATCCTTAATCTTACCCAATCCACACGCACTACAAGTGGATATCTTATGATCCTCAATCTTACCCAATCCTCACACACTATAATTGGATATCTTATGATCCTTAATCTTACCAAATCCACACGTACTACAAGTGGATATCTTATGATCCTCAATCTTACCCAATCCCCACACACTATAATTGGAAATCTTTTGATCCTTAATCTTACCCAATTCACACGCACTACAAGTGGATATCTTATGATCCTCAATCTTACCCAATCCTCACACACTACAAGTATACACCATTCTGATATTTATTATTACCCCATCCCAGCACACTACAAATGGACGCCCGTTTGATCCTCAATCTTACCCAATTCCCAAACACTACAAGTAGACACCCTTATGATATCTATTCTTACCCTATCCCCACACATTACAAATAGACACCCATATATCACTCGCATAACCTTACCTTATCCCCATACACTACAAGTGGATATCTTATGATCCTCAATCTTACCCAATTGTCACACACTACAAGTAGACACCCTTATGATATTTATTCTTACCCCTTCCCAGCCGCTACAAATGGACACCCGTATGATCCTCAATCTTACCCAATCCCCACACACTACAAGTAGACACCCTTATGATATTTAATCTTACCCAATCCCCACAAACTACAAATAGACACCTTTATATCACTCGCATAATCTTACCTTATCCCCATACACTACACGTGGACACCCTTATGAACCTTAATCTTACCCCATCCCCACATACTACAAGTAGATACCCGTATGATCCTTAATCTTACCCCATCCCCACACACTGCAAGTGAATATCTAATGATCCTTAATATTACCCAATCCCCATATATTGCAAGTAGATTCCCTTATGATCTTTAATCTTACCCTATCCCCACACACTACAAGTAGTTACCTTTATGATATTTAATCTTACCCTATCCCCACACACTACAAGTAGATACCCTTTTGATCCTTAATCTTACCCCATCCCCACACACTACAAGTAGATACCCTTTTGATCCTTAATCTTACCCCATCCCCACACACTACAAGTAGATACCCTTATTATCCTTAATCTTACCCCACCCCTACACACTACAAATAGATACCCTTATGATCCATAATCTTACCCCCTCACCACACAGTACAAATTGACACCCTTATGATTCTTAATCTTACCCCATCTACACACACTACAAGTAGATACCTTTATGATCTTTAATCTTATCCTGTCCCCACACACTACAAGTAGATACCTTTATGATCTTTAATCTTACCCTATCCCCACACACTACAAGTAAATACCCTTTTGATCCATAATCTTACCCCATCCCCAAACACTACAAGTAGATACCCTTTTGATCTTTAATCTTACCCCATCACCACACACTACAAGTAGATACCCTTATTATCCTTAATCTTATCCCACCCCTACACACTACAAATAGATACCCTTATGATCCATAATCTTACCCCATCCCCACACACTACAAATGGACACCCTTATGATTTTTTAATCTTACCCCATCTACACACACTACAAGTAGGTACCCTTATGATCCTTAATCTTAACCAATCCCCACACACTACAAGTAGACACACTTATGATCTTGGTCTTACCCAATCCCCACACACTACAAATAGACACCCTTATATCACTCTTATAATTTTACCCCATCCCCACACACTACAAGTAGTCACCCTTATCATCATTAATCTAACTCCATCTTCACACACTACAAGTAGACACACTTATGATCCTTAATCTTACCCAATCCCCACACACTACAAGTAGACACCCTTATGATCTTTTATCTTACCCCATCTCCACACACTACAAGTAGACATACTATGATTCTAAATCTTAACCAATCCCCTCACACTGCAAGTAGACAAACTTTTGATCTTTAATCTTAACCAATCCCCACACACTCAAGTAGACATACTATGATCCTTGATCTTAACCAATCCCCACACACTACAAGTAGATACCCTTATGATTCTTTATCTTAACCGATCTCCACACACTACAAGTATATACCCTTATGATCCTTAATCTTAAACAATCCCCACACACTACAAGTAGACACCCTTATGATTCTTTATGTTAACCGATCCCCACACACTACAAGTAGACACACTTATGATTTTTAATCTTAACCAATACCCACACACTACAAGCAGACATACTATGAGCTTAGATCTTGACCAATTCCCACACACTACACGTAGACACCCTTTTGACCTTTAATCTTAACCAATCCCCACACACTGCAAGTAGACATACTATGACACTAAATCTTAACCAATCCCCACACACTACAAGTAGACACACTTATGACCTTTAATCTTAACCAATCCCCACACACTGCAAGTAGACATACTATTATACTAAATCTTAACCAATCCCCACACAATACAAATAGACACCCTTATATCATTCTTATAATCTTACCCCATCTCCACACACTACAAGTAGACATACTATGATTCTTAATCTTAACCAATCCCCAAACACTACAAGTAGACACACTTATGATCTTTAATCTTAACCAATCCCCACACACTACAAGTAGACACACTTATGATCCTTAATCTTACCCAATCCTAACACACTACAAGTAGACACACTTATGATCTTTATTCTTAGCCACTCCCCACACACTACAAGTGGACACCCTTATGATCCTTAATCTAATCCAATTCCAACAAAACACAAGTGAACACCCTTATGATCTTTAATCTTAACCAGTCACCACACAATACAAATATACATATAATTATCCTTAATCTTACCCAATCCCAACAAACTACAAGTAGACACACTTATGATCCTTATTCTTAGCCACTCCCCACACACTACAAGTGGACACCCTTATGATCCTTAATCTAATCCAATTCCAACAAAACACAAGTGAACACCCTTATGATCTTTAGTCTTAACCAGTCACCACACAATACAAATATACATATAATGATCCTTAATCTTACCCAATCCCCACACACTACAAGTAGACACTCTTATGATCCTTATTCTTACCCACTCCCCACACACTACAAGGGGACACCCTTATGATCCTAATTCTTATCCAATTCCTGCAAAATACACCAATATTAACCAATCCCCACAAACTACACGTAGACACCCTTTTGACCTTTAATCTTAACTAATCCCCACACACTGCAAGTAGACATACTATGACACTAAATCTTAACCAATCCCCACACACTACAAGTAGACACACTTATGACCTTTAATCTTAACCAATCCCCACACACTGCAAGTAGACATACTATGATACTTAATCTTAACCAATCCCCACACAATACAAATAGACACCCTTATATCATTCTTATAATCTTACCCCATCTCCACACACTACAAGTAGACATACTATGATTCTTAATCTTAACCAATCCCCAAACACTACAAGTAGACACACTTATGATCTTTAATCTTAACCAATCCCCACACACTACAAGTAGACACACTTATGATCTTTAATCTTAACCAATCCCCACACACTACAAGTAGACATATTATGATCCTTAATCTTAACCAATCCCTATACACTACAAGTTGATATACTATGATCCTTGATCTTAACGAATCCACACACACTACAAGTAGACATACAATGATCCTTGGTCTTAACCAATCCCAACACACTACAAGTAGACACCCTTATGGTTCTTTATCTTACCCCATTCCCACACACTACAAGTAGACATACTATAATCCTTAACCTTACCCCATCCCCACACACTACAAATAGACACCCTTATATCACTCTTATAATCTTACCCATTCCCACACAATACAAGTAGACACCCTTATGATCCTTAATCTTACCCCATTCCCACACACTACAAGTAGACACCCTTATGATCCTTAATCTTACCCCATCCCACACACTACCAGTAGACACCCTTATGATCCTTAATCTTACCCCATCCCCACACACTACAAGTAGATACCCTTATGATCCTTATTCTTACCCCATCCCCATACACTACAAGTAGACATACTATAATCCTTAAACTTACCCCATTCCCACACACTACAAGTAGACATACTATAATCCTTAACCTTACCCCATCCCCACACACTACAAGTAGACACCCTTATGATCCTTAATCTTACCCCATTCCCACACACTACAAGTAGACACCCTTATGATCCTTAATCTTACCCCATCCCCATACAATACAAGGATACACCCTAATGATTCTTAATCTTACCCCATCCCCACACACTACAAGTAGACACCCTTATGATCCTTAATCTTACCCCATCCCCACACACTACAAGTAGACACCCTAATGATTCTTAATCTTACCCCATCCCCACACACTACAAGTAGACACCCTTATGATCCTTAATCTTACCCCATCCCCACACACTACAAGTAGACACCCTTATGGTCCTTAATCTTACCCCATCCCCACACACTACAAGTAGATACCCTTATGATCCTTATTCTTACCCCATCCCCATACACTACAAGTAGACACACGTATGATACTTATTCTTACCCAATCCCCACACACTACAAGTGGACACCCTTATGATGTTATAATCTTACCCAATCCCCACACACTACAAGTGGACAGTCACCCTTATGATGTTATAATATTAGCCCATCCTCACACACTACAAGCAGACATCCTGATGATCCTTAATCTTACCCCATCCCCATACACTTCAAGTAGACACACTATGATCTGATAATTTTACCCACTCCCCACATACAACATAAAGGTAAACAAGCCTCAAGGTCAGATAGTTGTGTTGCTTTTGGTAAATAGTCAGCCACAAATATTTATAATTTTCATTACAGTGAATATAGCGACCACAAAATATGACATGCTCACAATACAATACTCTCTTACTTCCCCATTGTTTCAGTTAACACAGAAATGTTATCAAATATTGATTTCATTTTAACGACATTTCTATGTAAATTAGCCCGCTCTACTACCGCGGATTGTCGCACGTCTAATGTTGAAAGCCTTCAAGCAGGAAATAAAATAAAATGAGATGGTTTAATCTGGACGACACTAAACAGTCATTAGCTATTCTAACATTCGACATTAATAAAGGCATTTTATGTATGACATATCCTTTGTAGTGGCCTGACCCGGCTGATCGTTAATCAAGGGGTTTTGTATCGTGATTAACTTTGCCCTACGACCATGAGTCTCATAACACATAACAGGTAACGAGTACAGCAGGACGAGAAAAATATGGCATCAGACTCGAACCTAGAACCTCTCGCTGACAATGAAAATGCTCCATCGACCGTGCCGGAATTTTGACACACGTTTCTCTCTTAACAGGTTACTTACACGCTTTAATTATATTCTTCCACAAACTTGGGCTTCGCCCGCAACATTCCATAGAGACCAGAGAATCATACGAATGTTTCTCGGCATATACGAATATACAAGTTACGGTCCCTTGTTAGGTGGCAATACTAGTATACAAATAGTATGAGAAACCCATTCTGCCTGTCAGGAGTCAAATCCGGGACCTTTCACTGAAAGGATTGATGCTCTGTCTACCGAGCTAGCCGGACTACTGGCATGCGTTTCTCTCCTAACAGGCTACCTTTTTTATGAAAATAAAAAGGGTCGGGGCGGTATTGAAATTGGCGATTTATTTACTATGGCATTGATATGTGCTTCATTGATACACAATTGTGGAAACAAACTATAAAATGTGTTGACCAAGGACACTCGGTGACAGGACCAACAACGAAGTGCTTTGACAGATGAGTGTGTTAGAAACAGGACATGTTGGAGTTGTGAAGTACAGTAGTAAGAAATGATCGTTATTTGCCGAATCATACATGAACTAACAGGTAACGAGAAAGGTTTACGTGAAACCCCTTCAACGTTCACATAATTTGCACATGTTTAATGAACAGTGTCCCGTTGCGGCCATCGTGGCCTATTTTTTTTTAAATTTCAGTCAAGCCAAAACAACGAAACAACGAATCTACGGTGATGAAAAGCCGAAACAACGAAACTACGATGGTGAAAAGTCGAAAAGTTGAAACTACGATGGTGAAAAGTCGAAATCAAATCATTTCCAGTTTTCACCACCGTTGTTTTGTCTTTACTTAATTAATAAATTATTTTATATGCTGCGATGACCCCAATGGGACACTGTAATAATGTTTTATGCATACACCAAGTTGTTGCATTACTGCTCGACGTGTGTATGAGTTGTATAGTTACCTCCCTTATTTTAACACTGGCTACATTAGCAATAAATTAAACAGTACTTGAAACAAATTATACTGCAACCTACATATCTGTAACTATTTAATCCGATAATCCCCTGTAGTTATTTTCAATTGATTAAATGAATCGCCAGAAATAAATCCTATATGAAAAATAAAACAGAATTTATACTGTAACAAAACATGTAAGAAAAGTAAACATTCTATTTTTTGACGACTGTTCGCGTGAGGACATACTATATGTAATCTGTGACATACATTTTAATAAACAGACAGTGGTAAGTGGATATTACTATATTGTCTTAATGATAGCTTTGCCATAATGGTATTGGTAAGACAATCATTTATTTGAACTTTTGAAAATGCTATAGCAACAATAACTAAGGAGTGTAATAGAAATAACAACAACGGTGATGATGATTATTGTTAATTATAACCACGACAACTGGCAATATTTTATTTGAGTTATGTAGATCTCTGGCCCAAGATACATATTAAATATATGGTAAACGTGAAGTCTAATAAGGTGACATCCATAAAACGAACATTTCAATACAGCTTCGATATAATGCATAAAAACAGAGTTTACGTATTTACTGTTCTGTCATTTGGCGGATGTAGAATGTTTATGTCTAATTTGTTTAGAATTTACAGAAAAAAAAAACAACATGACATAAAATTATATTTTACAATATTTTTTTTTCTGTTCACTCGGTAAATCAATCAATCATAATTCCTGTTAACATTTTTTTGTGTCAGTACGTGAATTGCCACGGAAATTGTTTGCATCATATAAAAGTCGTGTCGCTTTATGAAACGGACAAAGAATACCGTGTCCCCATATGTCAAGACACTCCGAAGTGTCTTATACCCTGTTATAAGAGGAAGCAAGACATCTTAAATGCCGATAAGGATGCATTAAACCATTTCTGATAGTATCCCACTAGGGCCAATAGATTTCCTAACTTTCAAACTGATAATACTCCACTAGGGCCAATAGATTTCCTAACATTCAAACTGATAATACTCCACTAGGGCCAATAGATTTCCTAACTTTCAAACTGATAATACTCCAGTAGGGCCTATAGATTTCCTAACTTTCAAACTGATAATACTCCACTAGGGCCTATAGATTTCCTAACTTTCAAACTGATAATACTCCAGTAGGGCCTATAGATTTCCTAACTTTCAAACTGATAATACTCCACTAGGGCCAATAGATTTCCTAACATTCAAACTGATAATACTCCACTAGGGCCAATAGATTTCCTAACTTTCAAACTGATAATACTCCAGTAGGGCCTATAGATTTCCTAACTTTCAAACTGATAATACTCCACTAGGGCCTATAGATTTCCTAACTTTCAAACTGATAATACTCCAGTAGGGCCTATAGATTTCCTAACTTTCAAACTGATAATACTCCACTAGGGCCAATAGATTTCCTAACTTTCAAACTGATAATACTCCACTAGGGCCAATAGATTTCCTAACTTTCAAACTGATAATACTCCAGTAGGGCCTATAGATTTCCTAACTTTCAAACTGATAATACTCCAGTAGGGCCTATAGATTTCCTAACTTTCAAACTGATAATACTCCACTAGGGCCTATAGATTTCCTAACTTTCAAACTGATAATACTCCAGTAGGGCCTATAGATTTCCTAACTTTCAAACTGATAATACTCCAGTAGGGCCTATAGATTTCCTAACTTTCAAACTGATAATACTCCACTAGGGCCTATAGATTTCCTAACTTTCAAACTGATAATACTCCACTAGGGCCTATAGATTTCCTAACTTTCAAACTGATAATACTCCAGTAGGGCCTATAGATTTCCTAACTTTCAAACTGATAATACTCCACTAGGGCCTATAGATTTCCTAACTTTCAAACTGATAATACTCCAGTAGGGCCAATAGATTTCCTAACTTTCAAACTGATAATACTCCAGTAGGGCCTATAGATTTCCTAACTTTCAAACTGATAATACTCCACTAGGGCCTATAGATTTCCTAACTTTCAAACTGATAATACTCCAGTAGGGCCTATAGATTTCCTAACTTTCAAACTGATAATACTCCACTAGGGCCTATAGATTTCCTAACTTTTAAACTGATAATACTCCACTAGGGCCTATAGATTTCCTAACTTTCAAACTGATAATACTCCACTAGGACTTATAGATTTCATAACTTTCAAACTGATAATACTTCAGTAGGGCCTATAGATTTCCTAACTTTCAAACTGATAATACTTCAGTAAAGCCTATAGATTTCCTAACTTTCAAACTGATAATACTTCAGTAGGGCCTATAGATTTCCTAACTTTCAAACTGATAATACTCCACTAGGGCCTATAGATTTCCTAACTTTCAAACTGATAATACTCCACTAGGGCCTATAGATTTCCTAACTTTCAAACTGATAATACTCCAGTAGGGCCTATAGATTTCCTAACTTTCAAACTGATAATACTCCACTAGGGCCTATAGATTTTTAACTTTCAAAATGATAATACTTCAGTAGGACCTATAGATTTCCTAACTTTCAAACTGATAATACTTCAGTAAAGCCTATAGATTTCCTAACTTTCAAACTGATAATACTTCAGTAGGGCCTATGGATTTTCCTAACTTTCAAACTGATAATACTTCAGTAGGGCCTATAGATTTCCTAACTTTCAAACTGATAATACTTCAGTAGGGCTATAGATTTCCTAACTTTCAAACTGATAATACTTCAGTAGGGCCTATAGATTTCCAAACATTCAAACTGATAATACTCTACTAGGGCCTATAGATTTCCTAACTTTCAAACTGATAATACTTCAGTAGGGCCTATAGATTTCCTAACTTTCAAACTGATAATACTTCAGTAGGGCCTATAGATTTCCAAACATTCAAACTGATAATACTCCACTAGGGCCTATAGATTTCCTAACTTTCAAACTGATAATACTTCAGTAGGGCCTATAGATTTCCTGACTTTCAAACTGATAATACTTCAGTAGGGCCTATAGATTTCCTAACTTTCAAACTGATAATACTCCACTAGGGCCTATAGATTTCCTAACTTTCAAACTGATAATACTCTACTAGGGCCTATAGATTTCCTAACTTTCAAACTGATAATACTCCACTAGGGCCTATAGATTTCCTAACTTTCAAACTGATAATACTTCAGTAGGGCCTATAGATTTCCTAACTTTCAAACTGATAATACTCCACTAGGGCCTATAGATTTCCTAACTTTCAAACTGATAATACTTCAGTAAGGCCTATAGATTTCCTAACTTTTAAACTGATAATACTTCAGTAAGGCCTATAGATTTCCTAACTTTCAAACTGATAATATTTCAGTAGGGCCTATAGATTTCCTAACATTCAAACTGATAATACTCTACTAAGGCCTATAGATTTCCTAACTTTCAAACTGATAATACTCCACTAGGGCCTATAGATTTCCTAACTTTCAAACTGATAATACTCTACTAGGGCCTATAGATTTCCTAACTTTCAAACTGATAATACTCCACTAGGGCCTATAGATTTCCTAACTTTCAAACTGATAATACTTCAGTAGGGCCTATAGATTTCCTAACTTTCAAACTGATAATACTCCACTAGGGCCTATAGATTTCCTAACTTTCAAACTGATAATACTTCAGTAAGGCCTATAGATTTCCTAACTTTTAAACTGATAATACTTCAGTAAGGCCTATAGATTTCCTAACTTTCAAACTGATAATATTTCAGTAGGGCCTATAGATTTCCTAACATTCAAACTGATAATACTCTACTAAGGCCTATAGATTTCCTAACTTTCAAACTGATAATACTCCAGTAGGGCCTATAGATTTCCTAACTTTCAAACTGATAATACTCCACTAGGGCCTATAGATTTCCTAATTTTCAAACTGATAATACTTCAGGAGGGCCTATAGATTTCCAAACATTCAAACTGATAATACTCTACTAGGGCCTATAGATTTCCTAACTTTCAAACTGATAATACTTCAGTAGGGCCTATAGATTTCCTAACTTTCAAACTGATAATACTTCAGTAGAGCCTATAGATTTCCAAACATTCAAACTGATAATACTCCACTAGGGCATATAGATTTCCTAACTTTCAAACTGATAATACTTCAGTAGGGCCTATAGATTTCCTAACTTTCAAACTGATAATACTTCAGTAGGGCCTATAGATTTCCTAACTTTCAAACTGATAATACTCCAGTAGGGCCTATAGATTTCCTAACTTTCAAACTGATAATACTCTACTAGGGCCTATAGATTTCCTAACTTTCAAACTGATAATACTCCACTAGGGCCTATAGATTTCCTAACTTTCAAACTGATAATACTTCAGTAGGGCCTATAGATTTCCTAACTTTCAAACTGATAATACTCCACTAGGGCCTATAGATTTCCTAACTTTCAAACTGATAATACTTCAGTAGGGCCTATAGATTTCCTAACTTTCAAACTGATAATACTTCAGTAGGGCCTATAGATTTCCAAACATTCAAACTGATAATACTCCACTAGGGCCTATAGATTTCCTAACTTTCAAACTGATAATACTTCAGTAGGGCCTATAGATTTCCTGACTTTCAAACTGATAATACTTCAGTAGGGCCTATAGATTTCCTAACTTTCAAACTGATAATACTCCACTAGGGCCTATAGATTTCCTAACTTTCAAACTGATAATACTCTACTAGGGCCTATAGATTTCCTAACTTTCAAACTGATAATACTCCACTAGGGCCTATAGATTTCCTAACTTTCAAACTGATAATACTTCAGTAGGGCCTATAGATTTCCTAACTTTCAAACTGATAATACTCCACTAGGGCCTATAGATTTCCTAACTTTCAAACTGATAATACTTCAGTAAGGCCTATAGATTTCCTAACTTTTAAACTGATAATACTTCAGTAAGGCCTATAGATTTCCTAACTTTCAAACTGATAATATTTCAGTAGGGCCTATAGATTTCCTAACATTCAAACTGATAATACTCTACTAAGGCCTATAGATTTCCTAACTTTCAAACTGATAATACTCCAGTAGGGCCTATAGATTTCCTAACTTTCAAACTGATAATACTCCACTAGGGCCTATAGATTTCCTAATTTTCAAACTGATAATACTTCAGGAGGGCCTATAGATTTCCAAACATTCAAACTGATAATACTCTACTAGGGCCTATAGATTTCCTAACTTTCAAACTGATAATACTTCAGTAGGGCCTATAGATTTCCTAACTTTCAAACTGATAATACTTCAGTAGAGCCTATAGATTTCCAAACATTCAAACTGATAATACTCCACTAGGGCCTATAGATTTCCTAACTTTCAAACTGATAATACTTCAGTAGGGCCTATAGATTTCCTAACTTTCAAACTGATAATACTCCACTAGGGCCTATAGATTTCATAACTTTCAAACTGATAATACTTCAGTAGGGCCTATAGATTTCATAACTTTCAAACTGATAATACTTCAGTAAGGCCTATAGATTTCCTTACTTTTAAACTGATAATACTTCAGTAGGGCCTATAGATTTCCTAACTTTCAAACTGATAATACTTCAGTAGGGCCTATAGATTTCCTAACTTTCAAAATGATAATACTTCACTAGGGCCTATAGATTTCCTAACTTTCAAACTGATAATACTTCAGTAGGGCCTGTAGATTTCCTAACTTTCAAACTGATAATACTTCAGTAGGGCCTATAGATTTCCTTACTTTCAAACTGATAATATTTCAGTAGGGCCTATAGATTTCCTAACTTTCAAACTGATAATACTTCAGTAGGACCTATAGATTTCCAAACATTCAAACTGATAATATTCTACTAGGGCCTATAGATTTCCTAACTTTCAAACTGATAATACTTCAGTAGGGCCTATAGATTTCCAAACATTCAAACTGATAATACTCCACTAGGGCCTATAGATTTCCTAACTTTCAAACTGATAATACTTCAGTAGGGCCTATAGATTTCCTAACATTCAAGCTGATAATACTTCAGTAGGGCCTATAGATTTCCAAACATTCAAACTGATAAAACTCTACTAGGGCCTATAGATTTCCTAACTTTTAAACTGATAATACTCCAGTAGGGCCTATAGATTTCCTAAATTTCAAACTGATAATACTCCAGTAGGGCCTATAGATTTCCTAACTTTCAAACTGATAATACTCCACTAGGGCCTATAGATTTCCTAACTTACAAACTGATAATACTCCACTAAGGCCTATAGATTTCCTAACTTTTAAACTGATGATACTCAACTAAGGCCTATAGATTTCCTAACTTTTAAACTGATAATACGTTACTAGGGCCTATAGATTTCCTAACTTACAAACTGATAATACTCCACTAAGGCCTATAGATTTCCTAACTTTCAAACTGATAATACTCCAATAGGGCCTATAAATTTCCTAACTTACAAACTGATAATACTCCACTAAGGCCTATAGATTTCCTAACTTTTAAACTGATGATACTCCACTAAGGCCTATATATTTCCTAACTTTTAAACTGATAATACTTCAGTAGGGCCTATAGATTTCCTAACTTTTAAACTGATAATACTCCACTAGGGCCTATAGATTTCCTCACTTTTAAACTGATAATACTCCACTAGGGCCTATAGATTTCCTAACTTTTAAACTGATAATACTCCACTAGGGCCTATAGATTTTTTAACTTTTAAACTGATAATACTCCACTAGGGCCTATAGATTTCCTCAGTTTCAAACTGATAATACTTACTTCTCCTTTAGAGAGAGTTTCTAATACCCTGTTATAATTTACTATTTCGTTTTCAGATACAATATTATCATTAATCAATTTGTATCATATGGCGGATGTCTAAAATGATTATACCAGGTGTGTGTCACAGTGCTAAGTATTTTTAAAACTAGACTTGATAATTGAACTAATAGCAACTATAGTTATTCTTTAGGTAACGATAACAACAACGAAAACAATAATAGTAATAATAACAGTAACAGTAACAGTATTAGCAATAGCAATAGCAATAGCAATAGATATAGCTATATTAATAGTAATAGTAATAGTTATAGTAATAGTTATAGTTATAGTTATAGTTATAGTTATTGTTATAGTAATAGTATTAGTTATAGTAAAAGTGATAGTGATAGTGACAGTGACAGTGACAGTAACAGTTACAATGATAGTGGAAGTGGTAGTGACAGTGACAGGAACAGTGATAGTGGTAGTGACAGTGACAATGACAATGATAGTAATAGTGATAGTGATACTGATAGTGATAGTTATAGTTATAGTTATAGTAATAATTACAGTTACATAACCAATTATAGTTACAGTAACAGTAATAGAAGTAGTTAGTAAGTAATAGTATAGAAATAGTCATAGTAATAGCAATAATAACAGTATAGTAATAGTAACAGTAATACATGTAGTAACAGTAATAGTCATAGTAATAGTAATAATAACAGTAATAGTAACAGTCATACATGTAGTAACAGTAATAGTTATAGTTATAGTAATAGTAAACGTAAACGTAATAGTAAACGTAATAGTAAACGTAATTAGTAATAGTAATAGTTAGTTAGTAATAGTATAATAATAGTAACAGGAAAGATGTTGTGATGCTGTTGGTGATGGATGTGTAGTGGCTATGATAATGGTAGCAGAAACAATACTTATAGTTATAGAGTAAAACTAATAGTAATAGTTAAGTAAACGTGATAGTTATAATAATAATCACTATTATAATAATACATGTAGCAATACAATAATAATGATGATGATGGTCAATCGATATGTTATTAATGCTTATTTTTCTTCTTAACAGATTAACAGGCTATTTGCAATGTGCACCACCCTTCAGTCATGCAGATGAGGAATAAATGACAGCAATAGAAGACTGTGTCTTGTATCTAAATAACAACAACATGCCGCCAAAGTTTACATTTAATTTCGGGTGCCATTTGGTTGTTTTCTATTGATGTATGTGTCAAAAACGCAACTTATAATTCACATGTTCTTTATTATTTAGTCCGTAGTGGTCATTGTATCTGTAACATTATGTAGAAAATAGACATACGTTTATATAAAACCTAGTCTCGGCGTTAATCTGGAACGCACGATAAGTAATATTTAGGGTTTTGTAAATACATTTTTTTACCTAAAAACCTATGGCAGTGGCAAATCAACGTATAATATAAATATACGCGACAGGCAATAAACACTATTTCAAGTCAAGGCAACTTTATAACTAAAACGAGTTTCAAAATTATAATTGAAACGAGACTCAACATTATAACTGAAACAGGTCTCAACGTTATAACTGAAACGAGTCTCAACGTTATAACTGAAACGCCATAGTCAGCGTTTTATAAATCTGGAACAAACAACGTGTTCGTCGACGTTTTATCTGAAAGGCACGGCATTTGGTAATCACAGTTTTATCTGAAACTACCGTTTTGCCACATATACGATACATTTACGTTTTAGCTACATAATTCCACACACACACACACAGCATAGCTTCTGTTTATGATGTGTTGGTGGGTGACCTAATGAACACTAAGCAACTCTTTTCATATCACACGTGCTATGTCCTTGACGTCCAGCTACATCATTGCGATCGTGATTCTCGCCGCACTGACGATTGTGGTTATGATCGCTTTTGTCGTGCATGTCATACGCGAGTGGAGGAAAGCGACAGTAAAACCTCGGCTACATGGCCCCACCAAGCCTCCATACGAGGATACGGACGACAGTGGGGCCAATATGAGTAGGAAAAAAATGACCAAGGAAACTAACGATGGTAAGTAGATTTGTGATATCTGTAGATTCCAGTGTTTAAATCATTGCATTATTATCATGACACTGTAATTACTACATCATATATTCTAATACGGTTTAACGTCATTTTTAATACATCATATTATACTATAAAGGGCAACCTGTTTTACTAGTGGAAGAAGACATCAATGAACTAGAGCTCCGTTTAACTGTAAAGTTTACGAATTATTCACACGTGTGAGGATTTATTGCCATAGAGGTGTAACCCAACCATTGATTTTTGTTCTTTATTCTATAGTAAATAATAAAAGTTTGAAGGCTTGTCATTCATAGAGAATCCCAAATGAAAGAAGTGAAACCTACATTTTACTGTTTGTCAACCTCTGCACTATCAAAGTATGATGAGAAAAGTAGGGGTCATATAAGTGATTTTTTTTCTGCTCAGTGTGAACACTGGTGACAAAGTGAAAGTAGACTTCCGAAATCATGTATTCATACCCCAATTTCCAACCATCATTTTTTTTTCTAAATGCACAATTCAAACATGACAATGCTATCAAAATGTTCAAAATACATCAATAATGCCATTCAAATAAAAAAAAATGAGCATTAAAATAAGGAAAATGCATTTTTAAAGAAGAAGAAATGAGGATTATTTATAACCACCAATATGCGACTACCCCCACGGAAGCATTCCTTTTTGTAATGGTGGTACTATGCCTGGATGGGTTAGCCTCATGGATGAGGATTTCTAAACAAGACTCATTCACCAACCGCAACGATATACAGTAGTGCTCGACAGATACGTGTTTAGGCATTTTTATATACCCGAGATCAAACGTTTATCATGTAACACACATTTGCATAACATGAATATAAATTGATAAAAAGTATTTTATTATGTCTGTATATCAATGAACAATTGTTTTATCTTTTGTTATATGTTCTGCTTTTAAAGTTTCACCATTATATCCATTTGTTAATTTAAAGAAAAGGAGACAATACCTGTGTGTCTCAAAGTGTGATTTTATTATAAATAAGTCAATTCATAATTACTAAATTTATTAGTATTCATCAACTCAAAACAACCAAAGTTCATTTTGTTCAATTTACAGTAACATAGTAAAAGAATTACTCTCTGCTAATAGCCTATAAGTCTCAAAGCGTTCTGACTAACTAACTCCCAAATCGCAACTCGCACACATTAGATACAGCGCCACCTGTGCTGGTCAGTGGGGTGTCTACCCTTTATGGTAAGACACGTCAAGATGATATTAGTTAACTGATTACTATCATCTTACAGCATGTGCTGTAACTGTACACTTATCTTTTAAATAGAAAAAATGTAGGAATGTTATCTATTAACAGTATGGGGAAACCCCATGTAATGTAAGAGTAACATGAAATTTTGTAACATGTGAGGTTGTTTTTATTGAAATAACTATTAATATCAGCTATAATCAATTCCTAACGGCAACTTCACAGGTATTGTAGTGTTGAGCGTGTAGTCCAGTGATAGAGTACCGAACCCATGATCGGAGGGTCGTGGGTTCAACCTCTGACACGGTTATGTGTGGTGTCCTTGAGCAAGACACCTTTTCCGCATATGCTTAGTACTGGTTCTGTCCAGGAAGACGTCGAGTGTGATTTTTTGTAATAAAAGTGAATTATTTAGTTGGAACAAACTTACAATCACGGTCAGGGAACTCTGCCACAACGAAGAGTAACTCAGTTAGTCAGCTTCAAGTTGGTCTGATGTGCAGAAAAAAATGTAGATTTGACTTCCCATAGTCGTTTATTTGCATGACCAAGTATAAGCTTAAAGCTTTTCTTTAGGATTTAGTTTCACTAATAATTGATAAGTATTTTTAAAGTCCTTACCAATCATATAGACACTAGTGAAGGATTTAAAACGTGTGAGTTTGCTGAATTTATATGTAAAACGAAAGTATATGAAAATGACATTCACCAATTAAGGACAAATTTGGTAACGGTTATATAAGTTTGCCGCATTTTCCTGTACATTGTCACAACTACTAGTTGATAGTATTGACAGCAATTAGCATATGTTTGTCGAAGGTTCCTCGGGGAATGATGAACTGGATGTTTCAATAAATGTTACTATAAATGGAAATGAAATGTGTTTTTAAAAACAGTATCATAGTAAAAGTGAATAAATACAGAACATGTGCATATTAATAGAAAGTTTAGTGCTCTGTTTAAGTAAAGTAGAAATAGAAATAACACGTTGACTCTGGTAGAAATAACACGTTGATTCTGAGGCAGTGAGGCATTCCTGTGCCTAGTGTAAAATGTAAATGCAACACAGAACCAAGAATCGACCATAAAAAGTGTGACATGCAAAAGTAAATGTATTAGCTTGGGGGTATGGCAGGGCTAAGTATGTGTTGGAAATGAAATGTTAAGCGGTGTTCAGTTTGGTTGTAGTTTGGATATACAGTTTAATCTGTGTAAGTGGTCACCTCTATTAAGCAGCCACTTGTCACATTTTTATTTCCCATGTCTATGCTATCAGAGCAAATTAAGCAACAACCTGCCATAGACCATTTTTGCTCCTTCCCTTGACTGGCTTCTTAAGACAACCGGTTTGACCGTACACGTACGTCATAAACGAAACATTTAAACAGTTACTTTATTCTGCCGAATTATTGCCGATTGCACTTGACGTTGACGTATTAACGGATAAGTAATTCATGAACTATATATATATATAAAACCTTGACATACATGTACGTATTTAAGGTTATTTCAAGTTGATATAGATTATTAGTACCGTCCGCCATTATGGTACAAATGGATGATAGTCTGGATCTTATATAGCTGTAGTTAAATTATGGTCCGACGTGATGTAACTAATGTTGTTACAGTTTGTCAGTCCATGCGTATGTTATATATATCTATGTAATAACGTGTGATGTTCACTCTCAGTAACATAAGTAATAAAGTATGTTTAAACCAATCAGCATTTGTTTATTTTATAAAACTGAATCAAAATTCGCTTCATATAACGAAGTGTCGATGCAAACTGAAAGAAGTTTCTACGGGTAACAGGAAATCACATTCTTCAGTAGATTTTAAATTTCTCGAGAAATCCAAATTCATGTAGAAATTAATGTTCAATGTTTCTTTTATTTTCTTTATATTCTAGTTTTCAGTTCATTCAAATGTTTCTATAGTTACTATTATTCATATGACACGTCCTACGTTTATATTTTACTGCAGTTGTTAAATTGGAATGTACTTATGCAGATATGTTTCTCTTTAGTGCTAACATCCTTTGTGACATTGCAAAATAGTCTATGACAGTATTTGCTCAGCGTTGTACTATTCTGCAAGGTGTAAAATATCGACACTTATCCACGGTACTGAATTTATGATCTGCATGTCGCAGAACCGTGATATTAAAAATGAAAATTCCACATAAACTAATAAATGTCTGGAATTGTATTATCAAAAGTCAGCAATACAAATATGGTTCACTATTTACTATATTGATCTCGGTATATGTGCTACATATGCGATTTACGGATATATATACTGACATCTCTAATGACAGGAAATTGAAAGGAAATTGCTTTAAAACTTGAAAAGATGATATATGGTCTTACTCCATCTAGTTTACTCAACAAACACATTGAGGGTATCATATTGCAAGAAACAGAGAATACATTACTGTGAGTGTTATGATTATCGGCACCCGTTTCTATAACCTTCGTAAGTCTCGACACCTAGGTATACTTCAATTGCGCAGAATTTTTGACAAGTTTTAGAAAGAATACTATTAACAAAGTTTTTGAAAGTTCATAAAATGATGCAAGCGAAACAGTATGTGAAATTCCCGACTTATTTGTGACTTCAAATTTTACACTAAGAAGTTTACGAACGTTAATGAAACGAGCCCCGTGAGATCATGATCTCATGTCCTGGGCTGTTACTGTATGTTTACAACTGTTGTTTTTGCAGTATTCGCTGTTGTTGTGTACGGGGACTGCTAATGTACGTTATTTGCTGCTCTTGTATATTATATAACGTGTGTTTGTACACTTTAACATGTTGCTGAATGTGTTTTCACAATGTTTGTTCCAATATGTGTGATGACGGTATAATTTTGTTTTTTTCAGTGACAGTCACAGATATTTAATAAGTAACGGTCGATGATAGTAAACCTGGCAAATGTAACAGAAGGGATGCACTTAAATGGCTCACACATTCAATGTGAAAATTTGCTGCTTCCGAGGATCCTGATGTCAAATTGTCACCATGATGCACTCAATAATCACGATACAGATATAATCGTATATAGGGAGACAGTTGAACTGTTTCGTAATGTAGATACATTTTTAAAATTATTTGGACATCTAATTGTCCCGCCATGTGCACGTCACAGAGACGAATCGAGAGCACAATACGATGGGACATTTAGTCGATTTAGACGACAGCGTGATTGGGGACTACTTATTGGAACATTACCTCGTATATGTGCCTTGTGACAGTGAACATTTCTCTAAAACGTTTGCTGCTCGATGCGGTCACGTTTATATTTTAGAGGTACGGAGCTCATCGATTAGTACTCCGACGTGTGTTTATGTGTCGAGCCCAAGTCCACCCTTTGTGAAAAAAATGGTTTTTGAATTTATCGGCATTTTTTTTATTAAAATGAAGAAAAACTAGATAAATACGAGAGAATTAATAAGTTAGCTGAAATAGATCAAAAAGATTTTCTTGGGAGTGATCAAACCGAAAACAAAAAAAAAAACAAAGGAAATGCGAAAAATGGCAATAGAATTTAATTCAAAGATAAACTTGAAGAAGAAAATCCAGAACGAGTACTAGACGGTTGGCGAGAGCATTTCAACAATCCATATATATTTTCTAACAATAAAAAAATTGACAAAACTTTCAAAACAATTTGGAAATAGAACTTAAGTCGGAAATCGACTATCTATTAAGCTGCTTAATGAATCTGGTAAATCCGAAAAATCCATATATGAAAAGTGCCTCCAGCGATAACAAAGTCAGCTCGCTTAAAAATGTCCTAGGGAACTAGAAAGCATTTGAACCATGTTCTTATATACAGTGCTAATAGTCGAACAACTGTACACTATCGAAGTTCCAAACCATGGACTGAAAATTAACAATGTGTCTCTCTGTGCGCCTTCCCAAGCGGATGCTATTGTTCTGACATCATTGTTGAAAAGTAGACTTAATAAACTGTTAAGATTTTGCGACACCTACGTAAATAAATGGCAGTATTCGTATAATGCATCAAAATATTTTTTTATAAAAAGGAAGAAATGATATGTTAGTTTATTTAGTATACCCCCCCCCCCCCCCCCCCCCCACACACACACACACACCCCATTTTGAATTGTTACCTTTTTCACAAAGTATTCTAAAACTTCATATTTTAAAATGTTCTAGCACCATTGCTATTATAATTAACCACTAATGTTGTATGCCAATATTTTCCACATTGTTAGAAGTGAGAAATATATAAAGATAAACAACTTATACCGTCTTGTTTTCTCACTATATGGTACGTACGTTCAAATCCGTTTGTTTTTTATGGAAATAGTACCATCCATGTTTAACATAATTATGTTTATTTTAATGTGAGTTTTACATGCGTTTTTGATTCTCATATGTTAAAATACGTATGTTAAACGTGGCATAATTACCTGTGTAATTAATATAATTTTTTTTTAAATTTTAAAGATATCGAACATACAAGACTTCACCTAACAGAGTGTTAATCTAACAGTTTGGCCCTGTTGTTGTATAATCAGTATACTACCCACTTAAGTGTGTACTTACTACATGGGTATGGGCCATAATATGTTTGTTTTATATTGTTATGGGATTTAACGTTATCATTTACTGTCAAATGTTACACACGTCATCCAGTATGACGTCAGAATGAACTGAGTCGAACACCATCCGCCCCGCAAGTAACTGACATTTTTCACATGACAAACGTTCTTGACTTACCTGGGTTCGAACCAACGGCCTCAGTGATGGGAGGATCAGTTGTCTTATGACAGCGTCTTAAGCCACTCGGTCATGGAGGACCCCAGATGTTTCTATATTGTATAATATAAATTTCAGCTAATAGTGTATGGTGGATAATTATGTATATATTATAATATAAATTTCAGCTAATAGTGTATGGTGGATAATTATGTATATAGTATAATATATATTTCAGATAGTGTATGGTGGATAATTATGTATATAGTATAATAAATATTTCAGCTAATAGTGTATGGTGGATAATTATGTATATAGTATAATAAATATTTCGGATAGTGTATGATGGATAATTATGTATAAAGTATGATATATATTTCAGATAGTGTATGATGGATAATTATGTATATAGTATAATATATATTTCAGATAGTGCATGATGGATAATTATATATATATAGTATAATATATATTTCAGATAGTGCATGATGGATAAATATGTATATAGTATATATTCATACAATAATAAATTATAAATAAAAAATTATACATGTTGATTTCGTTTTTGTTTCACTCACACTAAAACTATGCAAATAAATATGCAATTAAAAAACTGTTATAAAAGTTGTCTCTTGTGAATGGTTTTAGGGGATGCTGAATGTCACTCGATAATCTTGCGGCAGAGATCGTGGATTCAAGTCCATTTCGGCCCGAACACCTTGTGTGGGCAAGTCCATCTCGGCCCGAACACCTTTTTGTGGGCAAGTTTGGCAGTAACTCGCTGTAGATTCATACTCAGACCAAGGTTTATGTACGGTGTCCCGTTGGGGCCATCGCGGCATATTTATTAAATTAAGTAAAGTCGAAACAACGAAACTACGATGGTGAAAAGTTTCGACTTTTCACCATCGTTGTATAGCGTTTCGCGAAACAACGAAACAACGATGGTGAAAAGTCGAAACTACGATAATGAAAAGTCGAAATGATTTCGACTTTTCACCATCGTTGTTTCGTTGTTTCGACTTTTCACCATCGTAGTTTCGACTTTTCATCATCGTAGTTGCAACTTTTCACCAGCGTTGTTTCGACTTTTCACCATCGTAGTTTCGTTGTTTCGACTTTACTTAATTTAATAAATATGCCAGGATGGCCCCAAAGGGGCACCTTATTTATGTTATCGGAAAGTTCACTCTATAAATGAAACAGGATGCTATACATAAGCTGTTCTGTGTTGAAAATTACCCTTTCCAATAAAATGAAAATCATCAGTGTTATATTTTTATCCACGACATGTTCCCGCCGAAAACAATTTGGTTATTTTAACGTTTTACATGTTTTATACGTTGTGCAGTTTTTATTGATGATTAGTTTATACTAATTTATTTTAGCTCGATTGCAATGAGAGCTCAGAACTTATATGAACCGCTCTCGAGTCCGCTTCCTGGGTAGAACCAGTACTGAGTGTTGTTTGATGGAAGGCATCGGTCGGTTGAGCTGAGGATCGAGCCCGAAACCTCTGGCTTGAACGTCCAACACTCTATCCATTGCACTATCACTCCGCTTTGTTTATCCACAAATGTGTTTCTGAGTGGAATCACACTCCTCCCGCGAGTAACTGGCAAACTTTTCCACAACGGGTATTTTAACCTAGGTTGGTTTGAATCAACAAGCTCAAGAGGAAGACTGATAAGTGATTGATAAGTGATACGTGATTGATTAGATCTCAAAATGAACCCGAGTAGAACCATCGTTGTTCTGCAAGTAACAGTCTCTGATCACCGTCAAGTGGCTGAAATATGAAAAAGAAGAATAGAACCAGTTTGTCCATTCAAATGACATAGGACTTGCGGTTCTTCTCAGTCTCAGGTCTTCCTCCACCAGTAAAACTGGGCATGCCATATATAACCTGAAATGTGTTGAAAATGTCGTTAAATCCCAATCAATAAGAAAAATAGGTTATATCATACTGTTGTATTGTGATTTATGTAGCATTACCATATAGACAGGAAACAACTACATGGTGGTTATATAATCAATATGGTTTAACGCCATTATTTTCAACAACTGCCAGGTTATATAATACATATCCTGTTGTATTGATCCGTGAAAGCCTCAAAATGAATCTGAGTGAATCATTGCCCTTTCACAAGTCACTGGCAAACCTTTGCACTTAAAGATTTTGAACTGAGCGGGGCTCTAGCCCACGACCTTAGCGGTGAGAGGTAAGCGGTCGCTAGACGATAAGTCCGCGGAGGACCCGATTTTAACATGAAAACTGTCGAATGCCCAGTTAACATGTTTAATGCGTTTTAATAAAGCAGCGGCCGATGTTTCAAAACAGAGTTGAATCTCAAACACCGGCGTTGCTACACGTAGGCACGCCCCCACCCCCTCCCCCCCGAAAATGCACCGTTGGCCATTTATATTTTTCACAAAATCCGGGGGGCATGGCT
>CM055894.1:64268826-64468826 GCA_029582155.1 Panopea generosa | reverse complement strand
ATGTGTCATATTATGGGGCACTGTCTTATTTGTTATTCCATTTTTTACATATCAAATTTTCAAATATATCGCATACTCGATTATGTGATGTCACCATTTCAAAAGCTTTATACATTTCTATATGGGAAAGCAAACAATGCACTTCGTGCTGCTGAGCTTATGACAAGCTGGTTTTCGGACGGGACTGCTAAGCCATAATTGAATACAGGACCCTTATATTTGGTTGTTGTGAGAGCGTACAGACATCGACACGAAAAAAGTGAGTCAATCAATCGGTATTCTGCAAGTAATAGCCATGTGTTGTATTACTTTTTGGCAGAAAACTAATTTGCCATACACAATTATGGGAAGAAAAACATAAATTAAACAAAACGTGTGTCACCTGTAGTGGATCGGCACATCAAACTTAAAACGTGTGTCATCTGTAATGGATCGGTACATCAAAAGTTAAAACGTGTGTCACCTGTTGTGGATCGGTACATCAAAGTTAAAACGTGCGCCTATAGTGGATCGGGACATCAAAGATAAAACATGTGTCACCTGAAGTGAATCGGTACATCCATAGTTAAAACGTGTGTCACCTGTAGTGGGGAATTACATCAAAGTTAAAACGTTTGTCACATGTAGTGGATCGATACATCAATGTTAAAACATGCGTCACCTGTAGTGTATCGGGACATCAAAGTTAAAACATGTGTCACCTGAAGTGAATCGGTACATCAATAGTTAAAATGTGTGTCACCTGTAGTGGGGCATTACATCAAAGTTAAAACGTGTGTCATCTGTAGTGGATCGGTACATTAATAGTTAAAACATGTGTTACCTGTAGTGGATCGGTACATCAATTTTAAAACGTGTGTCATCTGTAGTGGATCGGTACATCAATAGTTAAACGTGTGTCACCTGTAGCGGATCGATACATCAAAGTTAAAACGTGTGTCACCTGTAGTGGATCGGTACATCAAAGTTAAAACGTGCGTCACCTGTAGCGGATCGCTACATCAAAGTTGAACCTGCATCTGCGTTCCTGTGAAAGACTGCATTGAGCGTTGTCGACAATCTTCTGAAGTACCCCGCAGGTGTCAACTTGGGACAGATGGTTCTTTGAGCTTCCAGTGATGCCACTCTGACATATTTAACTAAATAGTTACATATCATGACATCTCAACCTGTCTAGTTATACTAATGTATACTTTATATACTAGTCTAGTCATAAAACAACCCTATTGCTGAGAGTCAATCAAATAATCCGCAATATCTATTTTTAAAAAGCTGGTATGATTCAGCCGGAGATCGGACCCACAACCTCCCGTAGCGGATGCTTTACCACCAGATTAGTTACGTGCTTGAAAATTGAAGACAGGTAACATGACGTGACTTTCCTTACATTTTTGTTTTCATATTTTTAATATGCCATACTTAAAAAGATGTAAGACTTATTGACGGTACCAAGTGCATGTTGTATATATGGCCCGATCAATGCAAAAACGTATCAAATAGTTTCTTATTTCACATACATTTGATACGTTTTTGCGCCTGTTGGATAACTCATATGTTTTTTTTTATCTCAGGAACTTCATTTACATATGCCCATTGTTTGCCATACATCTAAATTGTTGTTTGTTTTTGTAAAGTTTCTATTTGGTATATAAATACATGATATTATTGTAAGTATCAGTGTTAGTGAGAAATACTGTTACACGGACGATGTTAAAATGTTCTACCATTCCATATTGTTAGCATATTATCACATATACATGTGTTGTTATTTCATCGTAAATATAAATAAATGTGGAAATGTAAAACGTTATAACTTATAAAATATATTCCCCTGAAATTTATTTTTTCTTCTTAAACTTGGACACAGAAAAATATTTCTTACTGGTCCGTTTCAAATGTGTGGATATATCCATATCCTACACTTATTGTTATTGGTTGTTACTAGAGATGTTACTGAATAAGTTGCTACCTCCTGCATTGGTGTCACTTTTTCCATTTCCAAGCAAGTCCCTCCAAACTGCGTGTTGCGTTTTCATATATTTGCCTGGTTGCATTTTCATATATTTGCCTGTATTGCGTTTTCATATATTTTCCTGTGTTGCATTTTTCATCTTTTCCTGTGTTGCGCTTTCATTTATTTTCCTGTGTTGCGTTTTCATCTTTTCCTGTGTTGCGTTTTCACATATTTTCCTGTGTTGCGTTTTCATCTTTCCTGTGTTGCTTTTTCACATATTTTCCTGTGTTGCGTTTTCATTTATTTTCCTGTGTTGCGTTTTAATATCTTTTTCTGAATTACGTTTTCATATATTTTCCAGTATTGCGTTTTTACATCTTTTTCTGTTTTGTGTTTTCATATCTCTTTAGTGAACTTATTTTCAATATTACAAAACATAAACGATACATAAAATATTATGACGACTTTGCTGTATGAGTATTGTTTACAAAGGAAGCTGTCGGACACGGTGAGCTCAGTCGGTAGCACGCCTGACTAGTATTCCAGGGGTATTGAGTTTGAATCGCCACCCAGCCACAGTTTCCATGATGCTTGACAAGACCACATTGTGTCTAATTGTCATTCGTCGCTCACCGCTGATTCAAATGAGAAAGTTATCAGTTACTTGCGGACATAGGTTAACTTGAGTACATGTTTAACTTATAGAACACCAGGTAAGAGTGGTTGGACTAACCACTCTGTTAGCCCTCGATGGCATAAGTATGACGCTAAATATTCAAACAAGCCAGCAAAACATGGAAACAGCTTAATCACGTGTATCAACACAATTTACGAGTATTCCTTCACTAACAGGACAACATATAAGAATTTTGACAAAACTGAAAATACATGTACATGCATTAGTGATAATATAAAAAAACAAGTCATCAAAAAGAATTACAAAAAAAATACAACAGTTACGATCGTTGCAAATAGTACACACAACTATAGACTGAATATGAAAGTTCTACATGCAAATACAAGTATGCTAGTCAAACACTGGAACAGTGTAGAAACGAAAAATACGATTTATCAATACTTTTATACAATGAGTAACTCGGACAGAAAGGATATATATATACATACAAGACAAAGTGTTAGTGGAGATGACTGCAATCTTTAAATCTTTTTCTTTTTTCAACATTTTCCTTTTTTTTCAGGGTGTGTGCAAAATTCTATATAAGCCAAGCAAAGGTGCGTTATTTGTGACTCCATGTAGTGAACAGTAATTTCGCAGAGCGCGCTATCGAAACTGCAACTTTTACTCCGTCGTCACTATGGAGATATATGCAAGGCGTTTTAACATCTGGCCTATACCCTCATCAATGGAACAATCACCATGTTAGATGAACGTGATCTCTTCCTTACACTCGCCTTCCATTTAAATTGTGTAGGTCAAGTGCTGGATTTTGGCCGAACCTGAACAATAACCACAACAGCGTCGTATATGCAGAGCAATACTCTGAATTAAATAGCACAAAAACATGTTTATATGGTCTAAAATAAGGACACTCCGAATAAATAAATAAATAAATAAATAAATAAATAAATAAATAAATAAATAAATAAATAAATAAATAAATAAATACATGTATATAAATAAATGAATGAATGAATGAATGAATGAATGAATGAATGAATGAATGAATGAATGAATGAATTGTTTACGTTACATCCAACCAACAAAGTTATTTAACGTGCGCTTGGTGACTGAGACCGACAAGTTTACATCGCCTCCAAAGGATGGTTACTTTTACTTTGACAGAATTTCGTAATAATGTACCAACGTTCTGTAGGCCTGCCATGGAAACCCCTTTCCCAAGTCTTGGGATATAGACTATGGGGTGTTTTATGGGATTAATTATATAAATAAATAGAGGATATTGGCAGTTCTATATAATTCTATATAAGCCAAGCAATGGTGCGTTATTTGTGACTTCATGTGTACAGTAATTTCGCAGAGCGCGCTATCGGAACTGGAACGTTTACTCCGTCGTCACTATGGAGATATATGCAAGGCGTTTTAACATCTGGCCTTTACCCTCATCAATGGAACAATCACCATGTTAGATGAACGTGATCTCTTCCTTACACTTGCCTTCCATTTAAATTGTGTAGGTCAAGTGCTGGATTTTGGCCGAACCCCAACAATAACTACAACAGCGTCGTATACAGAGCAATAATCTGATTTAAATACCACAAAAACATGTTTATATGGTCTAAAATAAGGACACTGTATGTCTGCCATGGAAACCCCTTTCCCAAGTCTTGGGATATAGACTATGGGGTGTTTTATGGGATTAGTTATATAAATAAAAAGAGGATCTTGGCAGTTTCAGCCTCATCGTTAGCACATATTACTGTAAAGATGTCAAACATTTCTTTCATAAAAATACCGCGGCCAAATGTACGCCTTAAGAAATCACCTAGAGCATCTACAAATAGAAACAAATCACAGGGCTTCAGATACAACCTTGCCCGCTTCCAATACTACCAGAGCATCTATAAACAGACACAAATCACAGGGCTTTAGATACAACCTTGCCTGCTTCCAATACTACCAGAGCATCTATAAACAGACACAAATCACAGGGCTTCAGATGCATCCTTGCCTGCTTCCAATACTACCAGAGAAAAGGCCGGATAACCCATCACCGACACAAATCACAGGGCTTCAGAAACAACCTTGCCTGCTTCCAATACTACCAGAGCATCTATAAACAGACACAAATCACAGGGCTTCAGATACAACCTTGCCTGCTTCCAATACTACCAGAGCATCTATAAACAGACGCGAATCACAGGGCTTCAGATCATACTTGCCTGGTTCCAATATTACCAGACGAAAGGCCGGATAATCCATCACCGACACAAATCACAGGGCTTCAGATACATCATTGCCTACTTCCAATATTACCAGAGAAAAGGCCGGATTACCCATCACCGACACAAATCACAGGGCTTCAGATACAATCTTGCCCGCTTCCAATACTACCAGAGCATCTATAAACAGACACAAATCACAGGGCTTCAGATACAATCTTGCCCGCTTCCAATACTACCAGAGCATCTATAAACAGACACAAATCACAGGGCTTCAGATATATCCTTGCCTGTTTCCAATATTACCAGAGAAAAGGCCGGATTACCCATCACCGACACAAATCACAGGGCTTCAGATACATCCTTGCCTGCTTCCAATACTACCAGAGCATCTATAAACAGACACAAATCACAGGGCTTCAGATACATCCTTGCCTGCTTCCAATATTACCAGAGAAAAAGGCCGGATTACCCATCACCGACACAAATCACAGGGCTTCAGATACATCCTTGCCTGCTTCCAATACTACCAGAGCATCTATAAGCAGACACAAATCACAGGGCTTCAGATACATCCTTGCCTGCTTCCAATATTACCAGAGAAAAAGGCCGGATTACCCATCACCGACACAAATCACAGGGCTTCAGATACATCCTTGCCTGCTTCTAATACTATCAGGGAAAATGCCGGGTAACCTATCACCGACACGCGACAACTTTTGTTGGAAACAACCCTGCTGTCTATCTGTTCTTATATTGGCATAACCCTTTTAACCTGTCTAATAACATAATTCATATAATCGAACAAAAGCAGATGATACTGTGATAGCTGTTCGGGTCATCACGTGACTTCTTGCCACCTTTATAAAGAATAATTATAATACCTCTGTTTATATGTTTGGTGGTATATACACCCCGTCCAACGTCTACGTTAAGGGCCTGTCACACCTAGCCGATTTGGGCCGCCGGAGCTATACCGGAGCACAAATTTGGCGATTTTCGGGGATTGGTATTAGACGGCAGCGCAACGGTATCACATCGCTAAAGAACGGTAGTACATCGTCAGGACATCGTCATAACATCGGCGTAAAATTTAGCAGTGGCTGGCGACGGTAGAAATTTTGAACATGCTCAAAAATTTCCGCTGTTGCGCTGCCGGAGAGGGCAACGGGACTACAACGGCAGTACTCCTTAATGTCCGTAGAGCACCGGTAGCGCCCCGTAAATGGATCGGCGGCTCTCCGGTGGCCCCGATGTGATACCGAAGTAGATAATTGTATATAATTATCATTGCAACACAAATCAATATATATATATATATATATATATATATATATATATATAATTATATATATAAATATGTAAGTGCTTTACTGTTTTTCATGTTATCATTATACAAAACAACACTTCATTTTTACATACAAATCTTTTATTATGACAATAGTTTGTACAATCAATGACACATCAATTGCATGGCACAACACGCAGTCACTATCTATTCTACTGGTCTTGTGGTGGTGGTGGTGGTGGTGGTGGTGATGGAGTGTTCATTAGCCCTTCAGCATCCTTCGGGAGGCTAGTGTCCAACACTGCCGAAAGGTTTGAAATGTTCCCCAAGTTCATGCTACCATACAAGAAGGGGAGGGGCTGCTGCTCCTCCTGCTGCTGCAAAGAGTACAGGGTGGAGGAGGGCTGCTGTGTATGCTGCCGCGGCTGCAGGATAGTGTGGGTTGGAGGAGGCAGCGTCTGGTACTGGTGGGGCTGCTGATGCAGGGTGGGCTGCTGCAAGAACCTCTCCACGTACTCCGCAGTCTGGGAGTTCTACACTGAAGAAGGTGGTGACTGGTGTTTCCGCATGGCAGGCATTGGCTGGTACTGCTCAGACGGGAATAAGGATGAGGCTGGGCCAAACGCAGGTGCTGAACATGGCAGCACTGGCTGAGGGCTGTATGGGTTTGCCAGGATGGGCCTCATGGGCGGTATCTCCATGTCCTCCTCGTCACTGTCCACTAGCATGAGGTCAGACAGCACCTTGTTGATGTCCCTCCTTGCCGTCTTGTACTTCTTGTCAGACATGCTGAGAAGACTGTCCTTGAAGTAGTTCGCGAAGGCGCTTCCAGCAGTAAGCTTGACGGGGTGGTGCTGTGCTGCGAGGTCCTTCAGGGGCTCCCCTGACTGCTGGACGCTCTCATGTAGGGTGGAGAGGAGGAGGTGTCCAGGTCTTCCTGGGGACGCCGCTGCTTGCGTGAAAAGGTAGAGGTAGGGGTGTCCAGCTCCACGGCGGCAGCTCCAGCCTCAGCACAGACAGTCTCAGCAGATTCGAGGTCACAAGTAGCCTTCAACTGTAAAGACAAATGTAGAAAATCATAAGTATATTGAAGGCAAACATTAATGCAATAATGCACATTTGATTGTCATAAAATGTTGAAAATCATAAGTTAAATGAATGCAAAAACTATTTCATTGTCATAAAATTGAATTAAAATTGTAATATACTTACACTTTTCATAGGCGCAGCCTTGGTGCGCTGGAGCACCTTCCGGAACTTGAACCGCTCCAGAAGCCAGGACTCCCGCTCAGTCAAGTGTTGCGCACAAGAGCCACTCGTGGTCTTGATGAATTTGGTGTGCGTGTCGCGGGCAGAGGTGTACCAGGTGAAAATAGTCTGGTACGACTTTCCCATGAGGGCAGCCTGGTTCTCCCACAGCTTCTTCTTCTTGTCCCGGCACTTGTAGTCCATCATGCGTGTGTTCTACAGGATTGGGTTGTCCTCCAGCCAGTCCGTCCACCATCTGGTTTTCCTCCTGGAGTGTCAGGCTGATAGTGTTCTTTTTAGTCCCTGCCATCCCCTTGGGCTTGGACGAGACGGAAGCAACTGTGAAGGTGGAGGCGGCGGTGGAGGCCACTGTGAAGGTGGAGCCCACTGAAGCTTGGGAGGACACTAAGGAGGACCGGGAGGACCGGGACTCAGGAGAAGGTTCACGGGAGGAATCATGATGAGAAGTAGGCGATCTTGGAGCAGATTCATCAGCAGCAGCGTCAGCCAGGGGACCAGGGGCTTGGGGTATTGGTGAAGTCTTCTTGCCACGACCTCGGCCTCGGCCCTTGGGAGAATTGGTAGCCGGCTTCACCTTCTTAGTGTGTTATGAATATTTGATATATTATCATTGCGTTGTATGGCTATTGGTGAAATTACATTATGCTATATCACCCCGTCCAACGTCTACGTTACGTAAGCTGCGACTACGCCGCATTATTTTCGGCGCTAACTACACACAATAAATCGGTATTTCCTGTTACTTTTGTGCACGCGGTTGGGCAGTGAGGTAAGACAATCTCGTTATTTCCGTATGATTTTTTCGTTTACAAATTGAAGATATAGCCGATACGAGCGGCATTGTATTTAAGTTTCAAGCGGACATGTGTTTTTAATGGGAACATTGCCGTTTCCTCGAACATTCGAGAAAAGTGGCGGTTTGAACCACTTTCAGATTGAAAAGGCGTCATTTACAGGTCAATTTATTACTTTGGAAGCATTTCTGGAACTACTTTATGGGTTTTACATTTGTTCTATATATCAATATACCAAATTATGTGAGTAATACTTATGGTCACTTCAACATACCTAAATGAATGTCTTAAAGAACCGGCTGTTTAAGCATGGTTACTACGGAATGAACAGAATGCAAATCGCTGATCTAATTATTTATCCAACGCACACACGATCTCACATATGGACTCAAATACATGTAAATAGGAAAAATATTTCCTAAATGCATCGCCTTTCCTTAAGCGAGACCAAATTTAGGTCAATTTAAGTCGCAACAGGGCGCATGCCTATTTTCATGGATAATAGTAGTAGCACATTGGGCGTGGCTATGTTTTATGGGCATACAGTGTTGTAGATAACATCAAGGGTTTAGACGTCACGCTTTTTGTATATTAAATATCATTTATATATGGTATACGATTACAATGTGTCCGTCTATTGCACGTGTGTCAACTGTTGACAATTGCTATGCACTACATTTTTAGAAAACACCAACGTTTATGTCTGACATGCCCTTTTTACATGACGTTTGTTTTATCAGATACTCAGGTTTTATGCCATACAGTGATAGTATGTATACACGCTTACATCCGTGTAAGAAGGAGTGACACATGGTGTTATTTACAAGAAGAACGAACTTGGTTCTGGATCGTCTTTAAACAGTTATTAAAGTTTGTTTTAAAATTAATTTAAATCCGAAAATATAAATGAAATGAGTATATATAACGAATAAAGATCTTGACAGAAGCTAACAAACTCAGAACTGACGACAACGACAGTATTTCATATATTGTTATGACACACTGCACCCAAGGCGGCAGTATCGGCGTTTGAATTACCCCCTTTACCGATAAAGAAACCCCCCCCCCCCCTTTAAAAAAATTACTAAATAGGAAAAAAAAAAGGAAAAAAAAAAGGGTTATGGATTTAGATATATAGACAAGGTTACCAACTTCACACTGAGCCCACAGGAGCTTGGGGACTGGATAATAACGTTTGATGAGGGTGGGGGACCTCTGGCGTATATAAAGAGACAAGGAAAGAAACAAACGTTGACCCCTTCAATTTCTTTACCGGCAAAAGTTTTCGGCGAATTTCGGAACTGGTTCCCAGTGATACACATTGAATGAGTCCATAAACCGGAAACAAGCCTTTATTTACATGATGCCAACGTTTTAAATAAAAACGTGTAAAAACGAACATACAGTAATTCTTCGAATACAGCGATTTTAGACCGGTAAACATGTTAAATAAGTTCCATTTACATTTAAGTTTTGTTTGCAACGTGTGGATACCGGCACTCTTGGAGAATTATTGATAAATCGCGGTTATAATGGCATTTTCTGTGTTCCACATCTTTTCCAACCTGCAATAAATATTGCATTTTTCATGCATTTCGACATGTCACGGAAAAACGGTCAAAGGGAATTGATTTTTGTTTTCGGTTTCGGAAACTACAACCATTTATAGTGTTAACCAGCCCTGGTTCGTGGATAAATCTCTAAATTTGATCGGTGAAATAGCTGATTGAATGCAGTTGGTGTAACCATGGCCCAGTGTGAAGTTGGCTACCTTGTCTATATATCTAAATCCATAACCCTTATTTTTCCTTTATTTTTTTTAGCTTTATGTGTTAGGGTTAGGATAAGGGCAAAAAAATATGGGGGGGGTGTTTAATTTTTATTTTTTTTTGCTTTTTGGCAACTTTTTTAAAGGGGTGATTTTTTTTTCTTTATCGGTAAAGGGGGTCATCCAAACACCGATACTGCCACCTGTGAATGTACCTACTTACGTAGCGTAATATATATGAGGCACCGACTTACGTAGCATACTATATATGAGGCACCTGCGTACTAAGCAAATTTTGGCGTTTAGCTCCCTTGTAACCTCAACTTGACTTTTTTTATCTGACATAATTTGGTATATTGATATATAAAACAAATGTTTTTACACGTGAAGTAGATCCAGAAATGCTTCCGAAGTAATAAATTGACCTGTAAATGACGTGTTTTCAATCTGGAAGTGGTTCAAACCGCCACTTTTCTCGAATATTTGAGGAAACGGCCATGTTCGTATTCAAAAACGCACGCCAACTTGAAACTTAAATAAAATGCCGCTCGTATCTGCTATATCTTTAATTTGTAAACGAAATAACAATATGGAAATAATGAGATTTTATTACCTCACTGCCCAACCGCGTGCACAAAAATAACAGGAAGTACCGGTTTATTGTGTGTAGTAAGCGCCGAAAATGCGGCGTAGTCGCAGCTTATGCAACGTAGACGTTGGACGGGGTGATATAGCATAATGTAATTTCACCAATAGCCATACAACGCAATGATAATATATCAAATATTCATAACACACTTTGTCATCACCGGCGGCTTTTGATTTCTTCCCTTTATTTAATGCATTCGTTATATCGTCGTTTAAGAATTCAAAAAACTGCGCCCAGTAATGTTACCTTGAAATTAGCGACTATACAATTGACACACCTTTTCAGAAATATCGTCTATAAAGGTAAGGTCAATGTTGAATATAATATGGTGTATACAAGTCAGCAAAGTACTTACCCCATTCATATGCAATACTATTAGAATCAAGATAAAGCTTACCGTCAAACTTCATTTCATTACCGATTAAATGATTATATTTGCTTTTTCTTATCATAGTAATCATAATTTTCCAAAGCAACGTTCTGTTCAATTCAGCAGCCTGGTCTAGTTCGTGATAAATTATTTTAAATAGTTTTCAACATCTATCCTATGAATTCTTCGAAATTTTCTTTTTGCATTTTTGTAGTAAACAAATGAGGACGAAGTTAAGATTCTTGGCCTACCGTTATTTATCCAAGTAGTGTGACCTTGTTTCATTTTGTTATGTAACGATGATAAGTTGTTATTCCAGTAGGGTTTCAACAACTTTATAAACTTTGCCTTCGGATCAGACGCTTTTAATAGAGATATTAGAACTGTGTCACATAAGTTTTCATTTAGTGATTGATCGCCAATGTCACTCACGAGTAAGTCCCTGAAAATATGTATGTACCCATGTAATTATGAAGCAGGCAATAACAATCCTGTATTATTGTGTTTTTGACAAACTTCAAAGTCGGTGTCCAATGAACAACTGAAAATTATTAAATTAATAAATCAAGTATTTAAATGAGTAAAAATAATTATGACGAAGAAAATAATTTTATATGTGTCGTCATTATCAATATTTTTCTATTCGTTCATCTTAAAAAATGGCGAAAGAATATGCTTGTTCTGTGTGTTCTGACAGACGGATGATTGTATTTACTGCGAGGTATGTAACTTTGTATATTCCAGTTATAGACGTCATCAAGGAATTATATAGAGATGGAAAGGCAACTGATTGAGATTCTGTGAATGCTCGCATATTCACGCAAAATCTTGTAATATCTCGTTTTCATTTATCTTAACTTCCATTTATCTCAGGAACACAATTCAAAATTCTTATTTATTGCAGAACGAAATTTTCATCAAAACTATACCATTCCCAGAAATTTATGTTTAAAACTGTTGAAGTACTTTTGATTCCAAAATTATATTTATATTCTCCTTCAAACCTCAATAGTATAACAGAATAAAATCCTGACCATGCTAACAATCTATCTAAATAAGACTTACTTGCGAACACTGCCATCTTACGTCTGTTTTTATTAGTAAACAATCATTGTATTAAACGAGCGTGCCATTAATAAGACTATTTCTACATGGAACAACAATGATTATATACATAAACATCCATATTTTGGTTAGTACATATACGTGCCATCGTTATGACCCTTTTTTTTTAAATATAATGTAGAGATTTGGCACCTGTTTTTTTCGCTTAATGCGATGTACAGCTTTGAATCTCGTTTATGAACACGTAATGTAGACTTTTGATCCCTTGTTCAATACAGGGTTCAATCCGCTCTTGCCTAGGAACTCCAGGCTAAGAACCTATTGGTAGATTGGAGAGTAGACACAGTAGCACAGAGATTTTGCTGCAAAAAACACATCATTCAACATGTGCTTAATTCGGCCCCTATAATTGGTTTGAATGTAGTTTTGACCACCAAATTTTAGGCTGTAATGTGGAGTCTGTGTCTAGGACAATGTTTGAAGTTTACAGGGCACACATGTACCCCTTTTCAGGTCAAGTGACCCCACCCAACCACCACGGGGTGCAGATGTGCACATTTTGTGCCATATCTACTCCATTTCGCATAACAGACGCATACATTTGCACATGTATGGGATTAACATTAAAACTAATGTTTGTCTACATACTTTTATCTTAAACCCTTATTGGTTAAATACAAAAATCATTTCTTTACGTTATAAAAGCATATAGAAAAGAAACCATGCAGTAATAAAGATTTTAAAACTCTGTTGCGCAATTTCCATCTCCATTTCGCAGATAATCTCCAGTGCGCTTATTACACGGTCAGGGAACTCTGTCACAACGTTAGAGTGATTCGCGTCGACAGTTTGTCAAAATGTGATCAAATTGAACATGATAATGACTATTTCTTCAATTTTAAAAGAAATTTAATTGCATTTCTCTGTCATTGGAGCTTTTTTAATATATGTTAATAACTGACACAACTACCACATCAAATCACAACCAGCATGATAAATAATCAATGTAGTCACTTTTATTGCTAAGTTCTGGTAATGCCAGAACACGCATTTATACGTTTATATATAATTCTAATTTTTAAAATGTCACAGCTTTGTGACGACAGGGTAACGGAGGCGTGTCGATCCTTATTTCAAGGTCACGGATTCAGTGTCAATAGTTTTAACACTGTAGAATAGTGCAACCCTACGCAAATACTGCCATTTACACTGCGGGTCTCGCACGGAGGCTGTCCGGAATATAATACTAGAGCAACAAAAAGGAAAGCTGTCGTTACGTTACGGAACAAGTCTGTGAAAGTTCGAACCGACATTAAAGCAAAACAATACCACGGTACTTTCATCCAAAAAGTAATGGTCATGTTTCGTGCGACTTCCGCTGGTAGTTTAAAACTATACATAATTATAACAAATCATTTTAGGGACAAATTTACCACTTTTTATATGTATTTCACCATATACTTCCTTGGTATTTCTCTATCTACATTTTGAGTGATATATTAATCGGGCCCATCTAATGATTCACGTCTTGTTTTCAATTAACTGCCCAAGTTGGAGATTCGGATTAAAGTCTTTCATTATTCTCCATTATTCGTTTTCTATTATCTAACAAATTAGAAATTTAATGGTAAAATATGAACTTTTTCAAACTTTTCGGGATTAATAAAACACAACACATCTGGTAACGTTATATTTGTTTTTTTATGAAATAATAAAACAAAATGCATACAAAAACTATGATGATCTTCAGGGAACACGAAAGACAAGTTAGTTAACGTAATTATCCGCAAGTATACTTGGGGTTCTGGAGAAGTAGCTATTTACACAGGTCAAAGTATCGTACCTTGGACACAAACAATAAATATTGTATTTATGTGTTTTATAAGATTATATGTTCATTTGAAGAAAAAAAGATGTCATAATAATATCTCAAACACACAAATACAAGATTTGTGTTTATATTTGTGTGCGTAGGGTGGGTGTTGTCGGTCCAAGTTACGATACTTTGACCTGTGCATATTTAAAGTCTGCCATAAAGTAATTGACTGTTCACATATCATCTGAGTATATTTAGATGTTGTGAACGAATGTCTTCTTTTAAATCAAACAGTGAGCTATACTTGCGGTCGCACGAGTGACCGGAATATGTTCTGCAGTTTTGTGCACACGTCACATGCCAACTGTAAGTCCCGCTACTGGTGGTAGTCACCTTACACTGTTTACATGAATATAAACTGTTCTTCCTCTTTGATACGGTTTTGGGACATGCCTCGTTTCCATTTTCGTCCAAAAACACATGTGTTGGTTAGAAATTATTTGGCTAGTAGAAAATTCCATATACAACATCTAACCGGCTTAGTTGTTGATCTTCTTTCCCTTCCTGGAACGATTTCATCGGCTTAGCAAAGAAGTCAACATCAACATCAACATCAAAGTTCCCCAAAAGTGTTTTGTCCATTTTACCCAGATCACTAAAAGTATTTCCACGGTTCCCTAGATATCCAAAAGTTTTAAACATAAATCCCTGGTGTTCCCTTAAGAAAAACGTCTACTGTAGTCTTCTCTATTATTATTTACACATAATCATAATAAGTTAAATCTATGCACTGTCTTCTTTTCCTTGTCCTTTCTGCAGGCAGATCACGTTCATCTTCTACGTCTCTTGTCTCTGTATGTCAAACATTTTGACAAGGACTGTTTGAATATGTATATGATCCTCATCATCAAGTTCAATGAACTCGTGTTTGACTTCACCAGAAAGGACACATAGGATATCCCAAATTTGACCCTGGGAACCCGACTTCTACAACCCTTTCAGAAGACCCCCATAGTAACAATGATTCATGTAAAATATCTAAGGTCTATGGCTTGAACTTTCAGAGAAAAGATGTGTGTTTTTAACTTTCCTTAAAAATGTACTTGTAAGCCCTATGACAGAGGGCATTTGTGGTTCAAGAACTTGTCCAAGATTTTGTGGTTACATTAAGGCTGTGCAAATTTGGTTAAGATTCGTTGAAAAATGAGGGGATGCTTTCGCGTCTACAAGAAAAAGGTTAACGGACGAACGACGGACAATTTACCACGACATAAGCTCTGCTGGCCTTTGGCAAGTAGAGCCAAAGAAGAGACCGAGGGAAGGACACAAACTTTTTTTTGAACAGCTGAACGATTAATTTACAAAAGGCAGTATATAAATATAAATAACTGACTTCATTGTGTAAACACAATCTAATAAATAAAAAAAAGTAAGATGCCGAGCGGGATTGAACACCGGTCCTTTCAATCTGAAATCGACGTTGATAACCGCTTCACTATTCTGCATCAAAACTGTAAATATATCTTTGTTTGGAATGACCATCCAAAATTTATTTCAGGTACATACGATTATGGAATGAAGTTGGGCAGGGTCCCACCCAGACTAACACGTTGACAGAAATCTCCAAAGCTGTTTCAAGCAGTCAACATCTCATTTTAAAAGTAAATTATGATCAAGTATAGAAATTATACATAAAATCAGTGACTTAATTACAGAGACTGACAGGCTAATAGCAATATAATGTAAACGGCTCTTTTAGTATTTCTTTAATAACTCTTTGAAGCTTTGTCTGAATTAAATAATTTTGGTACCAAAGTAAAGCTGATAAAAATGATGACTTATGCCAATTATCAATTATTTGATAATTTTTTTCTAAATTGAAATTAATACGGATTGAAAATGAAATATGGTGACATTTTTACGAAATATTCATTTCTTCGACAAAAAACGGTAGTCTTGATTTAACAAATACGTTTAAACAACACACAATGAAAATAGAAATATTATGTAGAAAGATGAAGTAAGTTTTCCATCCGTGGCGAAAGATTCATATCGATATTTAAAGTCGTTTTTCTTATTTTTTACTTTAAGAATGGGCTAAAAAAAGAGAAAATGATCACACAAAATATTAACATTAAGCGTAAAAAATCTTCTCTTCTTTAAATTTAAAAAAGAAAAATTAATCTCCCAAACTTACAATCAAGCCCTTTCTTTTGATACCATAATCACAAAAATATGTTGGTTGATTCAGGAGAAGTTGTGTTTCCATGATTAAATCAGATTTAGAAAACGCCAAATGTGCCACCTGAAATTAAGACAATTGCCTCCAGTTGCCTGTCTTTGTTTTTTTTATATGTCTCTGATAAAATTAATCAAATTAGGTACTTTTTTAGGCAATTTCCCTAGATCTCTAAACTTTGAATTAGGCCTTTGATCCCTGTTTCTCTGAAAGTAATGGCAAATGCTCTGATTTCTGAAAATAAATAGCCATGTTGTCCAGATCTCCAAAACCCCTGGGAGGGCCTCTCTACTGAAAATGTTATCAATGACAGGCGGATACACAGAGGGGAATCTTCAACAATATATGTCCAGTCCTGCAAATAGTGCCGACTACAAGCAATCGTACATACTCGGCAAATTACGTCATCTTCGGTATTAGACCTCGTAAATAATTGTAGGAATACACCAATTGGTAATTTGCCCCGGCAAGTTACTTCCCGTTATTATCGTAAACAAAAATGGCTGACTTTTCGACGTGCAGGCTTTATTTCAAAGCTTTTTCTGCCAATAACATTATACATGTCTCTTTTCTTTAGTAAACATAATGAGCACGTTTTCAGGTTGGTAGTCTCCATTTTTAATGTAGTCCGGCCATATGTTAGTCTGGTACTCGGTAGAAAGGCCGAGGTGTTCCGAGTGGACTTGAAGCTGTGGCCCTGTAGTGGGAAAATCCGTGACATTTAAATCAACATCGGCACAAACCTGTGACTCTTTTTTTCAAACGATATTTCTCACTGAGTGTAAGTAAAAAGCCAACTAATCATAACCCTTTTTAAACAAAATTACGTATACAACAGTTATCGATGGTATTCTGAACTGATGGATGTTTTTATTGACAATTTCACTTCTACTTTCGTTTTACATACATATTCGGTGAGGATTTGTTAATCCTCTACTAACGCACACATGATCGATTGGAGCTTTGAAAATACTAATTAATATTAGATGAAACTCAATCATGTAAAAGCGTTTTAAATTTATAGCTTTGTCCTGTAAATAATTGACTATATAGAACGTACATCAAAATATGCCGTGTTTTCCCACATCAGATCGACGTGAATCTGTGACAAATTGCCGACGCGTTGTGACAGTATGCCCTGACTGTGTATTAGTAATTAGGCCAACACCAGTTACGTCCCTTGTATTTGTGAAAAATCATCTTCCTGTCACGTGATATTTACCACAACACAAAACTATTCTGCTGTTTTCATGAATCATCTAGAATATGACCAATTATCATGTAGATAAGATATATATTTAGACTAGTGACAAATTATCAATTGGAACTGACCTGTTCAGGCTTTTCTTATTGATAAATTTGTCACAACAAGCGAGACGGCTCTCAGTAAATCGTCGGAAGCTACGTTACACGGACGACGAGCATTTAAAAGGACGTTTCAAGTTGATAACCATTCACGACCAGAACACTCGTTGGTAAAGAAACCCAATCTTGTACAACGGGTTAAACAAACGGCTATGACAATTTTATCTCACCTAGTTCCAGACGGTTCATCATGGTCATCATTTTGGGACTGGGGCTACTCCCAAGGTGGAGTATGGGGTGGTAGACGAGAGACTACAAGAATAAATCAACCATTTGCAGGTGGTTTAGCATATACCGAGTGGCGAGATCATCATGGAAATGGTAATTTGTATATTTAGTATTGGTAACAGTTACATGTATCAGGTCTAGCAAATTGCCGAACTATAATGTGTTTATCAATAAATATTTTATCTTCGAGTCTAAATGAGGGATTTAGAATGGTTAGAATTTGTTGTTCAAGAAACGAGATCCAAATCATGTTATTTGTTTGGAGGACAAATTTGTTATATCTCAATTGTAAATTCAAATATTCATTTCTTTATAACTTTTTCACATCTCTTCCTCTTGGGCATTTCAAAATTCATAACCATTAAATGTTTGGTGTAAAAAATATAATTATCTTGGATTATTAGGGAAATTAAACAGCTTGTCAATAAAAGCAAGGACTTGTATAGAAGGATAGGAAACTTGCATCTCCTGACTAAATGTTGACAAAGGATTAATTATTGGATAAATTGATTATTAATAATTTACAGGCAACTGATTTCTTGTACATTAAATCTTGAATTAAAGATATTGAGATTTGAAGTAAAATTTCTTTTTATTTGTTGTTATGTTAGCTGAAGTATAAACATTTTGTAAGAAGAACTTCAACAATCTTAAACACAAATTACTGGGAATGGTATTGTTCTGATGAAAATACCATCCTGCAATGTAAAAATTTTGATTTGTGCTCCTGAGATGAGTGAAAGTTGAAATAACTGAAAACGAGATATTGTGAGACTTTGTGTAAATAAGTGAGCGTTCGCAAAATATCAATCAGTTGTCTTTCTTTCTCTATATAATTCCTTGTAAAAAGGAATGTATATAAGAAACATAAAAAAATAACAAATAGAGAAGTAGAATACAACTTGCTAAATGATTGATTGATTAAATATGAAACTTCATTTTTATTACCACTCTTTCCTGGGATCCTGAAATTTAAGATTAACCAGTACTTGAGCACACCCAATTGTGGCAAGTAAATGATGACCTTCCCACTTGAATCCGCGATGAGACACTAAAGGCTACTAAACAAAATCAGAAATCTTGTCAAACACAATGTCACTAAAACTGCACACTTAAACGACATTAAAATCATCCTAAACATGAAACAACAAAAGACATAAAACACCCAAATTAACTTATCTATATCAGGGACAACATTTTGAATTGTCAGCCGAAAATATCAACCCCAATACTTGGGAAATAATTTTGACTGTTAATACCAAAACACACATGAAAAATAACTGTATTTATAAACTGACTATTACTTCAAGTTCAACATGTAATTGTTTTTGTCATTCCATTTAAAATTATCATATTGTTGAAGACCACTACTTTAAATATGTTTACATGGTGGTGGTTCAAAATATTCTAGATTATAATATTTACCATTTAAATCTCTGATATCAGATCCTTACACATGATTTTTGTATACATGTCGGCATCACTAAAGATTTATAAAAACAATGTTGAAGAAATATGCACCCTGAATAACAGTTAAGGACCTTATTCGCGAACTCAACCCATATTCCTTATGAGGATAAAATTTAGAGGAAAAGTAATCGGATGTAGGTCATATTCATCAGTTTTAAAACAGCTATTAAGTTGTTCTTATAGTGTTTGTTTATGTGTCTTTTCAGAGACTCGGATTCCAGTAAGGTTTGAAGACAGATGCAAGTGCCAGGAACCATTAGGCCATGTCTATTTTCTGTCAGATTCAGATGACGACTCCAAGGATGAAAATGTGAACAACAGCAGTTCAAATATGAAGAGAAAAAAGCTTCGTAGTTCTGGTGGTGCATCAAGACCAGTGTTGATTTCATCATCAGACTCGCTGTTGAACAATGATGTGATTGAAATAGACCTTGAACCGAAGTCTGTGACCCGATCGCAGTCTGTGAAAGTAGATCTTTCTGATGAAGGATTGGGAACGGTGCCGCCCAAAAATTTGAAATTAGAATCTCGTTCTAGCAGACGGATTTCAAAAGCAAGTAAACCTATTTATGTTGCAGACGGCGAGAGTGACTGTGAAGAGGAGATAAACAAGCCGTCAAGTTATTCGGTATACGACTATCTACAGCCAATGTTGAAGAAAACCGGTAGGCAGATTGACGCTATAAAGGGAGATGGAAATTGTTTTTTTCGGGCATTAAGTAAAGTAATTTATGGAAAGCAAGATTTGTACATGTTTGTTCGACAGTCCCTTGTGAAAGTTCTGGAAAAATATCCAAAGAAATTTGAGGCCTTTACAGATGGACCTATATTTGAACACATAGCAGATATGAAATTGGACAAAACCTGGGCAACACAGACAGAAATATATGCTGCAGCCACGCTTCTCCAGCGCGATATTTATATACTATCACCCAACCAGACTAACGAGACCTACAGCTGGCTACTCTTCTCTCCACAGTTTAAGTATGTGACACACGAGTATGAAGAGCAACGGTTGTGTATATTTGGATGCTACGTGACCCTGTGTCACACGCATGGTAATCATTACGATCGTGTGGCAGCTCAGAAGGCTATATGCAACTGCCATCTCCTGCCACCGGAATTGTTAGGTGTGAAAGGATCAGTTGACTTAACAAATGAAAATGATATTGTTTAAGACAGAAGTGTTTTAATGTGAGATAAACCTTATTTATTTCACAAGTGTTTTATGAGTTTATTTAATTTTATTTTTTTGTGCAATATCAACTGGGAATTTATGTATATATGTTTTAAATGGATAATTTAGATTTTTGTGACCCAAGAATCGAATTGCGTGTTTTATTTTAGAAACTGTTTCTGTGGATATTGATTTAGTTATTTCACTTCAACTCCCTGTAATCTGCTTTTGATTTAAAAATACACATTCTTTTATTTACTTATCTAATATTGAAACATACAGTTAATTATCAAAGTGTCCAGTATTGAAGAAAGTAATAAAGCATTGTGTTTTGTACCAGACAAAATCTTTGTGGCAAGCATAGAAAATATGTACATTATATGTGCTAGTGTTGTATTTGAAATTATAACAGTTTTGTAGATTTCTTATTCTGCTAAGATATAAAGTGAGCATTTTGATAGAACTTTATTTTTAACTGTAAAGATTTTATTTTAAATCCCTTTTATTTATTTTAAATCCCTTTTATTTATATGTAAACCATTAAAAGAACTGAAACAATTTATTTTCTCTGTGATATTTTTTTTCTATTATAACTCTGTATGAATATTAAAGTTCTGCAACAACATTACATTGTATTTGAATCCTGATTACTGTCAAAGTTGGTTTGTTGACTAGTTATGGTCACCTTTGTTATTTACTCTTGATGACCTTAAACTGGAAGGAAAAAAGAATGTGAAGACAGATTTATACGATCCATAATGATATGGAGAAAGTCAGGCAATTATTAACAGAGTTATTTTTAATGTTATATTGTGTAAATAAGTGTTTAAATAAATTATTTTACGAGATGTCTGTTTTACTTATATTTTATCACCACTATAGTTTTATTAATAAAGCAATTTTATATTGGCCAAATTATTGGTCCAATGATTGTCATATTGGCCTAATTATTGGTCCTATGATTGTCATATTGGCCCAACACATCTATGCAACAGACAAATATGACTGCCTGAGGATAAGTAACATGACCAATTTGAAATTGCTTTTATTAATGACAATATTATGAATTAACTGCTTCATAAACCAATTATTTTATTAAGTTGGTGAAATAAAGTAGGCTAGATAAGTACATGTAGTTTTTGCATTTTATTTTTGACTGTAAATGCATAGAACTATTTATATAATAAAAATACATCAGTACTATCAATAGGGCCGACTTCAACATTACAATGTCTTCTTTTTATAATGAATTGATTAAGTGAACAAGTTTAGATTCAAACAACCAGAAATAGTTGTACTGGCAAAGCTCCGGTTCACATTGGCCTTGTGTTTTTTTTCATATTGGCCCAGTTTGGTATGTATTGGCCGAGTCCGCATTGTAAGTTTCTTAATTTTCCTCAGTAACATAATATATAATGTATATAATAAAGTTAATTAATAAATTGAAATGTAAGAGTATGGAGAAGCATACAAGAGACTAAAATATTTTTCAGCATTGTGCGGGAATAACCTATAATGTGTTGGTAAGCCGTAAAACCCCATTCATTCATTCAGCATTGTGTGGACAATTCTGCTCAATTATTTCACACGTCTTGATCATGGCGGTGGTCAAGTTGTGGAGCCTCCGCCTCGCATGCTGATTGTCGTGGGTATGATTCCCGGCCGGATCATACCAAAGACTTGAAAAATAATACTAGAAGCTTCCTAGAAGTGTCTGTGGTGTGAGTGATGCTTAACACCATACAACAACATTCACATGTCTTTTCCTTAAACACTGTAGTTCTATTATATTTATACTTTGATATATGGAATGGATATTTAACCCTTTACTTCATAAAGATGCCTTTGGACACCTTTAATATAGAAGGCTTTTGAATTATTGGGTGAATTATGTTTATATTAACTGACAGATCGTTACGAGCAATCTGATCTCTTCCTGCACTGTTTTCAAAGGCCTTCTGTGATTGGTGTGGGAAAACGGGTATCTATGGAGTAAAGGGTTAAGGTAGTTGCTTTCACTATTCATTTTCTAATACATTTCCATGTAGGTTTTAATTATTACTATTCCGGTTAAGGTTTTAAGCTCACCTGCACCAAAGGTTCAAAGTGAGCTTTTCTTAATGCCCTGTGTCCGTCCATTAACATTTGCCCTGGTGTACACTCTAGTACACACAGCTAACACTGGAAAGTGAATTCATGCTAAAGTCTATTGATTAAGATCATTTATTTTCCATTTGATCATATCTAAATTTTCAGAATAAAATCCTGGACATGTTTTTGATATGTCCAAACTTTATAGTTATATGGCCTTAGAGTTATAAAGAATTACTTTACACGCATTTTACCTTGTCTGCAGTCTAGCACCCATATTTGTCAATGGGTACTTTTCAAACTTACCCAGAAAGAATATAATCGGTTGAGTCAGAATTAATGGGAAAATGAATATAATTTTTTAAATACATAATTATGGTATTCATTTAAAATTTCATGTGCATATAGAAAAATGTATTTGGAGTGAATGTGCAAAGTTTTATGATACAATCTGTGGATGGTATTTGCCACAATAAATTCAATGGATGGATTTATTATTATATAAGTGTAAAATTGAATATTGGCTCAGCTTGGCTGGCTTAGTCGGTAATGTGTGTGACTGTCAATTTCAAGTTTGAATCCCTGCCCAGCTATAGTTTCTAATCATGAACATCTTTTTCACGGCCACTGGTCTCCCACCTCTGAATAAATCCGGAGGTAGAGTAGTTGGTGTCTCGCAGAGATTGGCCGTGTCTAGTTCTGGTTAACTGCCTAGTTGATCCCAGCAAAAATGATTACTAGTTATGGTACTGACTACAGTCAAATACTGTTTAAAAAAAGGTGAAAAAACAAGAGGACCTGAATCGCTCTACTGGCAACAAATGCTACATGTAAAATATCTAAGGTCTAGGCCTTGAACTTTTAGAGAAAATGTTTTTTAAAATTTTACTTAAAATGTGCTTATAAGCCCTGTGGCGGGGGCATTTGTGGTCAAATACTGCAGTTTCAAGAACTTTTCCGAGATCTTGTGGTTATATAACTGCTGTGCAAGTTTGGTTAAGATTCAATGAAAAATGAAGGTGCTATTTCGTCTTCAAGAAAATGGTTAACGGAAGGACGATGACTGGACAATTTACCATGACATAAGCCCTGCTGGCCTTTAAAATTAAACCAAAAGTAAAAAAAGTTATTTTTTTTTGTGTTCACAACACGTTTTCAATGTAATCTAAATTAAACTTACACAGTACATTGCCTTACACAGTGGTATTACATCTTGGATATATTAAACAGAGCTGTTTGTGGGTATTTTCTTCCGAAATATTTCTGGACATGTCCCCGTTTATGTGATATAGCTTTTATTTCATCCAATGAAAACTACAGGTGCTAAATTAAACACAAATTTACTGTAAACAGTTCTCCACAAAGTAATGAGAACAGCTAATCAGGTGTCAACAAAGATGTTTGACAAGCTATGGTGAAGAGATAATAAGTAATCTCTTTGTGTAAGGCAGGCAGATGATGGCAAAACTAAAATTAACAACGCAACATAATTATAGTGGTTAATCAAACATTTATTGATCAGTATTAATAGGTAGTTTTTATAAATCAAAACCATATAAAATAAAAGAATGGAATAATAAAACTCGACAGAATCCCCGAGATATTTATGGAATCCTGACAAGAATTTGGAATGATTTTGGCATTTCAAACCAGTACTGAATGATGCAGTATATGGGGAAGTGATATCAGTAGAAGAGTACATGCAATATAAAACTACTTCACAAACTGCAATTAATTGCAAGTTTCATATACAATAATTATTATGATACAAGCCCAAATTGACATGTATAATCATTTAAATTGCCCATCTGCTGTGTTTTGTATCCAGAAAACCACGAAGAGTAAACAATAAAGTCCTTATTTGCTTTGGTATTGTCACAGGCATGGTATCAACTTTGCATATCTACTAAAATGTACGCGATACAAGTACAAAATGTAACCCTCTAAGTTAAGTTATTTGTCTACAAAGACTTTCAATTATAGCAATGGAGAAAATAAAACAAATTATCTAATGATCAAAGCAGTATCTCTGGCCCAAGTTTCTCGAAAATACTTTTACTTCAACCAAATATAGTTTGCCCAATTTTAGTATGAAATAAATTTTTTTTATTAAGGTATTAGATCTGTAACGGTCAATATTGCAACCATGCTTAAGTTGGTGTCTTAGTTATCACCATCCTATGAGGGATTTATTTCTTAAATTTTAGAAGATTTTACCGTCTAAAATGAAAATTATTTAAATTTCAAGTGTGTCAAATGCCTATAACCTCAAAACGGCAAAAAAATGAACAACACAATGAAATAGCTATAATTTTCATATTTATACTTTAAATGCATTTTTACATCACATCAACACTGCTGAATAAACTAAATCTATAAGAAACTAACATATCTTCTCTCCTTTCTCATAAATCTTAAAAAAATCTTACCCTACCCCCACTCTCGAATTGTTACTTTTTTCACAAAATATTCTAAAACTTATATTTTAAAATGTTCTAGCATCATTTCAATTATAACTAACCACTAATGTTGTAAGCCAATATTTTCCACATTGCTAGAAGTGAGAAATGCATAAAGATTAAACAACTTTTACCGTCTTGTTTTCGCATAATGTGGTATTTTATAGGATAAGTATCAAAATAAAAGGCAGCAAAGGCGACATAGTGTTTTTTCCATATCTACTAACATCAAACAGATAATGTGCACTTGTTAAATATTGTATTTAGGCAACTGTTTTTATTAAAACAATATTGCTGATGTAATGACACATTAGAAACTATTTTCATATTCCTTATAGCTTGAATGGAATGTTTAATAAATTTAAAATATTACCCACCCCACCCAAAAATAATGTATTTTTTTTCCCTGAAAATTGTTACAAAAAAAAATTATTTTCTAATATTCTAGCCCCAAAACCCTCCTTACATTGTTTATCAAACTATACTAAATTAAACGTAATAAATGCACAAAAAAACCCACAAAGTTTTGCCATAACTTTTGCCAAAGGGTGAAATATTTTATAAAGATTAGGAACCTACATTTTCATCAAACACGTGATACTTTTTATTGAAAACTTTAAATATTAGGTGTAGATAGTTGCTAATAGAAATATTTCATATAAACTTTGTCTCTTATCTTTAGTAATAATTGTGTATTTATTAGTTTGACTTGGCAAATGATATACAAAAACTATAACTGGTAGCTACAACGATAAAATATATTTGTAGTGGGTGGGGGTCAGTTGTTGGAATTTCTATCTAAAAAATTGGTTGTGTTTGTGACATGTGTCTTTTACAGTTGAATGTACTGAGCAAACCATCTCTGTAAATAACAAGAAATGTCACTGTTAAGTGTCACATGCCCCCCAAATGGTCTGTGAAAATAAAAATATATGATATGTTATGTTGATCATTTATAGCAAGTATCAACAAAATCCATCTATGCATGAGAAAGTTACAGGCCGGAAACAAAATCTCACACAAACTCAAAGTGTTATCAAACAAACTCAAATTATGACTTTGACCTTTCAGGTACGGGTTTTGGTCTTACTCGCGACACGTCATCATACTATGTTGATCGTTTGTATTAAGTATCAACAAAATCCATCTATGCATGACAAAGTTACAGGCCGGAAAAGAAATACCTGACGGAAGGACGAAAGGACGGAAGTTCTCACAAATGGGTATTTAAGTGGCTTTTTTGCGTCAATTGTATTACTTGTGTGGCTAAATTTTAGCCACGTAAGAGAAAAAAAGCCACCTAAGAGCTGTTTTTTAAGTGTCTAGAACTGCCACGTAATGTTTTTTCAACAGCTTTTCAACTGTCCATTAAAATTACTAACCCTAGAAACTTAAATACCCGTTTGTCCGCCCGGACGGAAAATTTTGGGGGGCATAAAAAAAAAAAATATAAAAAAATTGAGCGCAAGTCTGGATCATACCCACAACCTCTAGTCTTATAATCCAACGCACTAATCGCTTTACCAACAAGTCCACAACGTCCGTAGAGTTACAATTAATTTAGATATATATGTAAAGATAGAAATTGTGACGCTTACAAAAACATTACGGTTTTGCGCCAATCAGTATCACAATGCCAAAAGCAAATGCAACATTCCATGTTGCTGCACAGATTCCCATGGATATATTTTACCAACATGATGGTGCGCAAATTCGATTTATTACCCACATGATAGATGTGGTCAACATTGATATCATAGTCATTATTCTTATCTGTTTTCTTTTTATTTTGAACAACAACCTCAACGATCAAAATCTTCTTTTAGCTTCTTCTGCCATGATGGAAAATCCAATGGGACCTCACTACATGCGAGAAAACACCTTGTCATTTGATAATTTTACTCAATTTAGCCACAACAAATGGTTTTACGACTGGCAGAAATTTGTTGCGATAAGTAAAGATTGATCACGGTGTTAGTCGATTTCTACCGAGAGCATTACAGATCTAATACCTTAAGCAGTAAACATTTTTTTTTATTAATATAAAATATTTCTTGAAAGTTGAATAAGGAAATCTTTTGTACTGCATTCAAATAATGTTTTCTCATTACATGTATTGATTGATTGAATAGTTAGCATCATTTTTATGCCATCGAGGGCTAACAGACGATCAGTTAACCTAACCCCTTTTTCCTGGGATTATCAAGTACTCGAGCACACCCCGTCTTGGCAAGTAACCGATAACTTTCCCACTTGAAACAGTGGTGAGAGACGAATGATAATGCGACACAATGTCGTATATCAATCATCAAGGAGACTGCTGCCGGGCGGGGAATTTGAACTCACAAACCCTGGATTGATAGTCAGATGCGTAACCAACTGAGCTAATCGGGCCCAGCATATTTGATCGACACATTATGGTGTTAACCTCTTTACGTTACATGTAGATTCAGATCTCTTGAATTTTCAACAAATAAAGTTAATTACATTATAATAACTCTCTAATGACAGTGTCACAGTATAGACATATCAGTAAGATTTTAAACAGAACAGCGACAGTTGTGACACTTGTGTACCGAGTACTGCTTTATGATGTTGAGAACCATGGTAATTATGACATTTCTAAATGTTGCAATTAATTGCTAATCATGTCAATGTTGATTTGTCCATGGGGAAATGTAATGATAAAAATTCTATGTATAATGAAGAAGATAAACAATGAATGTAAATACAATGTATTACTATAATGACAGATTTTTATTTAAAATCTTTTCATTTGCAGTTTATAGTGTCAGAGTACTACAATAATATTTGATCAACTGAGTACACACACATTTTTTTTGTTCAGTATTTCATAATGATGAGATGGCAGAATGAATAAATACTGTCAACAGGAGCAGTAATGCATGCATGATATTTCACGGATTACACAATAAACACCATGGTTATCTCCCTTCATAATATTCAATGAAAAAGTGTCAATCTGATTAAAGCATATTAAATGACATTAAATATCACATAATAAATGTTAAATCTACAGAGAATGTTTTTTTTTTCTGAAAACATATCTAGTGGAGTTTGAGTTTCCATTACACAGAACAATTTTGTTTTTTGTTTGAACATTTAGCATCATTTTATGCCATCGATCACTTAACCCAACCCCACTCCCTAACCCCCTTTCCAGGAGTACTTGCGCATACACTTCTCCACAAGTAACTATTTAACTTAAACAGTGGTGAACGACAAATGACAATGATAAGCAATGTCTAATATCAATTGTAACAGTGACTATGGCACGGTGAGGATTCAAACTCACAACCCGTGTTTATAGTCGGGCATGCTATTGATTGAGCTAACTTGACCGAGAAATTTTGTGTTTACCTTAACATATTGCATCTCCTTCAGATGATTGGCTTAAGGCCACGTAACCCTAGCTGGTCACATAAAACAATATTGTTTCAGTAAAGGAAACACCACTAAATAACGTTTATTCCAGGTAAATGCAGTTATGACATTTTGGTAAGAACTAAAGCTCTGCAAAGATTCCTTTTGTAGGCACATATGGCAATTCTGACCTGTTTTTTTTTTCTCCTTTTCTGAAAATTTTATGTACAAGATGCCAATTAGAAATTATACTACTCTTGTGTGTTACAAGCTCTAAACTTACCAATGTATTTTTACCTTCGAAAGAGGCATAACATTTTAAAATGTTTGAGAGATATTGTATTTCACATATTTGTAGTCAAATATGACAAAAACAGTAACAATAACTTTATTTTCATCAATTTTTATCAACACTACAGATAAAACATTGCAGGAAATATGATTTTATATATTTTTTTTAAAGAAGTTCTAATCATATTTTTGAAATTAGAATGAACCCACTAGTTTTATAATGTTAATTATATTCGAATATACAAAGTTTAAGATAATTATTGGTTATAGGTCAAATGTGTGAAAATTGAAGGATATACAGAGTTGGACTTCACTACTCTTCCTACATCATTACAGAAAAAACAAGAAAATGTGATTTGTACGAGTATGTTCATATTTCATCTCACTTTCCAATATCTGATCTGATATACTAAATTGTCCGTCATGCAAGAAAAGTTCATGCCACAAACCCACAGGACACATGATGTTTTAGGCAAACCATTTATTTCCAAACATATACATGTATGTATGATTGTAATCATCGTGACAATCCATAAACTAAGATAAAGTTGAATATACACGTAGTTACACATTAATCCTGTTAAAAGATTAGGTATACATTGTAAGTTTGTCAATGATAAAGAGAAATCCTTGTATCCCAAGATAAATCATGTTAAACAATAACAAGCAATACATATATGATGATGTTTAAAAAAAGACATACACAAATAAAACATTTAGTTTTGTAACATAATGAAGCTGAAGATTTTCAAAATAAAAGGCAATAATTCACTTTGCAGTACATGTTTGTATCTAGAAATCTTGTTTTGCATGTGAAACATTTTTTTTTGTTTCTATACAGGAATATACATTTTAAAACACACACACATATATATATATATATATATATATATATATATATATAAACATTCAGAACACTAAAATAATTTAAACACTGTCAACTCTATATTCATACGACATGTCAAATATCTCTGTTCATATATATATACTTTTAACACAATAATAAAACAGTGAATTTGAGGGTAAAACTAAGGTAAAATATCCCATATATTGTCTCTGTACAACTGTATCGGCCATTCAATGAAATCTTGTAATAAATATTTCTATTTAAGTAATACAGTAACATAAACATCACCACAACAAAAACCTCAAGTCCCACAGTTGTCATGGTTACTGTTCTACTGTTTCCAGTTATTCTGCACAGAAATCCTTGCATCGATTCACACCAAAGACTTCTTTCTTGAAATCATCTTCACCTACTACTCTGTACTGTTTATCTGCCATTTCCTCTGCACACTTAAAACTTTCCTTTTCTTGTTGCTTACATGAATATATTTATGATACAAATTTATTTAATACAAGATATTTTAATACAGATAAAACATAAATACCATAAATGATGCAAGTGTAAAAACATTTGTCTTGAATCATTACATATAAAACAGGTAAAACACAAGTCAGTGTCATCAATTCTCTAGATAAAAACAACAACAGTTATTGTGATAAAATATATCTTCCTTTTTTGATTATCCGAGTGAAGGGAAATCGTCGGAGAGAAGGGTGTGCACGCGACAATTTGGGCAGGTGCTCTGTTCCTGGAACCACTTCCTGATGCACTGGAAAATAGACATCAAAATGTTAGTACAGATTATGTACAGCAATTGTTTGTTATATTAATGAAATGAAGCAGTATTCAATCTGGGATTTCAGTTAGGGGCCATGTGGACCCCTAAAAGGAGGCCAGTCAGAAAGTTAGGGGCCATCATAAAAAATATCATTTAATAATGATGAGATGTATGATGTCATACTATAGATAGTGCAATATAAGACATCTTTTTATAAATCATAATATCATTTACACAAATGCTTGCATAGGGATATAGACTGGTGTTCATGTATACTTTTACATCAGCGTGCCCAATTTTATTGAAATAGTTTTGTATTTAATCAGTAACCATTCTCCAACTATTAATAAACTTCTGTTAACTATGTCTATTTCATTTGGAAAATTTTATTGTCCTGCCAGTATAAAAACTAAATTAATTCAATCAATTACCAAAAAATATGAAATAGCCCGTACATTGGAAGCATGTGTATAGCGCCAATTCTATCCTAGAAGTCGTCAAAAGTGCACCATTTGTGTTTTTAAATGGACAAATGACACAATGGCATAGTCTAGATTGAACACTGCATGAAAACGATATAAAATATCTAGCCAAACTAAGCCAAACTTAGATACATTTTTTACTGCAGCTAATATCAAATATGAATTAACAAAAATACAGTGCAGTCTGCTGATAAAATTGGTTTTACTATCCAGCTCTTTTGGCAAGTTGTTAGTTGTGTGTGAGGGGGAGGGGTGCATCAAATCAAAGCTCTTGTGTCATTACAACATAATCAAACTTAATAAATAAAACGAAGATGGCACTGTCATGCTCATTGCCAAGCCGACATTCCAGGATGTGTTTTTCAAAATATATATGTAGTGAGTGGCCTGTTTTATGAATGGGATGAATCTGTGCAAATATCTATTACATGTATTTCTTGAAGAATCTTTTACAGTCTATACAAACCTCATCATGGAACTTGTGTCCACACTCTAGGTTGACAGCCGGGCATGCAGTCATCTCTTCATGGCAAATAACACATGGGTCTTCTTCCTCCTGAAATAACTCTGTCACCTTGGTAACCGGCACCTTGTCCTCCGATGTATTCTGGAACACCCAGCTGCTACTTAAACCCGGAGGAGCGTTCACCTGTATGCCACTTGGAACAGGTTGATACTGAAATGTTTCATAAAAAACTGAACAAATATTTCAATCTATTGCACTGCGTGTATAAAAAAAAGAAAACCTGATTCAACCCTTGTATAGTTTTTTAAATTCCTCTTTTTTTTTTCATAGAAGCCATTGTGATTGTGTTTACAGTGCTTTGTTAAGGTTGTGTATGTGTATGTACTTTTGCAGAGACTGGAATATGAACGAATATAGTGTTATATGGAGCATGTGGTTTGTACTGGAGAATCAGATGCATAATCCTTAAGATTCTGAAATCAATCCCTCAAACTGGCCATATGTGCCATCTTTGATAAAAAAAACTTTATCCACGTGAGCTTGGTACTGATTCTACCAGGGAAGACTGAGTGTGATTTGTACATGTTACTTGTTTCAATATCAGTGTAAAATAAGTATGGTTAAATAAAATAATTATATCGTGTTTCAGTTGTTTGTACCTGAGATGTTGGAGTAACCCTCTGTGGAGATTCTGTCTGTCTGTCTGCCGAGGTGATGATCTCGGTCACCTGCGATATTATATCCTCGATTGTCATACCAGACAAAGAACCCCCACGCTTTTGTCGCAAATCCTGTATAATTTGATTAAACTCAGACCTGCAACATGAAATGTACATTATTTTTAATCCATGAACTATTACACAATTTAAAAGAACAAGAAAAAATGATTGGTCATGAAATTTGTATCCTATAAAATTGGACATGATCAATCAACCAATCGGTTTCTTGTATTCAATAAAGAAATAGACCTTACAAAGCCTAACACACATAAATCATAACCTCTATTTAACAAACACTTTTCTAACCCATTTTCATGTTTTGTCTCAATTAATGCAACCTATTTTTAGAAGACACTGCGTAATGTTGCCATTTTTTCTATTTTTGTCCAGTGACTTAATACATACAAATACATTTGTTTTCTTGAATTTCTTGTTTAATTGTACATGTAGCTACATAATTTGTACATGTATGTATTGTAAGTAATGTAATTACATCACATGTTTTTCATTGCCACATATGCAAGCAGTTTATGTACATGGTAAACACATTATTTGTGTGATCCGACAAACCTGGTGTAGTTTACATATATATAACGTATATTGTACTGTAAACACACAATGTGGTAAACCTCAATAAAAAATGACATATTTTCATGAATGGCGAAAGAGAAAAGCACAGAATTGACCTTTGCACGAATTCAAATCGATATTTTGAATAAACAAAGCAGGTATACAACCTTTTTTAAAGTGTTCCAGCCTTTCTTTTATTAATATAAATAATTCCGAATCGAACATCAATCTGAAATCATGGTATTGAGCCCACAATTTCAATTTTTCCCTGCATTTTACCAAACCATATTAATCGTCACTTGGGACATTTAAGGAAACTATTTTACTAATGCGCAGTAGTCGTCTGCATTTCACGTCATTTTAGCAGTGCGCGTGACATAGGTTCTCCCCCCTTGCAGTAGTCGTCTGCATTTCTTGTCATCTTAGTGGAAACTGTATGCTTTGACTACCGCATATTTGAAGTGTTTTGCTCTCTGTTAGATAGAACAAAAATCGCAATCAAAACAAATTTGGATCTCTACGTCCTCTGCTATGGCAATTGTATTTTGAAATTATTTGAAACTGTTTATCAGTCAGAGGAAATAAAATCGCTGTCCCCAGTATAACAAAGCTTATAGAACAAAATGATAATCACTATAGAAGGCAGCTATGCTCACCTTCCAATAAAACCTTGTATTGTATTGTTACTGGTACTCACTTTGATTTGCCAGGAAATGTGAGCTGCAACTTCATCACAAGTTTCTCAAAACTAGACATCGGTTGATATAGGCCTGGCATACTGAGTGGACGAAGAGGCGGTCTCAATGGTCTAGATAGAGGGGCCTTGCCTCGCACAGTCAGTGGGGCCTTGGCACCAGACAAGGGTCTGGGAGGTATGAGCCCAGATGTCCCATTAGGTTGTGCAGGTGGTTTCAGCTGAGCCAGAGAGGACAGTGATGGTGAGGACTGGGATCCAGAAAATCTGGTGTCTGGTACAGTATTGTAAATTGTACCATTACCAATGGACAGTGGTGTTGTGGATTGAGGGGCAGCTAAGGAAAGAAGAACAGTTGATATGTCAACATTTACTGGAATCAGTATTAAAAACATGTCTTGGAATATTTTCATCTAGACGCATTTGTCCTGAGGATTATATCTTATAAAAACATGTTGCTCAGAGAAGAAAAATGGCTCTTCTGGTAAGTAGATATAATCGGAGGTCTGCCTCCACCATACAAGAATTCCACAGAATTATATTACGTAATTACTATTGAAATAATTTTTCTTTATTGTGGAAGTCATGTAGTCCAAATTGAAAGAATATGAATGCATTTTTATATTTCAGTTATCAGGAACTTTTTTTCATCTTTTACATGTGAAGATTAACAACAGTTATAAGCAGAAACATGAAATGTAACAATTTATGAATAATATCAGACTACAACTATTGAAAGAAAAAAAAAGTCCTCAAGTTAATATTGGTCATTCTTTTATTATTTTGAACAACATAAAATGATTAAAAATAAAGTAAAAACAGATAAAACAACAATAATTCATAAAAACATCTACACTGGACTTAATGTGATTCTGAATGCCATATTTAAGGACTGTAACCTATTGAAAATGGGATAGATTCTCATAGATTTCTGTGTGAATTTAGCCAACAATCAACAGAACATTATCTGTAAAAGTACTTGTCTTGCCAATTCCGTACTTACCTAGTTTACCAAACCCATTTACTGCTGGTGACCTGGTTGGGAAAGCCCCCTGCATCCTTGACATCATAAAACCTGGACTCGTCTGACCCATAAACGGGAGACCTTTCATCTAAAATTGCAAATAAAAGTGAGTAAAATTTCTCTTTTTTAAAACGACTTTTTAATGAACATTTGAATAATTTGAATTTTGATTTTTATTTTTAAGATTTTACTTAAATACTTAACAAGAGGACCAAGTGACCTGAGAATGCTCTACTGACTTATATTGGTCATAGTATATTTTGAAATTTAACAATATAAACTCTTTGGGGGCCATCTTAACCCCTTTTGGAAAATGCCCCACTCTTACTGGACAAAGAGTATTTGCTATGAAAGAGAAATGCCTTAAATCCATTATTTTCAGCTTTCCATTCTAGTACTATAAAGTATTCCCCTTATTATTTATCCAAACTTCAATTCCCAGTTATGACCAGACGATGCTTTAAAGACCTCAAATTGATTTTTTATTGTAAAATTAAAATATGTTAGTTTCCCCATAGATTTTCTATGTAAAAGTCCTCATGCAGGGTCCCTAAACATCACAGCTGCTTCATTCACAGAAACTTCACCCCCAAGAGGAAAATTCTTAAAACTTCATAATTTTCAACTGTTTTTTTTTTTTTTTGGGGGGGGGGGGGGGGGGGGGTCCTGGCCTCTCACAGAACCCATATATAACACCTAAGCTCCTTCACTTGAAAAAAACTTCAAACTCCTGCTCATGGGAATAATTTATATCAAATATGAACTACTAGGACTCGACAATGTTTTATATATCAAATTGAACATCATATTTACCCTTTTTTTTTTAGATTTTAAAAACATAATGTTGTGTATATTCTAACATACATGAGAAACAACCATGTGATGTTCTGTGTACAACTGGTCTTGCAGTTTCAGAAAAAGTGCTGCTAAAATACAGCAAAGAACGATGAAAAATGGATCATTACATAGGCCTGAATGGCCTTTGGTCAGTAGAGCTAAAAAAACAAATCTTGACTGGTTACTTATATTCTTTAATCAATGTCAGTGAATTAATATATTCAGTTTTACTGAGGCCAGGAAAGAGAGAGAGAGTAGACAGGTTTTCATACTACTGAGAGAGGGAGAAGAAAAGATAGAAGGAAAAAGTTTTCATAAGATGGACAGAGAGAAATTTCATACAATGGGGATATGGAAAGAATGAGACAGAAGTGTAGAGATAGGGAGATGGATATAGAGTGGAGACAGAGTGATGTTCATATAATGGATAGAAATGGGAGAGAGAGAAAGACAGACAGAGGGAGAAATATACTTACGGATTCTGGTACAGGAGGAGGACTTGGTATATTGATGGGCTGTAGTTCTGCCAGTGGTTTACCGTTCTTTATTTCTTTCATCTGGACCTGGTAATCATTCTAGAAAACAAATGTTTACATAATTCTCTGAATGTTTTTAGTTAATAAATCAAATTTAGTAAATTATATTGAAATATGAAGAGCACCACAAACATAAAATGGGTTTTAATTCCACATTAAGAGTCATCATTGTGAGGGCATTTTTAACCCCAGGTATATCATCATATTTTCAAGTTTTATACAATGTACTATTTTTAGTAATGGCAGACATTTTGAATTTTAGATGAAAAAAAATCTTGTGTACAGTGTCAAATACAGGGAAACAATCAAGTTTTAATTCCACATTAAGAGTCATAATTGTGAGGGCATTTTTAACCCCAGGTATATCATCATATTTTCAAGTTTTATACAATGTACTATTTTTAGTAATGGCAGACATTTTGAATTTTAGATAAAAAAAAAATCTTGTGTACAGTGTCAAATACAGGGAAACAATCAAGTTATAATTGGTCAAGTAGTTTCAGAAACAATTCTGCTAACTGACAACAACATGTCATCACATAAACATTCCTGGCCTTCACCCAGTGGAGATAAAAACTTTAACCTATGGTTTTACAGACTAAATTACATTGCATGGAAATTTTGTTAGAAAAATAAATTTATTTTGTAAATAAATGTACATAAAATGCATTACAAGAACATAAAGCATGAACAACATAACAATGATATAGAAATGATCATAACGATAAACACATATAGGCCATGAAATGCATACTTATACCAAGGATAACACAAAAAAAAAGAGAAATAGGTAGTTTATATAAAATAACATGTTTATACAGTCACTGTTACTGAAGTATTTTGTTGTGAAACAGAGAAAAGGCTGATCTATACATTAAACCTAACAACAACCCTGTCAGCATCATGACAACAGCTCTTTGTTTTGTTTCCAGACAGACAAGCTAAAACTGTTACTTCATCTTACCTTTATCTTAGTCAATGTTTCCTCAGATATCTCTATCAAGTTAGTCCAGTAGTCAAAAGTTTCTTGAAGGGATGTTGGTACAGTTTTGCTTTCATCTTGGTGCCTGTAAACAGAGTGTACAAAGTATTAAGTTGTGCAAGGATTGTGCTTGATCATTATACTGCCTTTTGTGCAGAGTGCATGGTCTAGAGGTACAGCACCAGACCTCAACTCAGAGGGTCATATGTTCTTGAATAAGACACTTTATCCACATATGGTTCCACCCATGAGGAATTCGAACGTAAATTGTCAAAGTAGTAATCAAAGTAAAATAAATCAGTTTAAACAGTCAAACTGTTATGCAATATACATGTACAAGTAATATGGAATGAAATGGGTTTTAATGCCATTTTCAACCAATTGCAGGTTATATATGGCATCAAATTTTATAAGTAGAATACTGTTGAGTAGAACCACCATCCTTCAGCAAGTAACTTTGTTCAATGGTCAGGAATCTCCCACCTCTGATAAGTGGGGAGTAGTCGGTGATTAACAGAGATAAGTAGCAATTAGTATTGGTTAACTACCCAGCAGATTCCAGGAACAATGTTTCAGTACACTAACTACAATTATATAAATGAAATACTGTTGAAAATAGGCGCAAAACTCCATACACACAAATCACCATAAAACTGTCAAATGTTCTCACGTTAAAGTTTGGACAGAGCAGGGCTCAAACCCATTACCTCAGCGATAGTTGTGAAGCGAGTGTCAAAAAGACATAATGTTTTTAGTAAATTGACAAGTACCAAAATACATTGCTTCAGTGAAATATACATGTACATCTGTGTGCATATTCTCTAAATAATTTTAGAAATACAGTGTACATTACATTATGTAAACAATGTACTTAAAATAAAGATTAAGTTGAAGAGGTTGTATCAAAATAATGGATTAAAGTGCAATACATGACATTTACAGGTATGGGCAATTATTATTGTTGTTAAGAAGTTTGATTGCATAGGAAGTCCGTACTTCTGAAGGTATCTAAGATTCTTAATAAATATTACATTTAGACTCTTTTAATTAAAGATAAAGCATAATATTACAATTCTGACGAAATTTCCATAGTAACCCTTGATCATGCATTCATGAAGAAATAGCAAAAAAAGCAATAATGAAATAAGCCAAATTTTACCAATAAAAGCTTAATATATGAAAAACCAATTTTAAATACTCTCTAAATAATAATAAGTATTAACCCTTTACTTCATATAGACGCCTTTGGACACTTAATATAGACGCCTTTTGACACCTCTAATATACATGTAGACGCCTTTGGACACCTAATAACGAAGGAATTTGAATTATTGGGTGAATTATGTTTATGGAAAACAGTGCAGGAAGTGTTCATATTGCTTGTTAAGAGCAATCTGAACTCATGACATCCTGCACTGTTTTCAAAGGCCTTCTGTGATTGTTGTGTGAAAACGAGTATCTATGGAGTAAAGTATTAAGACAGCTAAACATTTGTTGGTGTCTCTATACATAAGGTAATTACGGTAAGTGAAAATTCAAAAGATTAATGGTCAGAAAACAAATCCACTTACTTTTTCATAAATGCAGTAAGATGCTGTTGATGGTATGTAGCCTCCTTATGAGATCTCTCTAACAAAGATTTGGCTGACTTTAACTTACTTTTCACAATTTCAATCTGAAATGTTAATATACTGTACTGGTACACAAAGTGTTGAGCAAACAAATGAAAACTGCTAACAGGCATGACGTGTTAAGAGATGAAGCTGCTATTTAACTTGCAGTAACAGTTACCTCTAAATCCAAGTAAATCAAAAGCAACCTGGATTCAGTTTAAAAATAATTCAGTTTTGAGTCAACACTGACCTATTGAAGAACATTTCATCCCAATTATTTCCCCTTGATGTGCACATGCAAAAACATGGGTTTTCTATCTGTGGTCAGTATAGTTCAGACAAGAAAATTTAAAATTAAGGTTTAAAACAAATTACATCTAAAGGTATTAACTGTGAAAGTGATACTTATTTAAAGTATTTCAGTATATAACTAATGTAATTAGACTAATAAATGTAACAAGAAGTATAGATACCTCTGCAGACTTGGCCCTCTCCAACTGTACTTCAGCTTGGTGACAGTACTTTTCTGATGCATCCATGAACTTCTTTATTTCAATCAGATCTTTATCTCTATAATTGCCATAAGACATATTCTTGTATATAAACATATTTCTTTATGATAAAAGTCATTAATTTCTAATTTCTTTTCAATAAAAAGCTTCCCTTTCCCAGCATATATTTTCATCTTCGTCAGCCCCAAGTCACAGAAATGCTAAACCTATAAAACTGTTTATTTCAACTAGAAGTTACTTTGGTCTAGTGGTAAACATGCTTACTCCAGAGCTCCCAAGTGGAGGTCAGGTCTGGGTGGTTTTAAATGCACACCCATAGTGCCTATTCTGGCAAGGTGCTGCGAGATCCTTCAGGTGGGATTTTAGGCAGTCACTCAGCCCCATGTGCACGGAGAGTCATACACAGTGCACATCAAATATCAGTTTATATTGCTAATCAGTGATTCAAATGCCCATAAACATCCCTCAGAAACACTTCCTATAATAATCAATACACAATTGCAGGAAGTAGAACAAAAAATATCTTTAACCCCTGATGTTTTAAGTTTAGTTTATATTAATTTATTTTAGCTTCATTGCGATGAAAGTTCAGAGCTTATATGAGCCGCTCTCAAGTCTGCTTCCTGGGTAAAACCAGTAACGAGTGTTGTTTGTTGATTGGCATCGGGTCAAGCTTAGCATCGAACCCACAACCTTCTGTGTAAGCAGCCAACATTATCCACTACACTACTGCTGCTCTTAAAGAATTCAGTATTATACACATCTTTGCCACTTTATAATTTGAATTTTTCTAAGGTTAGACTGTGATTTCAATGAGGTACAGAAACATTTTAACACATAAAGTATTGTGTACAATATAGTATAAATTGTTATTGGAGAAGAACATTCTAATACTTATATACATGTACAGGAACCCAAGTCTCCTTTCACAAATAACCAACTACTTTCTCACTTCTAACCTTAGAACCAAAGTGCATTCCAACTTACTGTGAAGGACAAATTATTTCAAGATCAACAGACAGCCACATGTGACTGGTTTTTGTAATTTAGTTCCTCCATGGAAGTCCCTAACTGTTGTAATGTATTTTAAACTGTGAGCAGTAATTAGTTTGGTTTTGCTGCATTTTCATTTTTAAATTACCTCTGATCCTTGGCCATGATGGCCAGTTCATTTACGCGTTTTTCTTGTCCTTCCATCTTTCCCTTTAGTCTGCAAAGAAATAAGATTAAATAAAAAATTATTTATCATCAAACATTTTTTATTTCAACATACAGTTAACACAGTTGGAAGAGCATTTGTCTGCTCAGTTAACACAGTTGGAAGAACATTTGTCTGCTTAGTTAACACAGTTGGAAGAGAATTCAGCTGCTCAGTTAACACAGTTGGAACAGCATTCGGCTGCTCAGTTAACACAGTTGGAAGAGCATTTGTCTGCTCAGTTAACACAGTTGGAAGAGCATTCAGATGCTCAGTTAACACAGTTGGAACAGCATTCGGCTGCTCAGTTAACACAGTTGGAAGAGCTTTTTGCTGCTCAGGTAACACAGCTGGAAGAGCATTCAGATGCTCAGTTAACACAGTTGGAACAGCATTCGACTGCCAGTTAACACAGTTGGAAGAGCTTTTTGCTGCTCAGTTAACACAGCTGGAAGAGCATTCAGCTGCTCAGTTAACACAGTTGGAAGAGCATTCAGCTGCTCAGTTAACACAGTTGGAAGAGCATTCGGCTGCTCAGTTAACACAGTTGGAAGAGCATTCGGCTGCTCAGTTAACACAGTTGGAAGAGCATTCAGATGCTCAGTTAACACAGTTGGAACAGCATTCGGCTGCTCAGTTAACACAGTTGGAAGAGCATTCGGCTGCTCAGTTAACACAGTTGGAAGAGCATTCGGCTGCTCAGTTAACACAGTTGGAAGAGCATTCAGCTGCTCAGTTAACACAGTTGGAAGAGCTTTTTGCTGCTCAGTTAACACAGTTGGAAGAGCATTCAGCTGCTCAGTTAACACATGTGGAAGAGCATTCGGCTGCTCAGTTAACACAGTTGGAACAGCATTTGTCTGCTCAGTTAACACAGTTGGAAGAGCATTCAGATGCTCAGTTAACACAGTTGGAACAGCATTCGGCTGCTCAGTTAACACAGTTGGAAGAGCTTTTTGCTGCTCAGTTAACACAGTTGGAAGAGCATTCAGCTGCTCAGTTAACACAGTTGGAAGAGCATTCAGCTGCTCAGTTAACACAGTTGGAAGAGCATTCAGCTGCTCAGTTAACACAGTTGGAAGAGCATTTGTCTGCTCAGTTAACACAGTTGGAAGAGCATTCAGCTGCTCAGTTAACACAGACGGAAGATCATTCGGCTGCTCAGTTAACACAGTTGGAAGAGCATTTGTCTGCTCAGTTAACACAGTTGGAAGAGCATTCACCTGCGCAGTTAACACAGTTGGAAGAGCTTTTTGCTGCTCAGTTAACACAGTTGGAAGAGCATTCAGCTGCTCAGTTAACACAGTTGGAAGAGCATTCACCTGCTCAGTCAACACAGTTGGAAGAGCATTTGGCTGCTCAGTTAACACACTTGGAAGAGCTTTTGGCTGCTCAGTTAACACAGTTGGAAGAGCATTCACCTGCTCAGTTTACACAGTAGGAAGAGCATTTGGCTACTAGATAAAACATCTGGAAGAGCATTTTGTTGCTCAGTTATCACACAGTTCGAAGAACAGGTGGCTGCTCATCAATGCAAAATTATATTACATGTACATGTGATTATGTCAGAGTTCTGGCAAACAAATCTGTGGAATCTTTTCCCTTTATTTTCACCCATAGCTTCACTGTTGTTAAATAGAGAGAATGTTCAATAAAGTTTATCTATTGCTGTTTTACAATTACTAAAATTTAAATGTTACAGATCAGGCAGGGATTTTGATCCCTATGACATAATCTGTATTTATCACAAAAGTGTTTAATAAGTTTGGAGGTAATCCCTAAAGAACTGCTGAAGTTGAGGGGACATGGAAAATATGATGCAAAAATGCAACACAGATCTAATATTTTGTGTTTCAGAATGTCTTGTAACACCAATTTCGATGAATACTTACTCCCTTTCTGATGTGTCTTTAGCTGTTAGATGTTGATCTAGTTGCCTTATCTTCTCGCTGTATGACTCCCTCTCATCTTTCCAATTCTTCTTTTCCAGTTCATATTTGCTCGACTTGTTAGCGATTTCTGCCTCCAGCAACTGTTAAAACAGGTAGTCTATGTATCAAACATAACACTGTACAGTTAAGTACAGTACTGAACAGTATTGTATAGTTCAGTATAGTTCAGTACAGAACAGTCCAGTATAGTTCAGTACATTGTAGTTCAGTAAAGAACAGTACAGTACAGAACAGTTCAGTACATTGTAGTTCAGTAAAGAACAGTTCAATATAGTTCAGCACATTGTAGTTCAGTAAAGAACAGTACAGTACAGAACAGTTTAGTATAGTTCAGTACATTGTAGTTCAGTAAAGAACAGTTCAATATAGTACAGTACATTGTAGTTCAGTAAAAAACAGTTCAGTACATTGTAGTTCAGTAAAAAAAAAAGAAGTTCAGTACATTGTTGTTTCGTATAGTACAGTACATTGTAGTTTAGTAAAGAACAGTTTAGTACATTGTAGTTCAGTAAAAAACTGTTCAGTATAGTTTAGTACATTGTAGTTCAGTAAAGAACAGTTCAGTATAGTTCAGTACATTGTAGTTCAGTAAAAAAAAACAAGAGGCCCAAGAGGGCCTGAGGACGCTCTACTTACTCAGAGTGGCCATAGCACTTTTTGAAATTCTACTATGCAGCAGAAACATCGGGGCAGGGTCATTTTTAACTCTGGTGACACCATCCGAACAAATCTAACAAAACTATAGTTGGTCATCATTACTACATAAACATTTTGAAAATCTGTTGGACCGTTCATGAGAAGAAGATTTTTTAAGTTTTGGAATATTTCTAGTAACGGTGGCCATCTCAATTTTAGATAGAAAAAATAAATCTTTTGTATAGTCTCCTATGCAATAGAAACATCCATGTGAAGTTTCAGTTTAATTGGCAAAGTGGTTTCAGAATAAATGGAGAAAAAAAAGAGAATTTTCTGTTGTCCCACAGTATCCCTATGTAAAATTCTAAGTCCCCTTACAGGGCCCCTATAAATTTTAGCCCCTAAATTCTTATCTACAATCAAACCCCTACACTTAGGGATAATTTATATCAAATATGTACAAATCTGACATACCGGTTCTTAAGAAAACAATTTTACTAATTCCCAATTTCTACTGTTTTAGGGCCCCTCCTGACCCCTTAAGACATAGGAACCCAGTCATTTTTACAAATCTTAACCTCCTTTACCTAACAATGCTTTAGTGAAGATATAGGCAAAATTATTTCCATTTAAAAAAAAAATAAATAAAAATATTATATTGACATGTGTCCCCTAATTGAACTCTCAGGGCGGGGTCATTTTTAACCCTAGGGACACCATTTGAACAAATCTAACAGAACTATAGTTGGTCATCATTACTACATAAACATTTTGAAAATGTGTGGGGCCATTCATGAGAAGAAGATTTTTTAAGTTTTGGACTATTTTAAGGAACAGCGGCCATCTTGAATTTCAGATCGAAAAATCTGTATAATCTCCTATGCAATAAAAACACTCATGTGAAGTTTCAGTTCAATTGGCCTAGTGGTTTCAGAGAAAGTGCTGCTAACAGACGACAGATGTCAGACGACAGACGACGGACGACAGACAACGCGCCATTGCATAAGCACTTATGGCCTTTGGCCAGTAGAGCTAAAAACAGTTCAGTATAGTTCAGTACATTGTTGTTCAGTAAAGAACAGTTCAGTATAATTCAGTACTGTTGAGCTCAGTACAGTATATTATAGTTCAGTTCAGTACAATACAGTTCAGTAGTTTTTCCAATTAACAATAGACCTGGTATATTTCAGATGACTCCTGTATTGGACTGTACTGAATTGTTGGATCATTGCAGAAATGCAAAACATTTCAATGACTGCTTTATCCGCTACACTTTTTAACAACAAAATTGGTTAACAATTTACACCTGCATAAACTAGTACTGCAAACTTTCTTATTCTAATTTTAATAATTATAAATTAACCTTTTGTTGCAAAATGTGGTTCACTTCACCAATTTGTATTTACTGTTAAGAAAGATTGATATTTTGATGATACACAATTTACATGTATGTAGTGAACGCGTGGTCCAGTGGTAGAGAATTGACCCCCAAGATTGGTGGGTCATGGGTTTGATCCCCTGCCAAAGCTGTGTGATGTCCTTTACCAAGATACATTAGAACTTTGATGGCTTGAACCCAACGGGACTGGACAAAATAGTTTGAGCCAAGTATTGTTTAACGTCATACCATATTTGTACATGTATATACATAATTACATTGTACACTTGTCATCATGTTACTGAATCCAATGTATAATAAAACTATTTGTTTTTATCAGATTTAGTAAATTATATTAATGATGCATGTTTCTTGTTTATATGAGAAGTGCAATACACTATAAAACATAATTTAAAATTTTTTACACTACAGTTACTTAATTTCCCTTTTATTTGATGTTTCAGCATGAATACATAAACAAGTACATTAAGTAAGCATAATGGCTATATTTAGTTATATGATTTGGTGTGCGTGAGAATGTAAATGTCACAAGAATCACATACAATGTACATGTAGTTAGCACATTGATAAATAACATTTTTGTTTCTTAATAAGGCATAGCATTTTTATTGTGCAATGAGACTTGAGCACATTTCTGACAGTTACAGGGGAAAATGGTACGTGACCCTCTTTTCTTTTTTAATGTCTGAAATATAAATCAGTTTTAATTTGATTTTATCTCAGATTATTACATACAATTATTCTAAATAAATACAAATAGCTTAAAAAAAACAAATTTTCAAATTGACTTTATTAATGCAACATGTGATATTCAATTAAACCAAACATGTAAGGAATTATGAATACCATCACCTTATTATCATAACAACTTCCTTGCACTTTAACAAAGTGTGGATATCATAATGTGCAGAAATTATTTTTTCATACCTTTAAATGCATGAATAAACAAGATGTCATGCTTCATCTGATTTTCTTAATCTATAAAAAGCTCTTCAACCCAAAGGTGTGAAAAATATAGGTAAGTATTGGTGGGATTTAATTTCTAGTTTGACTATCAAACCTTAGGTGTTCCAGCCATAGGAGGTAGAATAACAGAAATTAAATAGGAATATGGCCAGAACCAGATAATTAAGTGGTTTGAGCCATCTGTCATGTTCCAGCCATCTGTGTTTGAATCAAAGAATTTGCTGTACTTAATTTCATTGGTCTTAGTTGTAATAACTTCTTTCACAATCAGTGTAAAATAAATAAGCTTATATCTATATGAAACTAAAAGCCAAATAATAACTGAAACATTTGCTCTGAACTGTAAAATTAAACCACATACCTTTATTTTCTGTTCATTAGCCTTGTACTGTTGTATAACTGTTTCGTACGTTGACTTGTGTTCAGTCATAATTTGTACAATTTGGTCCCGCTCTTCTTTCATCTTTTGGTATTCAGCTTTATAGGGTTCATACACGTCCGTCATTGTTCCTTCTGTCTTGTACTCAACAACTGGTACCTGGCTTTCTTTATCTTTAGTATCAACTTTAAACAGAGGTGGGGGGATTGGGGGCATAGGATATTGGGATGGCATTGGCAATCGTGGTGGCATCATACTGGGGTTCATGTTTGGGGGACGAAACGGAGGCATTGCTCCTGGTGGCATTGGTCCGGGGGGCATGTGTAAAGGTACTTGCATGCCAGACTGGTAGTAGGATGATGCTGAGAGGGGAGGACGTATGAATGCGGGAGGAATACTAGGCTTGGCGGTTGAAGGAGGGAAGGCAGCAGAACTGACAGATGAATTGAAAGGATCGTAAGTCCATGAGGGGCCAGAAAAAAGATTATATCCTGTATTTGATGATGCTGTAGTAGATGAATATGCAGATGAGAGTGAAGGGGTAAGTTCTGCTTTTGTTTCATTGCTACCATCATCTACTGACCATGAAGGGGAGCTTGGAGAGTTAAAACGTGAATTATTTTGTGATACATAAACATTGTCTAATGGAGAAGAAGGTTTCTGAGGGTACACAATATTAATATTTGAAGTAGGAGAAAAAACACTGCCTTCTGATTTTTCGTAATGTTTTTTCATAAAATCAGTTGCAAATTTTCCCATGTTTTTACTATAGTCAGCCCCCGCTGGGGTGTTTGCCCAAAGCCCAGCACCTCCCATTTTTCCTGCATTGGCACTCTTTTCAAAATCTTTCCATATATCTGAAGACACATTGTTGAGTGTTTCACGGCGATCCATTTCAGAAACAGTCTTTCCTTTGTATATTTTCTCCACAACTGACTCGGCTAGTTCAGAAACTAACTTTTCATCAGATTTTCTCACAAAATCCTCTGTTGCTTGTCGTACTTCTTGACTAACAAGGTCTGCTCCAGAACTCTCCAAATCCTCCTTTTTAACATCATTCCACGAAACATCAAAATCATTTTCTAATGAATCCCACATCTGAAAACCTGCCTGGGACCCTGGACCCTTTTGAAGTCTAGACCCTGTAAAAGGCCGTAAGGGTTTGGGCATCATTTCTGCTGTAAGATCACTCTTAGAACTCTTCTCACTTAAGTCCGACCTCGAGCTACTTCTACTCACTGATATGTGAGGGTTCAACATCGTTGAGTCATGTTTAATATTTGTTTTGTTAAACCCTACACTTTCTTTATTCTTGTCATAATCACTACCTATATCAGAAATTTTGTCAAAATCATCTAGGTCATGGACACATTTGTTTGTCTCTAATGCAAAATCATCATCAATAGAATCCAAAACATCAATTCCTGAACTTTTGCGTTCATTTGTCTTTGATGCCATGTTCAAGTCATTACCACCACTAGTCCAAGGTTTATTAGATAATTGAATGGAAGGAAAACTAGAAGAAGATGAATTTTCAAGAGAAGACAAAGAAGTTGAACTATTTGATGTAACTAAAGCTGTTGTACTGCCACTTAAAACAGCTGAAGTCCCAGTAGATATTGATGAAGTATTGGAAACAATAGTAGAAATGGTTGACGAAGTACTTAATGCAACACTTTCACCCAAACAATCCACATTATTTACAACTTTCCCGACAGTTTTCCAGACATTTTGAGTGCTTTGTGGCACTCCTGGTTCACCTCTTTTTAACATAGCAACCTCACGTGCACGTTTTGCATCTGACATTAGTGAAATAACATCGTCTATAACAGCGAATTTGAGTGATTGCCTTAAAAAGTCACCAAGTCCACCAACTTGTTTCACTTTTTCCAGAGCTTCATGTGGAAAAACTTCCAGTTCTTGTTGAATCTTAGGATCATTAATGGCTAAAGGTCCATGTGCTTGTAAAATGTCCACAAAGTAGCTGCAATTAATAAAACCAGTATTTCAGTTTGATACAACTATTTAAAACAAATAAAGTAAACTACAATTCCATAAAGTGATTCATTGATACCTGCACTACTGAGGCATTATCTATCCTGGTCATAATTCTCAGGTAGTTTTTGCTTTCAAAATTAACATATTTTGTCCCTACATTTACTGTTAACCATCTTTTCAGTTTACTTCTTCGGAATAGATAGTTGAACAAAAAAGGTCTTCTACAATCTATATTGGATTTTTACAGATTAACAGATTGCATTAAATGAATAAATATGACTAATCTTGTATTACCGTAAACAAAATTATGATTGTGTAAGACAAACTGTTACCGATACACAGGTGCGTGTATATTGTAGATCTTGATGTGTCGTGTTTCAGTAAAAGCATAAAGAAGGAAGAAGTTCCATTCAAATGTATCAAAGACTGACTTTCCAAAATCTTTATTTTCAACATGCAAACATTTTTCATGCATTATTATGCCATTTTCGACATATTGTGATATAAAATTTTAAGTAATCTTTTATTTCCATGACACGTGCCGACCGACCAATCATATAACTATCCTCTAAAAGCTTAACATTCATTCAGGAAGCTTTCAGTAACCAATCAAATATATTTACTTTGATTGGTCAATCTGAGTAAACAATTTCAAACATTTGGATCTTAACACATAAACTTACATTCTGTTGAATATATGTACCCGTTTTAGCCATTAACACAACTAATGACCATATTTGGTGAGGCCAGGCTGGACAGTTTTCTGAGAAACAGAGCTAAACACAAAATCTTCATGGCAAAATGTTGGAATTGATGCGACTGCCACAATAAAAAGGAATGCCTATAATTATTTTTATTTTTTTTAAAAGGCAAGACAAAGTAGTTAAATTAATAACTACAGGGTCCTGTCTTACAACATATACTTAAATCTAAGAAAAGCAGCCAAGTGATCATGATTTTAGACTGGTTCCAGTGAAAGTGCATATGGTTCATTGATATTGATTATCCCTTTACTCCATAGTAATATACGTTTTCCCGCATCAATCACAGAAGGTCATTGAAAACAGTGCAGGAAGAGTTCAGACTGCTCATAACGAGCAATCTGAACACTTCCTGCACTGTTTTCCACTCTGTCAGTTAATATAAACATATTTCATCTATTGCTGATACGTGGTGAATTAATGCTTTCAATATGAGAGGTGTCCAAAGGCGTCTATATGAAGTAAAGGGATATACAAAAGATAAATAACCAGTCAAAAGTAAGTTAAGATTTTAAATATTTCAGTAAAAAGCTGGTTCCTTTTATCATTCATGACATTTTTACATACACTTTTACTGTTGGTAATTGTCATACTCACGAAAACAAATTTTCTGTAATTTCATCTGGTTTAAAAAGTTGTTTTGCATTTCCAGTGTATGATTTCTCGAAGTGATTTATCTGACTTTTCAACTCAGATGGTACGGAAAACGGAGCCTGGCTGCCAGTTGCTGCCCTACAAAATGAAAACACAAATCACACAATATTTATTGATTATAGAATAGTATTATATATTCAAAGGTTACCAAATTCTATCATGTATAGCATATATCCCCCACCCATTATTTTGACGTTATCAGAATTTTTCAATCATTTTAGGGAAATATTTGGAGAAAAACAAGTGCAACATATTCCATGTCTCAAGGAGCTATTTGACACATTTTTATTTTACACTGAATATCACATGTTTTTTTAACACATCTAATTTAAACAGGCTTGGAGAGAGAGAAGCAAGAAAACGTACGTGTTTGATGTGTTTTCATCACTTAGTGCAGTGTTTTCATTCTCCAGTGTTTCTTCCTTCCTATCTGTAAAGTTGACTTCCAGGTGTAAAATCTGCTTGTTCTTCTCCTTCTTCTTCTTGGACTTCTTGCCTTTAGATGCCTTTAATTGAGTAAAGCAACATTAATACACTGTAAGTACACGTACCTAATGTACTTTGTTGACAGAAGAAAAACATGTACGAGGCATAATGTGATGTCATAAACATTAACGAACAGGCATGATATGGGAAATGTCAGTAGGTGATACGGAACATTGTATCACACTGTAGAAATCTTGTAGAAACACTGTTTACCTCCCCTGTGTTTACAATATAACAATTTGGTGACACAATTAACCACCCTGCCAATACAGACACAAGTAGTGATAAATTACATGTATAATTTCACTAATAATTACTTCTGTCTTTCATCATCATGTGGTATTTAAAATTCATTATAACAAGAAAAGATTTAATGGATGTTATTGTGATGCCCAGTATTTTAACCAGTAACAATTAACAACATGTGATAAGAATCAATTTAGATGATACAATGTTGATGTATGTTTTAATGTTTATAAAATGATATAAATAATTAGATGTTTGTTGGTGAATCAATTAGCACACGTGTTGGTAAATTATATTTATAGTTATTAGGACGGTGTACCATCTGGAGTTATGTACACTATAAATTGTCTTACACTGGCTGTCAACATTTAATTATGTAATGTCATACAGTGACTGTTGTTTTAACATTAGCAGGAAGGCTTACCCACATCATCCATAATCTGTTATTTATATATCAGGTGATTGTTTATGCACTAGAGTCATTTTATCGCGATGACATGTGCAGAAAACATCATTGTCCGCCATATTGTATGTTTACAGAATGTTGCATTTTGGGACATAAGTTTATTTGAATAATGACGTCATCAGTGTTTTACATAAATAATTGGCTGCATTTTTGATATTTCAACTTTGTTTGATAATTAAACAACTTAGTCATATTCAGAAAAGAAAGCAATGTACAGGTCATTATCTTTGATGTTTATTCTGTAGTGTTTGAATAGTATTTTTCATTCAATATTCGAGTTTAATACCTGATTTTTATCTGCATGTTAATATCAGTTTTGACGTTTCCCTCATTCTTTCCCATATATTTCTTTGCGAGAAGCATCGTTGGGAACGTCAGGAAAGGACGTTGTGGGAATTGCGGGAACGTTGGGAGGTGGGGAAGTATATAAGGACTCTCTCAGAAATGTTTAGGAACTCCAAAATTTCATGAGCTTTAGAGCAGTAACTTTAGTAAATTTTCCATAATTAATATTTTCTTATATAATAAAAAGGATACAAGTTAATAAATAATCTAGTTTAAAATAATATCTTTAATAGATCGACAACATCCAAACCGTATAAGCATTTGTTTTGTAAAATAACAACATAGTTTTTTTAGACATTAGGTCCAATTTATAGGATAACATTGAAACTTTGTATATTTTATAATAAGTTATTTAATGGTCTTTATTTATTAATAAAACAATAACAAGTCCTGGGATACATGAAAGAAGTGTTGATTAATATCTCATGACAAAATAAAAGAGATATAACTTAACTTTTGTTTAATTTGTCTTATATTCATTACCCTTTCAACATTGTCTAGTTACTCACACGGAGTCCATATAATTATCACACGTTACCAAACTCGATAGAGTTATAGAGCCGGCACACAACATTATGCCGCTGGGACCAGAGAAATGGTTGAAATAAGTGAATAATTTAAATTGGTGGAATTGGATATATCAGAAGTTGATTTATGTAGAAAGGGAAGAAGATTTCATGGGACAGCGCTTCAAATTTAATTAAAAACAACTTTTAACTCCCATCCTATTGTAGTACCTTAGGTACTTTTAGGTCATCCTTCTTCAGTACAGTGGTATGTTTGACATCAGGCAGTGGCACAGCCTCGGCTATTATCTCTTCCACAAATGCACTAGCACTGGCACCATCTTTGATCACATCTGCATCTGTAATTTAGTCAATGTTAATGAGCACCAGAAAGCTGTTACAGAAGGTTAACTACGTATATGCTTTACCAGATTTTACAAATTATAAATTATATGAAGTGGAATAAAACTTTAGTCTCTGGTAATTATTTTTATGTTCAGTCACATATTCAATTTTCAATGACAAATACTGTAGGCCAAGGTGAAATGAAATACTATCAGAATGTGTAAATATGTTACCCATTCAATTGGTGATATATAACACTGGAAACATTTAAATGTTTTGATAAATACATCCTTCCTACCTTCTCCCTCTTCAGTAAGATCACCTTCTTGCTTGCGTCTTTTCTGCTTACGCATTTCTTTCTTTTCTTGCTTCTTTGCCATTTTGGACTCACTGTACATGAAGTGTATATAAACTTGTTATCATTTTTTATTTCATCTGAATTAGTATACATGTACATGAAGACAGTCAGGATTTACTCTCTTCTCACCATAGATACACAGGCTTAACTCCAAGTGTTGTCAGACAAGATGTCTGTTATGTCCAATGCCTTCATTACCATGCTTTCCCTGCATCTCCCAATGTCTTCATTACCATGCTTTCCCCGCATCTCCCAATGCCTTCATTACCATGCTTTCCCCGCATCTCCCAATGCCTTTATTACTATGCTTTCCCCGCATCTCCCAATGCCTTCATTACCATGCTTTCCCCGCATCTCCCAATGCCTTCATTACCATGCTTTCCCCGCATCTCCCAATGCCTTCATTACCATCCATCCGCATCCCCGAAAGGCCTTCTTTCCCCCACCCCACTCCTTCCCTCCAGTCTCCCTCAATACCTATAATTGCACCAAAGAGGGTTATTTGTTGAAAATAAATATATTGTTTCTTTAATTGCTGTAATAATACATTAATTTTTATTGTTATAAATTTTTTTTTTTTATATGGTTTGTATATTAATGTTGTACAAATTATCTCAATTATGTCATAACCACAACAATTCAAAACACATCAACACTTTCCATAAATTCCTCTTTTGGAATAAAAACAAACTTTTCAGCAAATAATGAAATTTTATTTGATAATACCATAGAACAAAGCAAACATTATTAATTTAGACATACGTGTTTTTTCAAAATCAAGATGGGAAGAAAGGAAATGTGGTTAAACTCTACTTTCAGCGCATGTTATAAATGATAACCAGTTTAACTGGTGGTAGAAGACCTCAGAAAGAATCACACTTCCTCTGGTAACTAACAGATTTTCTCACATAAAGTCTATAAATTGATCTGGGCTTGACAGCCTCTGCAGTGAGACGTAAATCCCCCTGAACCGCTCCACCATGGATGACATATGTTGTGTGTAAAGAAGTATTATTTTTATTTTTTCTAAATAAAATAGCATGAAAATAATGGTGTTTATAATGAAATGGACCATAACACATGTAAAATTTAACCAATGTTGACACATATGGAACCTCACCTGTATAATTATACAGCTACACACTAAATATTAATTTAATACAGACTCCTTGAGATATTGATTTGAAACCAATTTTTTACTTTGGACAGACGAGGATGAATCATGGGGACAAGTAAAAACAAGAGCACCACAAGCGAGTGCAGATGCTTGTTAGTGAAGTAAACTTTTTAAACTTGATGGTGATTAGTTAAAAAAAATAAATACTGTTACTGAAAAAATAAAACAGATTTAAAAAAATCACCAAAGAAAATTAGAGATGTCGAAGAACAGCGTTAACTCGACTATTCCAGCCTTGTCGATCACAGAACAGTAAATTATAATGTACCATCGGAAAAACAGATATATCTGTATGAAAGAAACCATCTTTATATTAGCAAAATAGTAGATACATGTACATGTATGTGCAAGTAGGACTATTAGGGCAGAATATACACTATGTCTATGTCTGGCTAAGGTTAGCTAGCCAGTACTTAAACTGAAATGTATTTAATTTAATTTTAAAATCTGGGTGTGGATGTGGGGGTGTATGTGCCAAAGTTTAATAAACAGGACAGTTTTGTTTAATAAAATGAAACAAAATTTTTGAGGGAAAGGGTGTCTTGGGGTTAGTAACAAAGTTGAAACGGCACTGTATCTACTTTAATACAGAACAAAATATTTGTTTTGTATTAAAATCAAATACTCTGCCCCATTTCAACTTTGTTACCAACCCAAAGACCATCTACCACCTCCCCCCACCCCCCGCCCTTTTCACCCCCACCCCACCACCTCAATCCTCTCTCATTTTTTTTTTAAAATTTGTTTTCCATTAAATCAAATACTCTGCCCCATTCCAACTTTGTTACCGACCCAAAGACCCTCACCCCTATCCCGGGTCTTGGTTGGGCTCAGGCAGGAAAGTCCAAAGTCAAGTGATGTCAACTTTTTTTTAGTTGATGGTGATCAGCTTACAGAATTAATAGTATTACTGAAAAATAAAACTGATTTAAAAAAAAAAAAAAAAAAAAAATTCAAACCCAAGCTAAACAAAGAAATTTAACCTAAGGTTTTAAAGTCCAAAGTATGGAAATTTATGTAAGTTAGCTATACACATTATTTCTACAACATAAAATAAATGTGTTTATGAAGATTAGTCACCAAAACATGAGTAGATTGTTCAGAAACAGAGAAAATGCTGAGCTAAACAAAAAACTTTTACCAAGGTTTTAGAGTCCAAATTATGTAAACTTATGTAAGTTAGCTATATACATTGTTTGTATACCATGATATGAATATGTTTATGAAGTTGAGTCACAGTAACATGAGTTGTTTGTTCAGAAAAAGAGAAAAAGCTGAGTTAAACATAAAACTTTAACCAGCGGACGAAGACAACGCCGCTGCCAGGGTCATGACAATTGCTCTTCATTTTTTTCAAAAAGACGAGCTAAAAAGTTTAAAGTCTTGGTGTTATAATCTTTTTTTAATGATATAAACATTTTAAGGAGTGACTTGGGAGCTCTAAAAAGTACATAGCACTAAAGAAGGGCATGTGAACATTTTGAGATTGCCCTTTATCACTAAATGTAGAAAAAAATTGTTCTTCTTGTCCGAATGGACAGGGGAACACTTACTGCCTCTTCTCCATTCATCTTATTTTTAGGACATAAACATTTGATACTAATGTGTCAGAAAAGCATAATCTCTCGTTTCCAAAATAACTTTTATGTCCTCTATTACCTGGTTGTTTTCTGTTTAACCAATGGTTTCTTGTTCTTGTGGCTTTCTCTCATTTCTGTGTACTTCTCAGACACATGCTGTGTAAATAAATATAATCTTTATAAAGATCAACTTTATATATTTGATTTCTGTGTATGTTTCATTCCGACATACAACTTTGTATTCACTTTATATAACTCCTGTGTATTTTCAGATATCACATATAAATAATCATGCTGACTTTGTTTTATTATTTTATTTCCATGTACTTTTCAGAAATAACGTGTATAAAAATGTCCATATGAATTTACATTTATATTAACTACATTATTGTTACTTATTTACCTATTCAAAACATTCATCTTCATCTCATTAACCATTCATCTTGTAAAACATTCATCTCATTAAACAGTAATCTAACACTCATTGTGTTAAACAGTCATCTCATTAAACAGTCATATTGTTAAATATTTGATTTGTTAAACATTCAACTTTCATCTCAACAAATATTCATCACATTGAACATTCATCTCATTTAACATTCATCACATCAAACATTCATCTCATTTAACATTCATCTCATTAAACAAGTCATCTCATCAAACATTCATCTCATTTAATATTCATCCCATTGAACATTCATCTCATTTAACATTCATCTCATTGAACATTCATCTCATTAAACAGTCATCTAACACTCATCATGTTTAACAGTAATCTCATTAAACAGTCATCTTGTTAAACATTCGATTTGTTAAACATTCAACTTTCATCTCAACAAATATTCATCTGATTGAACATTCATCTCATTGAAAATTCATCTCATTAAACATTCATCTCACCAAATATTTATTACATCAAACATTCATCTTATTAAACAAGTCATCTCATTAAACATTCATCTCATTTAACATTCATCTTATTGAACATTCATCTCATTAAACATTCATCTCAATAAACATTCATCATGTTTAACATTCATCTCATTGATCATTCATCTAGTCAAATATTAATCTCATTTAACATCATTCATCTCATTGAACATTCATGTAGTCAAACATTTATCTTGTTAAATATTTATATAGTTAAACATTTATCTAGTCAAACATTCATCTAGTCAAACATTCAACTCATTGAACATTCATCTCATTTAACATTCATCTCAGTCAAACATTCATCTCATTGAACATTCATCTTGTGAAACATTCATCTAATAAAACTTTCATCTCATTAAACAATCATCTAGTCAAACATTCATCTTGTGACACTTTCATCTCATTAAACATTATATTTATATAGTCGAACATTTATCTAGTCAAACATTCATCTTGTTAAACATTCATCTAGTCAAACATTCATCTTGTTAAACATTCATCTTGTTAAACATTCATCTAGTCAAACATTCATATCATTGAACATTCATCTTGTTAAACATTCATCTAGTCAAACATTCATCTTGTGGAACATTCATCTCATGAAACATTCATCTAGTCAAACATTCATCTTGTTAAAGATAATTATATCTCATGAAACATTCATAAAGTAAGAGAACTTCAAAGAATTTGTCAATTAACTATTTTGTAAGCATTCAGTATCTAACATAGAAGTCATATAAAGTATTGTTTTAAATATTAAACAAATGTAAAACTGACCTTCTTGGACAAACTGTCTGGCCGTATATTTTCTACCATGATGATGTAACCTGTACAGTCAGGTGTTGGACACTCTGTGTCTAATATATCCTGGTGTTGGTCAAACAAATAAAAGTTTAGTTGAATGAAAATAAATCTGAGATAAAAATTATCACATCAACGTTTACGTTGTATTGCCAGATGGTTTATATTTTGTGACTGAATGTTTAAACTATGTATTAATATGTTAATATGGGGACACAATTATACCTATACATATCTACATGTGGAAAATTAACTGCCAACTTATAATTGTCATTCTCATTTTCGCCCCCTTAATTATAATTACATATTATAAAAGAATTCTCATTTTCAGGTTAAAAAAGCCATTGAGTATTAAAGAATAAATTTACAGAAAGCATATATTGATCACAGCTGTATAAATCAACTTCAAATATCCGTGAATTTAAGAACATTAAAGTCTACTTCTACTATTAAAACTTCCACTGATAAAGCATGAGACCCAGGATCAAATGGTCACAGGTCCAATCTCCCAGCAGGACTTATTACATGACACACTTTAAAGGGTCCAAGTCTCTGTTACAAAGAGGTATCACATTCATTTATATACATGTGCATTTGCTGATACAAGGAATGGGCGCAGATACTTAAACACTGACGAAACCTTCATTTCACCCCTCCACTAGTGGTTTCAGAGATTGCTGCTTATGGATGAAAACAGACAGGGGACAACAGGTGTGTCATCGCATAAACCCATCATGGAATATTCACGAATTAAATCAAATTTTTTTATCAGGCCCAATAACCTTATCATTGTCATTGCTTAAAATGTTCATATATGACTTAAATCACAGACATTCAGGCCCAGTTACTTCACCATTGTTATTGCATAAAATGTTCACATATATACAAGAAATGATTTGCAGGTTTTCAGGCCAAATTACCTTATCATTCTGTCGGTTACGTTTGTTCTTGTAAACTTTCCAACATACAGCATGTATAGTAATCACACAGTTCATCTGGCATACCAATTTTATATAACCCTAAAATATAAAATGCAGGCTTGTCACACAGACTTAAATATAAAACACTAAAATTACATCTATGTAAACATGTTTCTATTAATAGACTGTGTTTTTTGCTGTTTTTAATAAACTCTACCCACCCACAACCACCATGATTTCTAAAAGAAAAATAAAATGAAAACATAATAAGTCTACATTTTAAGTATGTTTAATATTTAAAAAACAAGAAATGTCACTGTTAAATGTGGCATGCCCCTTAAATGGTCTTTGGAAAATAACAATATATGATATAATAGGTAGCGATGTATCCATGAATATCAAGAGAAATGGACTGATGTTTCAGACTAGACATGCAATTTCATGGGTTTTTTTTTTTTACATTAAAGCATGACCTTGACCTTTGTGTAACCTTGACCTTGACATCTGATGTAATGGTCTGGGTATTTCAACAGTTAAATGCAAATGAAACAATATCATGACATGCTGATCACGTGTATCAAGTTATTTTAAAATCCCTAAATGTAAGTTACAGATCAAATTGTTGATCAATTGATAAATTGAGCCAAGTGTTTTTGAAATCCATCCATGTATGATAAAGTTAAAGGACAGACTTGAAATCTCAAACAGATTCAAAGTGTTGTCATACATACTCAAAGTGTGACCTTGACCTTTGAGGTACGGGTCCATGTCTTACTTATTACACGTCGTCATGTCATCTTGAGAAATTGAGCCAAGTTTAAGGTCAGTCACAGACTAGACACACAATATCAAACGAATTGAAAGTGTGACCTTGACCTTTGAGGAAAGGTTCTGGGTCTTACACGCGACACTTAATTATGTCATGTTGATCAACTGAGCCAAGTGTTTTTTTAAAATTTATCCATAGATGACAAAGTTACAGGCCAGACAAGAAATCTCACACAGACTGAAAGTGTTGTCAAACAAACTCAAATGGTGACCTTGACCTTTGAGGTACGCATGTGGGTCTTACACATGACACATTGTAATGTCATGCTGATGAATTGAGCCAAGTGTTTTTGAAATTTATCCATAGGTGACAAAGTTTCAGACTGGACATGAAATCTCAAGCAAACTGAAAGTGTCATCAAAGTTAAATTGTGACCTTGACCTCTGAAGTGAGATTCTGAGTGTAACGCGCAACACATTGTCATGTTATGTTGATCATTTGTAGCTAGTATTAACAATATCCATCTATGCATGACAAAGTTACAGGCCAGACACGAAATCTCAAACAGACTGAAAGTGTTGTCAAACTCATATTGTGGCTTTGACCTTTGAGGTATGGGTATGGGTCTTACTCGCGACATGTTGTCATGTTATGTTGATCATTTGTAGCAAGTATTTATAAAATCCATTTATGCATGACAAAGTTACAGGTCGGACACGAAATCTCACACAGACTCAGTGTTGTCAAACAAACTCAAATTGTGACCTTGACCTTTGAGGTACGGGTGTGGGTCTTACTGGCAACATGCCGTCATGTTATGTTGATCATTTGAAGCAAGTATCAACAAAATCCTTCTATGCATGACAAAGTTACAGGCTGGACATGAAATACCGTACAGTAGGACGGACGGACGCTGCGATTACTAAAACTGCCAATTAATTAATTCAATCAACATTGTAACACTAGTTTTACCAATGAATAGAATATATTTTACTTTCCCATGTTAATATAAACACCAGAAATAGTTAGGCAACTAAACTTGATGATGTTATCTCTAATAAAAGCCCCTCTTTTGGAAAATGTAATGCCGACAGTGGCTTTGAATAGGGAGTTATAGAAGAAACTTAACATTACTGAAGAACATTAATAATGATAATAGTAAAATCTTTATTTAAAAAGGTAACACACAAGTTAAGATCACACAACAGTATGAAATGTGTCAACCATATGGCCTTCTAAACAACATTAAAACCATACAAGCATGGAATAAATGGCAACCACATATTAACAATTGTAAAAGAAATATAAATACATGTTATAAAAAGCAAACACCTGTTTAAGATTCTTACACTATTAAGGGAGGAAAATAAAGAAAAGCATACAATTAGCCTTAAAGCAGATGTATTGAAAGTTTTGTAGATGCTTAACTGCATTATCACAAAACAATATCAGGTGTAAAAGTTGCTTGCTACTGTTTAGTACAATAAGAAGACTCCAAAACTAATCAGATGTTTCTTGTTAATTATTTTCACCAACATCAACATTATACAATTCATAAACATCAGTAAACAGTTCTATCACCAAAAGGAATATCACAGTGCCCACTGGGATAAAATTATATTTCCATTATTTTAACTGAACAATAATGAGCTATTAGTCGTTTATATATTCTTACCTTGAAGTCTGGATCTGTAAGATAAATGACGGTGCGATTATCTGTAGGGTCGTCATGGTAACGACAAACAGCATCAGGTGTTGGTGGAAATTTACAAAATTGCAGTAATTCCTTTATTTTTCCCTGTCATGGAATATATAAATATATATATATTAATATTTAATGAAGGATGTTAAATCATAACAATGGCAACTTCACATGCATATGCTAACTCCAATAAATGATGGCGGCATAAACATAATAAATAGCGAAATAACACACAATAAAATTCTGTAATTTATAAAAAGTCACAAGATATCCCTGCTTTAGGTACAATGTAATAGTAAATTTTACAAATATCTAACTATACTGCTACATATCAAATGTTAATTTAATACATACACTTTCAGAAGTTATTGATCATAAATCAAATTGACAGACACACTTATGCACAAAAATATGGACAACACATAATGCCACTTCACCATTCTTTGAATGGTAGAGGCATAAACTCCTCAACAAAATTATTTGATGATACATAAAAAACTAACCACCGGGACAATCAGATATAAAATCACTAACCGCCGGTACAAGTTAATACAAAATATACCATTAGCACTAAAGAATGATACATGTCACTTACTACTAAAACTACACGATTACTTTCTTCTATAAGTCTCTTTGTGCCTGGCCATGTCACCTGGGGATTCGGCACATTGTTGGCAATGGTCATACCACTCTTGAGCGGGTCAATGGCCTCTGGAAACCTATAAAATAATGCTTCATGATCTGAGTAATTGCTTAAGGTTTTGTCTTTATTAATATATAATTGATTAATTGATATTTAGTGTCATTTTTATACCATCAAGGCTAACAAACATAATGTCATATATCAATCCTCACAGAAACTGGCTAGGTGAGGATTGATAGCAAGATGCACTACCAACATAGCTGCATGTATCAGAATGAGATACAAAAGATAAAACTGATTTGATACAGCAAATTCTAAGTTAATTTACAGATGCTAAAAACTAAATATCCTTTGATAACTTTAGACTGTTTTAAAACTTTCCCACAAAATTAACGTTTTCAGAGTTTCTTAACATATTTAACAATTTATCTGGTGACATGTCTGAGTATCGTTATTGATAGGCTTGCTGAGGTGTGGACACACTAGCAACCATTGTGGTCAGTTAATATATGAACATGCCACTTATTTGTGTAGGTGCTTCTACTTGGAAAATTTGATCCCTGTAATGTGTTGAAAATGATGGTGATAAAACTCCATTCTATTCTGTTACATGTGCACCTAGGCTTGTCCAGTAGTGGTGGGAAAATCAATTTTCAACTTCAACATGTATATTGCAATTTTAACTTGATAGTCTTGTTGATGAACACATGACAACATTTTCAGTACAATGCCAGATCACACTTTTAACTTTTAACTCATGAAAAGTAATATTACATTGTGCAGCACATATTTATCACGGCTTTGTTTCACCAGTGCTCAACAATACTAAATAAGGTGATGTGAAACTCCAACAGCCAGAGTACAAGTGAATAAAATAACCAAAGTTATGTTGAACATGAAAAAAGCCCAGACATGTGCCCCACAAAACAATATTCCAATCCAAACACATTGTTTACCCAGTTTACGCCTGTGTGGGAATTGTTTCCTCAAAGTTGCTGTCAATGACAATCACACAGGCTGCAGGGCTGGAAAATTCCACTCGTAGGCTCGCCATGGCGAGTGAACATTTGGTCAGGACGAGTAAGATTTAAGAAACTGACCTTAATATTTCTTTGATTTTAAGCATTCAATTAAAAATTGAAAGGGAGGACGAGTAGCTTTTATAAACCAGAGTTATGGTTCTTGTCTCTGGGTGTTCCATTGATGATGGTGAACACACATGAAAAGTTTCATTCATATCCAATGAGTGGTTGCATAGATATCTTACCTGATAAAAAACTTTAACCTGAAAAATTAAGACCAAAAAGGGCCATAACTCTGCCAAATGCAATCCAGAGTTATGGTTCTTGTCTCTGTGTGTTCCCTTGATGTTGGTGAACACACACTGGAGGTTTCATTCATATCCAATGAGTGGTTGCATAGATATCTTAGACTTAAACGCAACTAAATGCAAAAGTTTAACCAGGGTGTCTAAGTCCAAAAAGGGCCATAACTCTGCCAAAATGCAATCAAGAGTTACGGTTCTTGTCCCTGTGTGTTCCATTGATGATAGTGAACACACATCGGAGGCTTCATTCATATCCAATGAGTGGTTACATAGATATCTTAAACTTAAATGCAACAGTTTAACCCGAGTGTCTACAGATGACACTGATGCTCTCCTGAGAAATTCGTCCCAGCGAGCTAAAAATGTCAAGCCCTGCAGGCTGAATTATATTAAATAAGGCCATAATAAATTAATTGCTAGATTATCATCCCTGCCCACCCCCTAATTTTCATGTCACCCCGACCTTTATTTTCTAAAAAAAAATAATAAAAAAAAAATAATTTTTTTTTATTAAAAAAACATCAAAAGATTTAAAAATAAATTCCTCCCGCCCTCCTAGTTTTTAAGAAAAATTTGGATGAAAATCTAGCAATTAATTTATAATTGCCTAAAACAAAAGGTAATAATTAACTATTGTGGTTATAATTTTTACATGGACGCTATTTTGCAATACGAGTCACAGATGAGTTTGTAGACTGGCTGATGTATGCCAACAAATAAACTTATACAAAACCTTAATATAAAGGGATTACCTGTTGAGTGTAACAAAAGCCTTGCCGAGACCATAGTAAGCCAAGGGGAAGACAATATCTTGATGATATTTAATGATTTCCTGAAACTTGTGTACCCCATCCATAATATTCTACAAGATAAAGGAAAATAAAATAAAATCCATGATTATTATTGCTCATGTACTACATTACTGTTTCAGTCAGCAGTTTTTACTATTTCATCAAAATGTGCTATTACCACTGTAGAAAGTAACAATCCATTTTCTTAGATGGGTTTAAAACTTGATGGGTTTAAGAAGTTTTCAAGACATGTAACTCAAGTCACATATTAAAGCGGACTCATACTGTTTTACACTCCAACCCCTCAATCCTGGGTCCAATGCTCTGCCACTGGACCAGGCGCTCCTCGGAATCTACTTCAATGACTCAACCTCCTAAAATGGTATTGCTCTCCCTCATAACACCAACTGATACTTGATTGATAATTAAATACTTTTCAAACAGAGGGGCTAAATGTACATATGTGAATATTTATTGTATAAAATTAACTTCCAGCTTGTAGATAATAATCATGACATATACAATATTTCTGGATCTATCGCCATCTTTACACAACGATTGGCGTTTAATAATATTCCATAATATTAAGTAAATATCTATTGGAACGAAGACTGTTTATGGAAATAATACATATTAAAGATGTTTGAATTTAAGTTTTCAAATATTTAAATTACCTTATGAATACCTGTAGAAACAGCAGCAATACCGAAGGCATACTTCAGCGATATGATATCTGGTTCGTCAAGACCAAAATTCTGCAAATATTTAAATGTTGAAAATAACAAGACAGCTGATCAATGTAGCCTGACAATACAACTCAACTTCATATATACCAATTTATTTTAGTATGATAGAGAAGTAAGCTGAAGAACTATTGAGTATTGCTCACAAGTCTGCTGCCTGGGTAGGACCAGTACTAGGTGCTATTTCTGAGAGGCCATCAGGTCGCGTCTGGGACGAACATGGGATGTCCTGCATGAGTGGTCAACACTCTATCAGCTACACCACTGCTTTGCTTTATTTTGAACTTCAATTACAGTGGTGATGTCTAATTCTGTACATCTTCCTTGTAAACCTTAGTGTCATTATTACAATTCTAATGACTGAGGTAGAACCTAATATTCACATCGAGGGAGCCAATAGAACAAGTGCTTCAGTGAGCAGTTACAACCCTTCCATACTGATATACTTTGGAAAATAAAAAATTATTGTTATTGTTGTTCATTCAAAATGTTCTCAGTCAGTTCTTCAAAATGTGCTCAGTCAGTTCGTTCGAAATGTTCTAGGTTAATTCATTCAAAATGTTCTCAGTCAGTTCTTTCAAAATGTTCTTGGTCAGTTCGTTCAAATTGTTCTCGGCTGGGAGGTTTATCAAGGGTGGCCTCAAAGAATGAAAGCACATTATTAACCTGTGTGATTATTTTTGTTTTTTATTATTGTTTATAAGGTATTTGACATAGTATAGAGCTAATGTGGCTATAAACTTGAACAGTATATTCTACTATATACTTCTGTTTGTTGACACTTACATCTGTTGTCATTTCTGTGATTTCTAGTAGCTCCAGGGCTTTGTGGTAGCTCTGCATTGCATTTTTACTTGTACACTTAACAATAGAGTCTGACCCATCAACCAAATAGGAATGGAAATCCTCTCTTTCCATTCTTGCCATTCTTTTTTGCCACTGTTGTTGCAGCAGTTCCTCAGTAGCAGCTCTCTGTGTTTTCTCAATAGTATCTAAACCATTATCCATCTTCGGTTTGCTGGACGTGGCTAATTTTGCAGAATCCTTCTTGGAAATATGCACCTGAAGTGATAATTCTTATCTTATAGCAACAATGAATTCATCTGAAAAACAACTGTGTGATCAAAAAGACATGACACCAGTTTCTCCATTAACCTCTGTCAACATCTCAACTTCTACATGATTCTTCAAATCTACTTGCAACATTGACAAAATATGACATGGCAATGTTCTCTCGATTTTGTTCATACCGAATCAGTATTAATACTTCCACATTTTATTCAGTATTTAAGTAGACATGTTAAAAAAATAATTTTAAGAATAAATGCCAATTTGATTTGAATGTTAGCATATTTTTTATGCCATCAAGGACTCACAGACGTGTTAACTACTCTTTTATGGGATCCTGGAAGTTAATAAGCATCGAGGAAACCTATCTCTGCAAGTAACTGATTACCTTCCCACTTGAATCAGCAGTGAGAAACAAATGATAATAAGACTCAATTTCACATATCAATCATCAGAGAGAGCAATCAGAATAACTCACTTGAGCTAACAATATCAAATTATATTTCCTAGAAATCCCAGTAATAAAATCAGAGTAAATATTTGTTATACTTCTTCTCATATTTTTTACTAGGATTGGTTGAAAAACTGAATCATGGAACAGTCAACAATACAAAAGAATTGTGTACGACTACACTGTTGACATATATGGTGGATGTGGCTGTTGTTTATTTGACTCTTTCTGTTGTCTAGATTTTGTCTGAAAAAGAAGTTATTGACAGTGCCAACTTTGACACTAGGGTCATGGTTTGAACAAATCTGAGGAAATTAATTAGGAGATGCTAAATGCAAAATATCATTGCTTTAGGCCTCCCATTTTCGGAGAAGATTTTTGAAATTTTGAAAAAAAAAAATTGGTAAGCCCCTAGGACGGGGTCAAATTTGACCCCTGGGTCACACTTGAGAGTTTCATACAAGAATGCTTCACACAAAATTTTGTGACAATCTGTCAAGTGGTTTCAGAGAAGTCATTTGAAGCAAAAGTTAACGGCAGATGACGAGGGACACAGAGCAATCACAATAGCTCATCAGATGAGCTAAAAAGAGAGTAAAAAAGAATTAACACCACACCACAGCCACACTCCATACAGATTTGTGGAGTTTTTAACCAATAAAACTGTCATAACCCCACAATGTACAGAAAAATAACCCCTTAAAGTAGCATGGGCATAGAAAAAGAACATCAATTAAAAAAACTCATTCAAGTCTTTGGCTCAGCAGAGTGAAAAAAGAATTGAATTGAATGCATAAGTGAAACTTAAAATCACATTTCCATTTCAAATATTTGGGTATGTCTTATATTGGATACATATATGGATTACAGTTTTCATTAAAATTGCTAAAGGTAATGTCTGATATACTTACATCAGAATCTGTGGAAGGCGTCAAGTGAGATAAATTATCCACACGTCTGTAATAAAAATATAACTTAGTAAAAATAAAACTGTCTGAGATATGACATCAAATAAGTTAAAACCTAGATCTTTCTGCAACAATATCTATTTATTTTGGGATGGTTATCACTTACTTGATAACAATCTTTCATGGGTATTGATGATACAAATATTGCAACCCGAGATTTTATTTTTTTTATCAGAAAGAAAGCACAACTATGGTTCTTATCAAAAGTGTTGTTTTTTTTCTAAAACAAAAACATTTATTTACCATCTTCTTAAAATAGCATGATGTACTAACAAATACATTTGATGAACACATGAGTTTATATCGACCCTATTGGGGGAGTGAGATAGAAATACCTCACAGTAAATGTCCCATATCTTTTTATGGAATGCGAGTAAGGACAATTAAGGATGAGAGACCACTATTAAACCTTTAAATGAACAGTTACTAATTTCTTGAAAAATCTATTACATTCTCTTCTTTTGTTTTATTTGATAAATAATGGGCTGAAAAATGTTACTGTTGCCACAAACTGAAATTCACGAGGGTATGTTTTTTAATGGGTTTTAATGCTATTTTCAACACATGGCAGGTTATATAGCAAGTCCAGATTTGTTGATAGCAGAAGACAACAGTATGAGTATGAGTAGAATCACTGTTTGCAAGTAACCAAACTTTCTCATGTAAGCATTTTTATTTAGCTGGGCTTGAATCCACAACCCCAAGTGTGAGAGGTCAATTGGTCATCATTATACAACAGAGCCTTAGACCACTTGGCCAGAGGTTGCGGGTTTGATCCCCAGATTTACCCGACGCCTCTTATAAAACAACACTCAGTACTGGTTCTACCCAGGAAGCGGACTCGAAAGTGTATCATATAAGCTCGGAGCTTTCATGGCAATCAAGCTAAATAAATTAGTATAAACTAAGAAAGAACCATGTCACAAGTGTAAAACAAAAAGAGTAATATTTTAACAGACCATTATGAACAATCCCAAGTAAACCACTCCCAAATTATATTTTGGGATTATATCATAATATTGGCAGTACAAATGTAGTGGGTGGGGAAGAGAACGTAGATATACATGTAGATAAATCTAACCAATCAAACTTTACCTCTCTGTAGTTGGTACCTTACAGCCAAACTTTTCTGTGATGTCAACACTCGACTTGCTGTCGGGGATATTCAACAGTTGTTCTTCCAAGTTCTTCGGTATTGATGTCAAACCACCTTTTGAACGTCTCTCTTGAACACAAAAATGATTCCAACATGTATTTTCATTTAACACAATAAAATATAAATACTGGCTGAATAATCCCTATGCCAGATCAGAAATCTTAATATAAACTACACAGCCCAATGCATGTAGGTGTGTACTTACACAGCCAAAGTTCTTGAGCTTTGCCCTTTGGACATTCTCACATAATTATCTATAAGATATAATTTCAGCTTACAAAGTAACATGAATATGTATCAGTGACACATAAATGGTTTCTCTTGGTCTTTATTAATAACAACTCTGATATACAGCTGCTGATTTTCTTTTGTTAAAAGTTAAATTACTAGAATTTTGAAACTGCAGCACTTGCTGCTCTGTGTAAGATTATTTCATACCATGTAAATATTTTTGTCCCTGCTGTTCCAAGTTCTGTACATTGCTGAAGTCCTGTGATTTAGATTGTTGACACAGCACTTGTCCCTGCTCATTTACTCGTATCGCTGTGTCCAGCTGACCTAGCTCATAAAATGCCAGGGCATATCTGTAGTGTCCCTGTATCAAAAGTTTAAAGGCAGTATGTCAGGAAATATCCCTATAAATCTCATATACATCAAAGTAGTTTTAACCCTTTACTTCATATAGTTGCCTTTGGACACCTAATATAGACGCCTTTGGACACCTCATATAGATGCCTTTGGACACCTAATATAGATGCCTTTAGACACCTAATATAGACACCTTTGGACACCTGTAATATAGACACCTTTGGAAACCTCTAATATAGACGCCTTTGGACACCTAATATCGCTTTTGAATTATTCGTTGAATTATGTTTATATTAACTGACAGAGTGGAAAACAGTGCAGGAAGTGTTCAGATTGCTCGTTACAAGCAATCTAAACTCTTCCTGCACTGTTTTCAAAGGCCTTCTGTGATTGGTGCGGGAAAATGCGTTTCTATGGAGTAAAGGGTTAAAGTGACAACAACACATCTCATTGTCATTTAAAAATGAAATACGAATGATTTGGTATTTCACAATGGCCGAAATTATATTTTAAACGAAGTTGTGAAAACTGAAATGAAATCAACATATATATTCTAACTCGCTGTAGGATGATAGTGCCCTCAAACCTTTGGAAACTTGTATAAAAAATTATCTATCAAATGATTGAAAATGAGAAATAAGCTTTTCAAACAATAATTTGATCCAATTTCTTATTAAACAATAAATGTCACTTGTAAGTGTTGCATGCCCCCCAAATGGTTTGAAAATAACAATATGTGTTATAATAAGTTGCGATGTATCCATGAGTATCAGACTAGCCATGCAATTTCATTGTTTTTTTACAGTAAAGTGTGACCTTGACCTTGTGTAACCTTGACCTTGACATCTGATGTAACGCTCTGGGTATTTAAACAGGTAAATGCAGGTGACACATCATCATGGCATGCTGATCACTTGTGTCAAGCTATTTTAAAATCCCTCCATGTAAGACAAAGTTACAGACCAGAAATGAAATATCAAACAAATGAAAGTGTGACTTTGAGGTAAGGTTCTGGGTCTTAACACGACACGTCGTCATGTCATGTTGATCAATTAATAAATTGAGCCAAGTGTTTTTGAAATCCATCCATGTATGATAAAGTTACAGGACGGACTTGAAATCTCATACAGACTCAAAATGTTGTCATACAAACTCAAAGTATGGCCTTGACCTTTGAGTATGGGGCTAAGTCTTACGTTTGACACGTCGTCGTGTCATCTTGATCAATTGAGCCAAATTTAAGACAAAGTTACCGACCAGAAACACAATATTAAACAAATTGAAAGTGACCTTTGAGAAAAAGGTTCTGGGTCTTACATGTGACACTTAATTATGTTATGTTAATCAACTAAGCCAAGTGTTTTTGAAATTTATCCATAGGTGACAAAGTAACAGACTGAGAGTGTTTTCAAACAAAATTAAATTGTGACCTTGACCTTTGAATAGGGAGTCTGGGTGTAATGTGCGACACGTCGTCATGTTATGTTGATCATTTGTAGCAAGTATAAACAAAATCTATTTATGCATGACAATGTTACAGACTGGACATGAAATCTCACACAGACTCAAAGTAATGTCAAACAAACTCAAAGTGTGACCTTGACCTTCGAAGTACGGGTGTGGGTCTTATTCGCAACACGTCATCATGATATGTTTGTAACAAGTATTTATAAAATCCATTTATGCATGACAAAATTACAGGCCAGACATGAAATCTCACACAGACTCAAAGTGTTGTCAAACAAACTCAAAGTGTGACCTTGACCTTTGAGGTACAGATGTTGGTCTTACTCTCGACACGCCATCATGTTATGTTGATCATTTGTAGCAAGATTAACAAAATCCATCTATGCATGACAGTTACAGGTCGGACACGAAATCTAACACAGACTCAAATTGTTGTCAAACAAACTTAGTGTGACCTTGACCTTTGAGGTACGGATGTGGGTCTTACTTGCGACACGTCATCATGTTATGTTGATCATTTGTAGCAAGTATTAACAAAATCCATCTATCCATGACAAAGTTACAGGCCGGACATGAAGTACTGGACGGACAGACGTTCCCACGAATGGGTATTTAAGCAGCTTCTTTACACCAAGCTTACATGTATTACTTGTGTGGCTAAATTGTGTTGAAAAAAGCCACATAAAAGCTGTTTTTAAGAGTATAGAAACAGCCACATAATTATTTTTTAACAGCTTTTAAACCATCCAGAAAAATTACTAACCCTAAACCCTAGACACGTAACTACCCCTTCGTGTGCACAGACAGACGGATGCTGCGATAACTTTATGCCACCGCAAAAAATGGGGGGGGGGGATAAAGGGAAATAATTCTGTCTTGAAACAAAACAAAATTAAAATGGATTTATCTTAGTATCCCATTGAGAACTGTAGTGATGGTAGTGAAGACACATGTGAAGTTTCAGTAATATTAAGCTAGTAACTAATGAGAAAGGAGCTTTCTGAAAAAAAAATAAAAGAGTTATCTATGCAAAAAGGGGCCATAACTCTAATAAGTTACCCAATATGTCTCCTTCAGTTCCAATGACAGTAATGACAACACATGTGAAGTTTCATTAAAGTAAGACAAGTTGTTACCGAGATAAAAGGTTGCCAAGTCGTAATTCTGACTAAAATCAAAACATCCTATAGTTATCCCACATCGATGTATAGTTACTGAGATACTTACATGCCTAAAAACTTTTACTGAATTTTCCTGTGTATAGTTACTGAGATACTTACATGCTTAAAAACTTTTACTGAATTTTCCAAGTATAAAAGGGGAAATAAACTTGCCCAAACTCATAAATGATGTGATGTAACTTAAGAGCTATGTAATGTTTTAACATGCCTCCTTAAAACTTACCTTAGCAAAATCTGGTTTGATTGTCACAGCCCTCCTGCCGTCAGCCAAGGCTTCCCTACAATATAAATATAGATGTAGTACAGGGTCCCATATCAGCAAGTACATACTGATATATTGTTGTTGTTGTTGTATGGTGTTTTGTGTTGCTTTTGTGATATGTGTCAGTATGTAATGCCTTTCTGTCTTGCGCAACAAGCAACCATAAAATACATTATTAAACCAACCCATATATAACGACCTTGTTTTTAAAAATATTTATCCAGTTTTATGTTGGTCACATCATGAGGTTATCATTGCCACTAAATTAAACATTTGTATTAATTGATTTTCATTTTGATGCTGACAATATAATGGTAATTATTTTATCACACAGTGCTAATTACTGTGTGGCTTTAACGAGAAGCCATGAAATCAATCAAAATCATTCTAAATATATCCATCCACGTGTTCTCCAATATTAGTCTGGTACCCTTACCCATTCCATTCTATACACTCAATGCAATTTAATGATTAAGTGGGTACCCATGCGAGTGATCTCATTTGTCGGAATACAATACATTTTCTCTGAGTTTATTGATAAAATGTCGATCATGTGAATGTATGGTACGACAAAGAGCGAAAGCAATGTTTAAATTGTAACTTGTGATGAAAACAATTGCAATGTCTCCAACTGCAACTAAGAAAATCTCCTATATACATTAATTGATCTGGCCTTTAAATTATTATACAGCTTGATTTTTGCCATTTTCATCAACCTTAAAATTCCATGACAATTCACAGATCTTGGAAAAAAAATTAAATTTCCATAACTTTCCCTCCAGTTTGCAGCAATTCCACAGGCACTTACCTAAATTGATTTAACTTGATGTAGGCTTGAGATCTGTTTCCATAGTAGAAATGTTGAAATGGACTGAAAGTATATAATTAATAAATAAAAGAACACACAGAAGACAGGGAAGGATTTACATCTTTATGGAAGCTCCCAACCAATCTTATACGCATTATTTAGTGACACTATTATAAATGGATGACACTGATGTTATAGGTAAACTTACACAAACATGAATTATATGTGTTATAACATTAAATAAGAGTTTACTTTGTAGGTGAGTGTTTTGTTCAACAATAACCATAACAATTCTTATCTTTGACATGCAATATTTACAATTAACTGTTTAAACTGTTTGTTCTCTCCCCCCATTGTCGGATACCCTTGCGTAATCCATTCCGATAACCTCCATTTATCACCCATGGGATATTACACTAGGTTTGTGTCGTTTCTACCAAGCAACGATGCAACAATACGATTGGTTCATGCAAACACCATTGTTAACCTAGCTGTATTTTATTCTGTTCTGTTCAAATAAAACGACACGGGGCTAGCATAATTTCCCACGGGTGATGTTTGGAGCGTATCGAAATTGACACGTGTTGGTATCCGACGATGTCTCCCCCCATGTATCTGTAAATCGTGATGATTTTTTAATATTTGAGCAGACCTTCAAAATGCCATTCTCCAAAGCCAGGATTCTTTGTGTTTTCCTTCATATAGTTCTTAATGTTAGTTTAGTTTTCACAACAACAAAAACTGATTAATTTATATTGATAGAATTGATTCAATTGACAAACATTTGCAGCAGTTTATTCAAGTGCCGCATTATTGAAGTCTTTCAAAATGTCTAAACTAAATTGGATTGCATTTACATCAGTACTGGCCCTCTTGTTTAAGTTACATTGAAAGCTGTTTGGAAATTTCAATATACATTTGAAGATATATTTTGGCACATTATGGCAGAAAGGCAGCTACCCCACTATAACTGTTTGTGGAATGCATGGTCCAGTGGTAGGGCATTGAATTCAACATAAATATCATCATAACTTTGGATTCTGTTAAATAATGAATACAGCAACATTGAATTCAACATTAATATCATCATAACTTTGGATTCTGTTAAATAATGAATACAGCAACATTGAATTCAACATTAATACCATCAGTAACTTTGGGACTCATTCCAATAATGAATACAGCAACATTGAATTCAACATTAATACCACCAGTAACTTTGGGACTCTGTTCAGTAATGAATACAGCAACATTGAATTCAACATTAATACCATCAGTAACTTTGGGACTCTGTTCAATAATGAATATAGCAACATTGAATTCAACATTAATACCATCAGTAACTTTTGGACTCTGTTCAATAATGAATACAGCAACATTGAATTCAATATTACTACCATCAGTAACTTTGGGACTCTGTCCAATAATGAATACAGCAACATTGAAATCAACATTACTACCATCAGTAACTTTGGGACTCTGTCCAATAATGAATACAGCAACATTGAATTCAACATTAATACCATCAGTAACTTTGAGACTCTGTCCAATAATGAATACAGCAACATTGAAATCAACATTAATACCATCAGTAACTTTGGGACTCTGTCCAATAATGAATACAGCAACATTGAATTCAACAATAATACCATCAGTAACTTTGGGACTCTGTTCAATAATGAATACAGCAACATTGAATTCAACATTACTACCATCAGTAACTTTGGGACTCTGTTCAATAATGAATACAGCAACATTGAATTCAACATTAATACCATCAGTAACTCCTGACTCTGTTCAATAATGAATACAGCAACACAGACTTATACCTGAATGTTGCCCAGAAGTACACCGTCATTTATGCAATGAATCTTAGTTGTTTAAGTTTCATGAGATATCAACATGAATGTTCCATTTACAAATTATATGAAGCATACATAAACTTTTCTTGTAACATGGATGCCCCAACAAATAAGGTTTAATTTATATTTATATTATTAATGTACTCTATTAAAATCTCCCCATCTTTTTATCCATCTAGCCTAGATTTACATGTACCAGTAAATAATGTGTGGAACGCTTAACTTGAAGTTGGTAAACAGAACAGTCAAAGTCACGCCTCTTCATTACTCACTCACTATCTGCTGTTGCATGGCACCAAAAACTTTAAAAAAATTATGTCATTTTTTGACATCAAGCCATAACAAATTTATTGCCTAATTTTCATTCCACTTTGACCCCTTTTCATAAAAAAAAATAAAATAAAAAAATAAAAATCCTCCCTCACTTTCCCATTTTAGGAACAAATTAGATGATAATCCAGCAATTAATTTATAATGGCCTAAGAAAGGTTTATTTTCTCAAAAATTATGCTTAAACCTAAAATAGACTGTAATATAAAAAATAAATCATGTTTGTTTGCTGTCTCCTTACATACACATAAAAAAAACCCTGCCTATTGAATAATGTTTTTTCTTCAGTAAATACTGCAACAACACCCTACTAGTAAATACTGCAACAACACACTACTAGTAAGTACTGTAACAACACACTACTAGTAAATACTGGAACAACACACTACTAGTAAATACTGTAACAATACCCTACTAGTAAATACTGTAACAATACCCTACTAGTAAGTATTATAACAATGCCCTACTAGTAAATACTGCAACAACACCCTACTAGTAAATACTGCAACAACACCCTACTAGTAAATACTGCAACAACACCCTACTAGTAAATAATGCAACAACACCCTACTAGAAAATACTGTAACAATGCCCTACTAGTAAATACTGTAACAATGACCTACTAGTAAGTATTGTAACAATGCCCTTCTTGTAAGTATTGTAACAATGCCCTACTAGTAATTATTGTAACAATGCCCTACTTGTAAGTATTGTAACAATGCCCTTCTTGTAAGTATTGTAACAATGCCCTACTAGTAAATACTGTAACAATGCCCTACTTGTAAGTATTGTAACAATGCCCTACTAGTAAGTATTGTAACAATGCCCTACTAGTAAATACTGTAACAATGCCCTACTTGTTAGTATTGTAACAATGCCCTACTAGTAAGTATTGTAACAATGCCCTACTTGTAAGTAATGTTACAATGCCCTACTTGTAAGTATTGTAAGAATGCCCTACTAGTAAGTATTGTAACAATGCCCTACTAGTAAATACTGTAACAATGCCCTACTAGTAAGTATTGTAACAATGCCCTTCTTGTCAGTATTGTAACAATGCCCTACTAGTAATTATTGTAACAATGCCATACTTGTAAGTATTGTAACAATGCCCTACTAGTAAGTATTGTAACAATGCCCTACTAGTAAATACTGTAACAATGCCCTACTTGTAAGTATTGTAACAATGCCCTACTACTAAGTATTGCAACAATGCCCTACTAGGAAATACTGTAACAATGCCCTACTTGTAAGTATTGTAACAATGCCCTACTAGTAAGTATTGTAACAATGCCCTACTTGTAAGTAATGTAACAATGCCCTATTTGTAAGTACTGTAACAATGCCCTTTTAGTAAGTATTGTAACAATGCCCTACTAGTTAGTATTGTAACAATGCCATTCCAGTTATTATTGTATCAATGCCCTACTAGTAAAGTACTTTAACAACGCCCTACTAGTAAGTATTGTAACAATGCCCTACTAGTAAGTACTGTAACAATGCCCTACTAGTAAGTACTGTAACAACCCCCTTATAGTAAGTACTTTAACAATGCCCTACTAGTAAGTACAGTAACAACACCCTACTAGTAAGTACTGTTACAATGCTCTTCTAGAAAGAAGTGTAACAACGCCCTACTAGTAAGTACTGTAAGAATGCCCTACTAGTAAGTATTGTAACAATGCCCTTCTTGTAAGTATTGTAACAATTCCCTACTAGTAAGAACTGTAACAACGCCCTACTAGTAAGTTCTGTTACAATGCCCTACCAGTAAGAACTGTAACAATGCCCTACTAGTAAGAACTGTAACAATGCCCTACTAGTAAGTACTGTAACAATGCCCTACTAGTAAGTACTGTAACAATTCCCTACTAGTAAGTACTGTAACAATGCCCTACTAGTAAGAACTGTAACAACACCTTACTAGTAAGTACTGTAACAATGCCCTACTAGTAAGTACTGTAACAACACCTTATTAGTAAATACTGTAACAACGCCCTACTAGTAAGTACTGTAACAACACCCTACTAGTAAGTACTGTTACAAGGCCCTACTAGTAAGTATTGTAACAATGCCCTACTAGTAAGTACTGTAACAACACCCTACTAGTAAGTATTGTAACAATGCCCTACTAGTAAGTACTGTAACAACGTCCTACTAGTACTGTTACAACGCCCTACTAGTAAGTACTGTAACAATGCCCTACTAGTTAGTACTGTAACAACACCCTACTAGTAAGTATTGTAACAATGCCCTACTAGTAAGTACTGAAACAATGCCGTACTAGTAACAATGCCCTACTAATAAGAACTGTAACAATGCCCTACTAGTATGAACTGTAACAACGCCCTACTTGTAAGAACTGTAACTATGCCCTACTAGTAAGAACTGTAACAACGCCCTACTAGTAAGAACTGTAACAACGCCCTACTAGTAAGAACTGTAACAACGCCCTACTAGTAAGAACTGTAACAACGCCCTACCAGTAAGAACTGTAACTATGCCCTACTAGTAAGAACTGTAACAACGCCCTACTAGTAAGAACTATAACAATGCCCTACTAGTAAGAACTGTAACAACGCCCTACTAGTAAGAACTGTAACAACACCCTACTAGTAAGAACTGTAACAATGCCCTACCAGTAAGTACTGTAACAATGCCGTACTAGTAAGTACTGTAACAATGCCGTACTAGTAAGTACTGTAACAATGCCGTACTAGTAAGAAATGTAACAATGCCATACTAGTAAGAACTGTAACAACGCCCTACTAGTAAGAACTGTAACAACACCCTACTAGTAAGAACTGTAACAAAGCCCTACTAGTAAGTACTGTAACAACACCCTACTAGTAAGAACTGTAACAAAGCCCTACTAGTAAGTACTGTAACAACGCCCTACTAGTAAGTACTGTAACAACGCCCTACTAGTAAGAACTGTAACAACGCCCTACTAGTAAGTACTGTAACAACACCCTACTAGTAAGTTCTGTAACAATGCCCTACTAGTAAGTACTGTAACAACACCCTACTAGTAAGAACTGTAACAACGCCCTACTAGTAAGTACTGTAACAACGCCCTACTAGTAAGAACTGTAACAAAGCCCTACTAGTAAGTACTGTAACAATGCCCTACTAGTAAGTACTGTAACAACACCCTACTAGTAAGAACTGTAACAAAGCCCTACCAGTAAGAACTATAACAACACCCTACTAGTAAGAACTGTAACAATGCCCTACTATTAAGAACTGTAACAACACCCTACTAGTAAGAACTGTAACAACGCCCTACTAGTAAGTACTGTAACAATGCCGTACTAGTAAGAACTGTAACAATGCCATACTAGTAAGTACTGTAACAATGCCGTACTAGTAAGTACTGTAACAACACCCTACTAGTAAGAACTGTAACAACGCCCTACTAGTAAGTACTGTAACAATGCCGTACTAGTAAGAAATGTAACAATGCCGTACTAGTAAGAAATGTAACAATGCCATACTAGTAAGAAATGTAACAATGCCGTACTAGTAAGAAATGTAACAATGCCATACTAGTAAGAACTGTAACAACGCCCTACTAGTAAGTACTGTAACAACGCCCTACTAGTAAGAAATGTAACAATGCCGTACTAGTAAGAAATGTAACAATGCCGTACTAGTAAGAAATGTAACAATGCCATACTAGTAAGAACTGTAACAATGCCGTACTAGTAAGTACTGTAACAACACCCTACTAGTAAGAACTGTAACAACGCCCTACTAGTAAGTACTGTAACAATGCCGTACTAGTAAGAAATGTAACAATGCCGTACTAGTAAGAAATGTAACAATGCCATACTAGTAAGAACTGTAACAACGCCCTACTAGTAAGAACTGTAACAACACCCTACTAGTAAGAACTGTAACAAAGCCCTACTAGTAAGTACTGTAACAATGCCGTACTAGTAAGAAATGTAACAATGCCGTACTAGTAAGAACTGTAACAACGCCCTACTAGTAAGTACTGTAACAACACCCTACTAGTAAGAACTGTAACAACGCCCTACTAGTAAGAACTGTAACAACGCCCTACTAGTAAGAACTGTAACAATGCCGTACTAGTAAGTACTGTAACAATGCCATACTAGTAAGAAATGTAACAATGCCATACTAGTAAGAACTGTAACAACGCCCTACTAGTAAGTACTGTAACAACACCCTACTAGTAAGAACTGTAACAACGCCCTACTAGTAAGAACTGTAACAACGCCCTACTAGTAAGAACTGTAACAACGCCCTACTAGTAAGTACTGTAACAACACCCTACTAGTAAGAACTGTAACAATGCCCTACTAGTCAGAACTGTAACAACGCCCTACTAGTAAGAACTATAACAATTCCCTACTAGTAAGTACTGTAACAACACCCTACTAGTAAGAACTGTAACAACGCCCTACTAGTAAGAACTGTAACAACGCCCTACTAGTAAGAACTGTAACAATGCCGTACTAGTAAGAACTGTAACAATGCCCTACTAGTAAGTACTGTAACAATACCCTACTAGTAAGAACTGTTACAATACCCTACTAGTAAGTAACAACGCCCTACTAGTAAGAACTGTAACAATGCTTTACTAATAAGTAGTGTAACAATGCCCTACTAGTAAGAACTGTAACAATGCCCTACTAGTAAGTACTGTAACAACACCCTACTAGTCAAACTTTAACAACACCCTACTAGTCAAACTTTAACAATGCCCTACTTGTAAGAACTGTAACAATGCCCTACTAGTAAGAACTGTAACAACGCCCTACTAGTAAGAACTGTAACAATGCCCTACTAGTAAGTACTGTAACAATTCCCTACTAGTAAGTACTGTAACAATGCCCTACTAGTAAGAACTGTAACAATGCCCTACTAGTAAGTACTGTAACAACACCCTACCAGTAAGAACTATAACAATGCCCTACTAGTAAGAACTGTAACAAAGCCCTACTAGTAAGAACTGTAACAATGCCCTACTAGTAAGAACTGTAACAACACCCTACTAGTAAGAACTGTAACAATGCCCTACTAGTAAGTACTGTAACAATTCCCTACTAGTAAGTACTGTAACAATGCCCTACTAGTAAGAACTGTAACAATGCCCTACTAGTAAGTACTGTAACAACACCCTACCAGTAAGAACTATAACAATGCCCTACTAGTAAGAACTGTAACAAAGCCCTACTAGTAAGAACTGTAACAATGCCCTACTAGTAAGAACTATAACAATGCCCTACTAGTAAGAACTGTAACAACACCCTACTAGTAAGAACTGTAACAATGCCCTACTAGTAAGTACTGTAACAATTCCCTACTAGTAAGAACTGTAACAATGCCCTACTAGTAAGAACTATAACAATGCCCTACTAGTAAGAACTGTAACAACACCCTACCAGTAAGAACTATAACAATGCCCTACTAGTAAGAACTGTAACAAAGCCCTACTAGTAAGAACTATAACAATGCCCTACTAGTAAGAACTGTAACAACACCCTACCAGTAAGAACTATAACAATGCCCTACTAGTAAGAACTGTAACAAAGCCCTACTAGTAAGAACTGTAACAATGCCCTACTAGTAAGTAACAATGCCCTACTAGTAAGAACTGTAACAAAGCCCTACTAGTAAGAACTATAACAATGCCCTACTAGTAAGAACTGTAACAACACCCTACCAGTAAGAACTATAACAATGCCCTACTAGTAAGAACTGTAACAAAGCCCTACTAGTAAGAACTATAACAATGCCCTACTAGTAAGAACTGTAACAACACCGTACCAGTAAGAACTATAACAATGCCCTACTAGTAAGAACTGTAACAACACCGTACCAGTAAGAACTATAACAATGCCCTACTAGTAAGAACTGTAACAAAGCCCTACTAGTAAGAACTATAACAAAGCCCTACTAGTAGTAGCAGTGTAAATGTAAATAATAATCTGTCCCACTTACTCTTCCATGCATGCGTTTTTGTAACATTCTATTGACTGCTCATAACGTTCATTGGTGAAGTGCTCATTACCCTTTTTCTTGTGTTCCTCGGCCAACTTGCTGGCCTACAAATATATTCAAATATATTAAATTAGCTGACAGACATGTTATATGGTAACTGATGTAAATGAGATCCAGTTAAAACTCTCAGGATATGCAAACTTGTTCTAAACTATCATTTAGCTTTGCTTTAAATGAATTTTATGTTCCAATCGAGATTTTCATGACCAGACAGGGTCCTCCCTTCACTTTGCGAGAATGGGGCCAGAACTGACTGAAAAGAGGACACATTGGGCTACGGCTTGTAACATTGTAGTAATACAAAATAATGATTGATTGATAATAAAGCCCGTAAGCCCATGACTGCCCATAAAGCCTGAAGGCTCATTTCCAATGAGGTCCTTCTAAGAATACTCATTGTAGGCTGCATATAAATTAAATTAAATAAACACAATATAAAGTTGAAGACTTTGGAATTTGGAAGTTTCCACATCAAATGTTTTCATAATATATTTGCAGTTTACAAATATATCATTATTATTATTATTAAGGGTGAAATGGTTAACCGCAGTACACCGAGAATCGCAATTAGTTGTGCTCAGTTCAGTTCCGTTTTGCAACATGCCAAAACGGTTTGGTTCACACCATGTTTTCAGGGGCAATAACAAAATACTTATCACAGCCATACATATGAAACGCTCAATCTGATTGGTCAATCCATTCAGCTCTGTCCAATAGATAGTGGCGACATTGTGCCGTTGCGTTGCGTATACCAAAATGGCCACTCCTACAGAGCCGAAATTATGAGACCCTCCAAAGACCTTTTGGTCAAAGGTATGGGACCTGATTTTGGTTTTCGTGAGGGAACACAAGGACTGTCAACATGCAAGATTTGTTACAAAGATACAGTCTACAAAGCTGTAAACACGACTAACACGGCAACTCATTTAAAACAAAAGCACGCTAATTATCTCGATCAAGATCACACTGAATCGTCAACAACCAAGTCTGATATTGCTGTGGTAATGTGATTATTTTTATTTGTTTTATTTTTGTTTTTCTAGTCAAGGTATGACTGATATTAATTGTGGTTATGTGATTACTTTTATTTGTTTTATTTTTGTTTTTTTCTAGTCAAGGTATGACTGATATTGCTATGGTAATGTGATTACTTTCATTTGTTTTATTTATGTTTTTTCTAGAAAAGGTATGACTGATATTAATTGTTATTTGTTATTTTATAAAAGTTTAATAACTTAAATATGTTTTCTTGTTTACTTAAAAACCGAACCGAAAATAACGGAACCATGAGCTCTTAACCGAAAAACAAACCTAACTGTGGATTACCTCAACCGTTTCACCCCTACTATATATAGTCAATGTATGATTGATATTTATCGAGGTAATGTGATTACTTTTATTTGTTTTATTTTTGTTTTTTTTATTCAAGGTATGACTGATATTGCTGTGGTATTGTGATTACTTTTATGTTTTATTTATGTTGTTTGTCTAGTCAAGGTATGATTGATATTAATTGTTATTTGTTATTTTATAAAAGTTTAATAACTTAAATGTGTTTTCTTGTTTACTGAAAAACCGAACCGAAAATAACGAACCGTGAGCTCTTAACCGAAAATCGAACCAAACTGTGGATTACCTGAACCGTTTCACCCTTAATTATTATTAGTATTACGAATTTTGTATAAAAATATTAAAATCAAAACATTGATCATATCTAGTCAACAAGTGCAATAAATAAACTATGATTTCCTAGCTCTGTCTAATAAGTGGGTGTTGACAGAATTTTTAAACAACTGATTTTATCATCTTTTTAATATCAGCAGGTAATGCATTCTAATCATTGAATGCACTGTAAAAAGGACACATTATGTTTCCCATAGTATTTGGGTACACTCAAATCCTATAAGTTTGCCCAAGTGGAATAAGAGACACATCTTAAACAAAAGCAAAGCTTCCTTTTATATATGAAGGACACTCGTCATTTACAATTTTAAAAACATGGTTAAGACTTAATTGCTTATTTCTATTTTCTACATTCACAAAGACATATCAGCAACACTTCCACTGTTGACACTTTCTTTAAGTCCTACCCATATTATTTATGAATGTAACAATTTTATTTTTTAACTTACATTATTTTTCTTCAATGTCTTTTTCTTCTCATCCACAAAGTCATGTGACTTTTCGCTCAGACATAATACATGTTCATTGTCTGAAAAACAAAACAAATATTGCTCTTTACCTTCTACATAGTTATAGTACTTCACTAAATATTTGCAACTACAGGATTTTCCATATCATCTGAGCTGTGGCAAGTACTTATTTATTAGCATACATGTGATACCTCACAGCGTGAGACAAAATCTCACAGTTTTTTTACCAATTCACGGTCTTAAGGGTCGTGATCAAAATCTCACGGTAAAACCATATTTCAAAAGAAGTAGAGAAATTGACCGCTATTTTTCAAGTTTTACAGTAATGTCCATCTTTTAGCCTGTTTACACTCATTGGTTTTGGGGAACAAATCCGAGTAAACTGTATGACGCGCACCTGGTAATTTTGTGTCCACAACAACATGCCTCCGGGATCGAGTAGGTGTTAATTGATTGTGTAATTAAATGATTACAACTGGAAGATAATCTTTATAATTTAAGTGGGTTTATGACTTAAAGGAATCCATTTGTCTCAACAGATCATATAGAAAATGCGTGTTTGGTACATGGAGGATTTCCGAACAATCGTCTGTGAGTAAACAGATACTGAGATAGAAGAGATTTGTATTGTATTTTAATAATTGATTGATGTTTGGTGTTCGTAGGTCAGTCTTTGAAGTTTTGTTTTCGTATTTTTAAAGCAATATAATATACATTACATTTACTCAGATGATTTATTTATGTTCTACCAGGTTGTTGTTGGAAAGATGATTACACGTTGGTGTTCTTTGATCCCTGAAGTGCCTGTGTCCAGAGACTAGACATAAGGCCTGTTTTGGAAGGTGTGTATATATATATATTTTAGGTGAATGCACAAGACCAGGATGAAAAACATTCATATTGAAGTAGATGCTGGAAATGATTAAACATGGAAAAAATGAAAATTAGATTATTTAAAATTATTTCTATTTAATATTACAAATGATTATGAATAAAAATAATCAATATCAGACTCCACCTGTAATATATCCTGTCACTTCCAAAAGCTTATGTGAAACCACAAAATAAACAAGAATTCCGTGGAATGATATGTCTCGCCGTGTCCGCTTTGACTGTTAATAAACACATGCGAGAGAAAAAAATTAAAATATTATATCCATGCAAGAGTTATCTAACTTTGTTAATAATGTATTAGGTTTAATGACTAAGATATTTTGTAGGAAGTATTGTGTGAAGTTTCGATCAAACAATATACGATAAAAACTTAAAAACTGTAAAACATGGTAGTTGCACACAAAACTTTAACCAGTATTTCTAAGTAAAACATATTTAAAAAAAAAATTTAACCAGTATTTCTAAATAAAACATATTTAAAAAAAAAAAAATTAAAAATAAAAAAATAATTTTTTTTAAAGTAAATTAAAAAAAAATGAACTCAGCATCTGCATTATATTATGTAATGCAGGGTGTTAGTTGTAACTATGATCCAAGTATGAGTGTCCTAGCACAAGTACTTATTGAGAAACAGTGTAAAAATAAAAACTAATGTTGGAGGTAAATGCAAAATTCAGCTTCAAACAATGTCAATGGACCATGAAATGTAGGTCACACTCAGCATCTACAGTATATAATGCGATGCAGGGCGTTAGTTGTTACTATGATCCAAGTATGAGTGTCCTAGCACTTGTACTTGTTGAGAAATAGAGTAAAAACGAAAACTTAAAGTTGGAGCTAAATATAAATGTTTGACGCCAACGCCGGAAAAGCAGATAAAAACAAATATTTATTTTATAATAATTTATATTTTTCAGTTATGATGCTGTCCTAATGATTCCAGACCAGTAATGTCTACCAACCAGGTTGAGGAAGAGACTGAAGAATACACCATCTCCCCCCACCCCACCCCCCCAACAACAGAACTACCAGTTTTGAATAGTGAAATTATTCTTTTGAGTGTCAAAATCAATAATCAGTCAAAAGTATCAAACTGAACAAGACTGCGTCTTTTCAAAACTGCAGAGAAAGAGAGAGAGTGTGCAAGGAATTATAAAAAGAAGTCCTTCTATACAGGACCTTGGTGTGTGGAATTAAAATCAAAGTATGGAACTGAAATGTAATAGAAACAATGTAGAAGTAAGTAGAATGACATAAATCATGAAAATAAAGTAGGATATAAATAAAGAAAATATTTGTTTTTGAAACTTCTTTTCCTGTTAGATGTTGTAAGTTACTTAATTGTCTGTCTTCATTTTAAACATCATTTTGATGCTCATAATTAAATCAATTTATCCACATGTGTAAATTTTTATAAGAATGATTGAATTTTGCGTGCTAAAATATATGTTAAAAAAACCTCACAGTTTTAGGCATGAATTCACAGAAAATAATCACTAAATTCACAGGTTGGTGTCCTGAAAATATCACACGTATGTATTAGGTGCGAGTCAAGATTGACACTATCAATCTCACATTATCATACTGATGGCTCAATTTTCGGAAATTTTACAGGAGAGTGAAAAACTGTCTATTTTTTTTCCCTTTTGATATTTTGTACTTTTTCTGCTTTGTATGCTGGTAAATGTGTGAAAACCAATGTTGATATTTATTTTCATGTGAAACTCTTTCTTAACAGTTTAAAATCATTAATTTGAGTTAGCAATAGTTTTACACTGAAAATCAATGATTTGTTGAAAAAAAATCAATGCAAAACCATAACTAAGTCTAGTCATAGATTCCCACTTAAAATTAATGAAATGTTGTAAGAAATGATGTTAAACCAGTACTTATAATGGCAAGTTAGATATGTCACCAAATAAATTTCAAAACTATTTTGAGGTTAGAGTAATACAATTTAAATGATATGATAGTTCAAACTTTCTATAGTTGAATAAATTTCATTCAAATTTGCTGATTTAAACAAAATACTCAACATCGAAAAACTGTCTTGACTAATATTTATCATAAAATGCTTGATAAAATAGCCCTAAAACTATTAAATAGTTATGTTTTTCAACTTATTAATGACACAAATTAATCATTTATTTCATTCATAACATGTTTGTGAACATGTCTTTATACAATTTAAAACAAAGAAATTTTTTGTAGGATACTTTTAGCACATTATGGTAACCAACACTCCATATTACCATATTATAAATTAGGGCCCGATTAGCTCAGTCTGTAACGTGTCTGACTATCAATTAGGTGTCGTGAGTTTGAATCCCCGCCTGGCAAGTCTCCATGATGATTGATATACGACATTGTGTCTCATTATCATATAGGTTAACTGATTGCCTGTTAGCCCTCGATGGCATAAAAATGACACTAAATATTCAATCTATTCAATTCAATAGTTAGGAATCTCATGAAAAAGGACTGCATAGAATAAGTGATGGGAATGGGATATCAAACACGCCCTACATAAGGAAATGATATCTCTTCTTGAATGTAATCATGGGGTACAGCAGCTAATGCAATCTAAATAGCACAGTATCTTTCACATACATCACAGTGTGTGACTTTCTTAACCACTGAGCTAGATCTGGGTAGTGCACTGGACCATTGTAACTATACATAATAGCTACTGTATTTCTATTTTGAATGATCTTGCATCTGTCCAATGAACTTTGTTCCATTCCAAATCCAGGTTAAATTTTTTTAGCATTTTTTATACAAAAAGTCCATTTCCATAGCATGGTATGGAATTTTACGATATGCAGTTCTTATAACAGTGGCCAACTACAACTTGTGTAAAAACACAAATTTGGTGACTTGCCCTTTCAATACAATCGTTTTCATTCTGAGTGTGACTCTTCTCTAAATATTTTTATTCCACAGATTCTAAATGAAAATTTTTGAATGGAGTACCACAGCATTGAAACATACTGCTTATTTTTAATTTGAGCACCTCAATTGTTTTTAGCTCACCGGGACTAATGTCAAAGGAGAGCTATTGCCGTGACCCTGGCTGCGGCGGCGTCTGTGGACACCCAGGTTAAACCTTTTGCGTTTAAGTTTTACATATCTATGCAACCACTCATTGGATATGAAACTTCACATGTGTGTTCAACATCACAAATGGAACACACAGAGACAAGAACCATAACTCTGGATTGCATTTTGGCAAAGTTATGGATCTTTTTGGACTTAATTTTTCAGGTTAAAGTTTTTTATCAGGTAAGATATTTATGCAACCACTCATTGGATATGAATGAAACTTCACATGTGTGTTCACCATCATCGATGGAACACACAGAGACAAGAACCATAACTCGGGGTTGCATAATGGCCCTTTTGGCCTTAATTTTTCGTCTGTAGACACCCAGGTTAAACTTATGCGTTTAGTTGCATTTTGGTGTTTGCCTCCAATCTCAATCTTTGCACTGGTGGTTAGTTTTATCCCATCGGCAAACTTTGTTGTCATCTGACAACTCTTGTTAATATGACTGTCATAATTATTTTTCATTTTGTCACTCTTTAGCTTTTTTGAAAGCATTACCGTACATAAATCACACTGGTCCTTAGGCTTTTGAAAAGCAATGTTGAAGTAAGAATCAAAGGAGACTAGGGAAACAACTATTTTTTTATTTTTATATATTGCTCTAAATAAAGTTGATGCATTTGTGTTATACATTGAGATCTGGACTGAGGTACATTGTTTTATTTTTCCTACAGTAATGGTTTTCTACAGCCTTATATAACTTTATGTGTGACACTCGAAAATAAACTTTATCCTGTAGGGTTCTATTTGGCCTATTACTGTGACTGCCCCAGTAATATGTATATATTACAATGTATATATTATTATATTCAAATACCTCCCGGGGAAAATAATTAAAGTATGGAGAAATGTTCCATTCAATGGTAAAGTCCACGTAAATTAATTTTCTCCTTTCTGATAACTGGACTGTTGCATCCCCAATATCATCCCTTTTTTCCTTAGTGAACACACTGTGTCGTTTACATATACAGTTCACAACACAGCTTTTCTTAATTTTTTTGGTCTGTTGATTTTTCCTTCCTTATTAATATAATTTTGTCCAGTGATACAATTTTCTTTAGCTTTATTTCTCCTCCAATTTTCTGAATTTCTTTTCCTCTTCCTAGATCTAGCATGTTGTGTACTGGTTAGAGACATGCCCATGATAACTACCATTTCAGTTTCGCCGGCCATGTCCAAATCTTGACCTCAACTTTCAACTCAGTTGATTGCTGTTCACTCTGATCAACTATTTCTTGTTTAAAGACTCATTCTATAGTATGCTTCTGCAGCTATGTCCAAATCCTGACCTACCTCTTTATCATAATCCACTTTCAAACGCATTGCATTGTAATTCACTTTGATCTCCTTCAAAGACCCCTTCTATAGTAATCTATTATCTAATTTTCTTCATACATAAATTGACAGCTCAATCATATAATACTCGTGTGAGGTTATTATATTTTCCTCTGAATTACCCCACCTATTGATTATTTACAGAAATAACATAGATCTAGATGTTTTTCGACCTTCCTTACATACATGAACTGACAGCTCAGTCATATAGTACTCGTGTGACATTATTAATTTTATCCCCGACTTACCCCACCTAATGATTATTTACAGAAATAACATGATGGTGATCGACCTTCCTTACATAATTTGACTCTTGCACTTTAAAGTCTTTTATTTTCATCTGTAAAACATAAATTATGGTGGCAAACAAACTTTTGAAATTCTGGCTGAAGGTCAAAAAAAGTACTGACTTTTTTTTCTTGTTTCAACGACTTGCTTTTTAAAAAAATAAAACTTTTATTTTATGTCATAAAATAACAAAAAAACAGTAAATGTTTCATATTACTTCTCAGCGCAAAACTATGTCTAAGTCAAGTTAGTAATAATTTTGCACTAATATTTTTTTAAAAATGTATAAAACTGACAGTGCAAAACTATGGCTAACTGTACTTAGACATATTTTTACACTCGAAAAAAAGGAATAGTTTGATAAAACATATTTTCTTAAAATTTAAATAACTTTGTTAAAGCTTAGAATATATTCAAGATATTTTGAGGGATTAAGAGAAGTTTGATAAGTTTTCAGAATATATTACAAGAATTTCACCGAATGATATGTCTCGCCGTGTCCGCTTTGACCGTTCATACACACATGGGAGAGAAAAAAAATAAAAATATTATATTCATGCAAGTTATCAAACTTGGTTAATTAAGTAGGTTTAATGACTAAGAAGAATTGTGTGAAATTTCGATCAAAAACATTAATTAAGTGATTTTTGAGATATGAACTTGATGGTAGTTGCACACAAAACTTCAACAAGTATTTCCAAGTAAAACATATTTAAAAAAAAAATAAAAATTTTACCAGTATTTTTAAGTTAAACATATTTATATAAAAAAAAACATAAAAAAAATAAATTTCAAATTTTTTTTATATACATGTATTTTGTAAGTAAAACATATTTAAAAAAAAAATAATAATAAAAAAAAAAATAAATAAATAAAAAATAAAAAAGAATAAATTTATTTTTAAATAAACTACAAAAAAGAAAAGTACTCAGCATCTGCATTATATAATGCAGGGTGTTAGTTGTCACTATGATCCAAATATGAGTGTCCTAGCACTTGTACTTGTTGAGAAATAGTGTAAAAACGTAAACTTAATGTTGGAGGTAAATGCAAAATTTAGCATCAAACAATGTCAGTGGACCATGAAATGTAGGTCACACTCAGCATCTGCAGTATATAATGTGATGCAGGGTGTTGCATAGTTGTAACTATGATCCAAGTATGAGTGTCCTAGCACTTGTACTTGTTGAGAAATAGTGTAAAAACGTCAACTTAATGTTGGAGGTAAATGCAAAATTCAGCATCAAACAATGTCAATGGACCATGAAATGTAGGTCACACTCAGCATTTGCAGATTATAATGTGATGCAGGGTGTTGCATAGTTGTATCTATGATCCAGGTATGAGTGTCCTAGCACTTGTACTTGTTGAGAAATAGTGTAAAAACGAAAGCTTAACATTGAAGGTGAATGCAAAATTCAGCATCAAACAATGTCAATGGACCATGAAATGTAGGTCACACTCAGCATCTGCAGTATATAATGTGATGCAGGATGTTAGTTGTAACTATGATCCAAGAATGAGTGTCCTAGCACTTGTAAAACGAAAACTTAACGTCAGAGCTAAATATAAATGTTCGACGCATCAATCCTGACTCACACCCAATATATAGGTACTTGCCACAGCTCAGATTACAAAATATGGCAAAGACATAGAAATATATGTTACTGCAAGTAAATACATATATATACATATAAATTATATATATCACATTACAAGGTTCAAAAGTAGTCATGGCAATGTACTGACATCTACAAAATCCTTTCAAATCGTAAACAAAAGGCCACTACCAGTAAATCATCGAAAATTTCTTGTCTTAGCATGTGAGCTTCATTACAAACTAGATCAAATAACAAATGATTTGTTTATTATTTGATGAATTTTTTTTTTAAATTTATCAATATTTGGAAATGCAGTATGTTTGATATTTTTGTGCCATGCTTTTCAAAAAGTGGGAGACTTATTTGGGTCTGTCTGTCCATTTGTCTGTCCATCACACTTTGGTTTCTGTGCAATAACTTAAGAATGCCTGAATAAAATCTCTTGAAATTTTAATGCAATGTTTATAATGACAAAACACAGACTTAGTTCTATTTTAGGGGTTGTGGCATGTGTTGTTCTACAGTTATGCCCCTTTAATTTGTGAAAAATCGTATTTTTGGGGGGTTCTGTGCAATAACTTAAAAATGCCTGAATCATATTTATTGAAATTTTAATACAATTTTCATAATGACAAAACACAGGCTAAGTTCGATTTTAAGGGTTGTGGCATTTGTCATTCTACAGTTATGCCCCATTAATTTGTGAAAAATCATATTTTGGGGGGTTTCCATGCATTATAACACAACACAAAACAATAAAATGCAATGTTAAGCCTTCTATTAGATTCTGGACCATTGTAATTTTACTCGAAATAGGTCCATGGACCTTTCAATATTTAATTCTTCTTATATATAATATATTATATATATTATATATAATCATCGGCCCTCCATTTTGTACAAGCAGTAGACCCATTTCTGTATATCCATTAATGAAATCATTGACAAGGTTAAGCGGTGATTAAAAGAAAAATATGTAATTTATTTAATGCTTCATAATTATTATTTACTGGAATTGTTTTTACAGATTTTGACTTTATGTGCTCAGTGCAGTTGAAAATTAAAAGTACATTTGAGTGAAGATTATATGAATGCCTTTGGTGTACCTGCTTCGTTAATGTCATTTCAAAGACCCTAAGGCTAATGGAACCTATTAAAAAACAATTTTATCAGTAAAGTTTCTACCTTTCTACCATGGACAAGTAACAAACTACAACAGATATGTCTGAATTTAAACTACTAGTCTAGACATGGTCAAGTAACAAACTACAACAGATATGTCTGAATTTAAACAACAAGTCTAGTCATGGACAAGTAACAAACTACAACATATATGTCTGAATTAAAACTACTTGTCTAGTCATGGACAAGAAAAAACTACAACAGATATGTCTGAATTTAAACTACAAGTCTAGTCATGGACAATTAACAAACTACAACAGATATGTCTGATCTTAAACTACTAGTCTAGTCATGGACAAGTAAAAACTACAACAGATATGTCTAAATTTAAACTACTAGTCTAGTCATCGTCAAGTAACAAACTGCAACATATATGTCTGAATTTAAACTACTTGTCTAGTTAATGACAAGTAACAAACTACAACATACATGTCTGAATTTAAACTACAAATCTAGTCATAGACAAGTAACAAACTACAACAGATATGTCTGAATTCAAACTACTTGTCAAGTCATGGACAAGTAACAAACTACAACAGATATGTCTGAATTTTAACTACTTGTCTAGTCATGGACAAGTAACAAACAACAACATATATGTAAAGTTTCTACCTTTCTAAAAGTCTTGCAGACCTTTCAAAAACTTTGCTAGAAGGTCACAGGCCTGCCAGCAGAATTGACTATTTTACACCCCACTATGTATTGTTAATAGCACAGTATATATAATAAATGAAACATAATATTATACAGGTGTACTTTCATCATTGTTTATTAACAATTGAACTACCGGTAATCATATTTCACCTACTTCATCTCAGTCTTAAAACCAAATACGGACACTTATTGTTCTTTGTTAAATTCCTAAAAAACACTATAACTGCTTGGATGAAGACCTTTTTTTTTAACCTAACCATGGACAAATAACAAACTACAACAGCTATGCCTTAACTTAAAGTTGCTATGACCATTAACAAACTACAACAGATATGTCTGAATTTAAACTACTAGTCTAGTCAACGACAAGTAACAAACTACAACATATATGTCTGAATTTAAACTACAAGTTTAGTCATGGACAAGTAACAAACTACAACAGATATGTCTGAATTTAAACTACTTGTCTAGTCATGGACAAGTAACAAACTACAACAGATATGTCTGAATTTAAACTACTTGTCTAGTCATGGACAAGTAACAAACTACAACAGATATGTCTGAATTTAAACTACTTGTCTAGTCATGGACAAGTAACAAACTACAACATATATCTCTGAATTTAAGCTACTTGTCATGATCAAGTAACAAACTACAACAGATATGTCTGAATTTAAGCTACAAGTCTAGTCATGGACAAGTAATAAACTACAACAGATATGTCTGAATTTAAACTACTATTCTAGTCATGGACAAGTAACAAACTACAACAGATATGTCTGAATTTAAACTACTTGTCTAGTCATGGACTAGTAACAAACTACAACAGATATGCCTGAACTTAAACTACAAGTCAAGTCATGGACAAGTAACAAACTACAACAGATATGTCTGAATTTAAACTACTTGTCTAGTCATGGACAAGTAACAAACTACAACAGATATGTCTGAATTTAAACTACTAGTCTAGTCATGGACAGTAACAAACTACAACAGATATGTCTGAATTTAAACTACTTGTCTAGTCATGGACAAGTAACAAACTACAACAGATATGTCTGAATTTAAACTACTTGTCTAGTCATGGACAAGTAACAAACTACAACAGATATCTCTGAATTTAAACTACTTGTCATGATCAAGTAACAAACTACAACAGATATGTCTGAATTTAAGCTACAAGTCTAGTCATGGACAAGTAATAAACTACAACAGACATGTCTGAATTTAAACTACTAGCCTAGTCATGGACAAGTAACAAACTACAACAGATATGTCTGAATTTAAACTACTATTCTAGTCATGGACAAGTAACAAACTACAACAGATATGTCTGAATTTAAACTACTTGTCTAGTCATGGACTAGTAACAAACTACAACAGATATGCCTGAACTTAAACTACAAGTCAAGTCATGGACAAGTAACAAACTACAACAGATATGTCTGAATTTAAACTACTAGTCAAGTCATGGACAAGAAAAAACTACAACAGATATGTCTGAATTTTAACTACTTGTCTAGTCATGGACAAGTAACAAACTACAACAGATATGTCTGATCTTAAACTACTAGTCTAGTCATGGACAAGTTACAAACTACAACAGATATGTTTCAATTTAAACTACTAGTCTTGTCATCATCAAGTAACAAACTGCAACATATATGTCTGAATTTAAACTACTTGTCTAGTTAATGACAAGTAACAAACTACAACAGATATGTCTGAATTTTAACTACTTGTCTAGTCATGGACAAGTAACAAACTACAACAGATATGTCTGAATTTAAACTTCTAGCCTAGTCATGGACAAGTAACAAACTACAACAGATATGTCTGAATTTAAACTACTTGTCTAGTCATGGACAAGTAACAAACTACAACAGATATATCTGAATTTTAACTACTTGTCTAGTCATGGACAAGTAACAAACTACAACAGATATGTCTGAATTTAAACTTCTAGCCTAGTCATGGACTAGTAACAAACTACAACAGATATGTCTGAATTTAAACCACTAGACTAGTCATGGACAAGTAACAAACTACAACAAATATGTCTGAATTTAAACTACTTGTCTAGTCATGGACAAGTAACAAACTACAACAGATATGTTTGAATTTAAACTACAAGTCTAGTCAAGGAAAAGTAACAAATTACAACAGCTTAGTAATATTTACATATCTTATAGATGTGGAGGATGGCTGAGTACTTACCTATCTTACACATGTGGAGGACGGCTAAATACTTACATATCTTACAGACGTAGAGGATGGCCAAATACTTACATATCTTACAGATGTAGAAAACTGCCGAGTACTTACATATCTTACAGACATAGAGGACGGCCGAGTACTTACATAACTTACAGACAGAGGGGACGGCCGAAAACTTAAATATCTTAAAGACAGAGGACGGTCAAGTACTTTCATATCTTACAAACATAGATGACGGTCAAGTACTTACATATTTGACAGACATAGAGGACGGCCGAGTACTTACATAACTTACAGACAGAGGGGACGGCCGAGAACTTAAATATCTTACAGACATAGATGACCGTCAAGTACTTACATATTTGACAGACATAGAGGACAGCCAAATACTTTCATATCTTACAGACATAGATGATGGTCAAGTACTTACATATTTGACAGACATAGAGGACGGCCGACTACTTACATATCTTACAGACATAGAGGACGGCCAAGTACTTACATAACTTACAGACAGAGGGGACGGCCGAGAACTTAAATATCTTACAGAAATAGATGACCGTCAAGTACTTACATATTTGACAGACATAGAGGACGGCTAAGTACTTACATATCTTACAGACATAGATGACGGCCAAGTACTAACATAACTTACAGACATAGAGGACGGCCGAGAACTTAAATATCTTACAGACATAGAGGACAGCTGAGTACTTACATATCTTACAGACATAGAGGACTGTCAAGTACTAACATATTTGACAGACATAGAGGACAGCTGAGTACTTACATATCTTACAGACATAGAGGACAGCCGATGCTTACATATCTTACAGGCATAGATGACGGTCAAGTACTTACATATTTGACAGACATAGATGACAGCTGAGTACTTACATATCTTACAGACATAGAGGACGGTCAAGTACTTACATATTTGACAGACATAGAGAACAGCTAAGTACTTACATATCTTACAGACATAGAGGACGGTCAAGTACTTACATATTTGACAGACATAGAGAACAGCTAAGTACTTACATATCTTACAGACATCAAGGACGGCCGAGTATTTACATATCTTACAGACATAGATGATGGTCAAGTACTTACATATTTGACAGACTTTGAGGATGCCTGAGTACTTACATATCTTACAGACATAGAGGATGGCTGAGTACTTACATATTTGACAGACATAGAGGACAGCTGAGTTCTTACATATTTGACAGATATAGAGGACGGCTGAGTACTTACATATCTTACAGACATAGAGGACGGCAAATTTGGCGGCCTTCTCCTTGCCAACTGATAACTTGTCTTTAAGAATGCTTCTCCTGAAATAGCAAACAAAAACTGTGTCAACAAGGAAAAATCATATTATGAAAATCCAATATCACATCAAAATTAATTATTTAAGCACATTAATTTTCCTTCGATTGTAAAACAAGTTACTGACACTAATCATGCTTTAAGTTTTCCATTACATAACAAATACTTAGCATTTATAGTTCTTGTTCATGGAAACAGAAGGATATTTATACTACAAAATACATTACAGCTAACCTTTAAAATCATTAACAAATACAAAATATTGCATAATTGAAGTGAAATTACATAAAGCATTAAATGTTCACTCCCCGAAACAATCACATAATGAAAGTAATGTAGTAAACTATATATTTTAATTATTTAAATTGGGTTTAATACCATTTTTAACACTCCTTGCATGATCCTTCTGACTTGTTAATTAAAATATCTATTATTTATTTATACCACAAACGAAGCACACATCACAGCACTATCTGTGACAAGTTCCAACACTGTGTTGTTTTGTTGATATTGACTATTAACAGCCACTAGCGGCATGCAGCTTCAGAGATACTGTAAATGGAATGTTTTAATGTGTCATATTTGCTAATGTCACACTGCATTGCTTCATGCAATTATGAAATGCTAGAAATTACAGTAATCCATTTAGAGTGTGCATAATTATATATAGGAACTAAAGTTCAACAGAAAATATTGCAACAATAGCATTTAAGGAAGAAAATTTGTTTGTGTTATTTACTTGTTTCAACAGTATTTCAGTTATGGTGTGGCTGTCAACACACGTAATTATTGTTCCTGCGGACTCACTTGGCGGTTAACAAGTGCTAGACACATTTTATCTTTGAAAATCACTTAATGTTCAAGAAATCACCTCATAATCTCAAAATTAAGTCAAACTGGGTGCTGTAATGGATATATAGAATTAAGAATACTGTCTTGTTAAAATAATTATTTATTTATTTAACTGAAAACTATAGAAATACTTTTGTTGTTAGTCACTGCTAGGAATATGAATAAAATATGTTAACAACTGTGTTGTCGAGTTGTGGTCAAATTGAGGTCAAAGGTCAAAAGTATACAAAATTGATGATTTTTTCTATTTTTTTGTGAAATACATGCTTCCAATACATAAAACAGGCACATATTTCAGATTAAATGAAGTGACTACTTAAACAAACCTGATAAGAAATTAAGAACATTAAAACTGAAGGAAATAGTTGTATGAGGTCATAATAGAGGTTGGACGAGTCAATTATGGTATAGAAAATAGTTAACATTCTCTAATATTGCTCAATAAAGAGAGCAAATGATTAATAGTCTTTTAATTTACACTGCCTATTGATAAGTTGCTATATCATAAATAAGGACATTTGTTAGATTGCAAAAAACAACTATTCGGATAGTATGCATTCTGAAAGCACGAATCATAGCTAACCATCAATGATTACGCACATTTGCAGTGAAGAATTAGAGAGGTTGTCAAGTTAAACATTCAACAATTCAGGCATTTGTGGTAGAGTTCCTAGATCATACAAACCTAGCAAGCGACAGAGGTACCAGGGACAACTTGTATTTCAGTACAGAACAAATTTCTACTAACATTTACAGTCAAAAGATTTGGAAGTAGTTTTCTATCAACTTTAACTACCTGAACTTTTTGCTTATTTGAAATTCATATGTCATATATCAAAGCAAATGTTTTCGATTTTTTTCCTTTCAATGGTCTTACTCAGAAAATGTCAAAAGTGTCCATCTGTATGATCAAAACTTGAACATGAGACTCATCAAGATATTGTTAGCTTCACTTCTGGATACATCAGTAATGATGGTCTGATAAAGTGTGCTTTCCGGTCAGTAACGCTTGTGACGTCTTCATAGAATGTTCCTCATATTTGCTTGGAACAGACTAATTTAATACCTGCATCTTCTTACAATAGCTACTCCAAACACCACCAATAACATGCACATGCCCCTAAGAAAAACACTGCTCCAGTTCGAAACATAATTCTGCCACTACTGTATCATCATCGATAATATCCTCATATTTCACTCTTTGTCTTTTAAACTTAGACAGACATTTTGTATTTTCCTTCGGACGCAATAAGGTCATTTACACATGCAATACATATTTTTTAAAAAGTTCATTCTTACACAATGTAATTATTTGACATCTTCCGACTAACATAAAATGAAACAACTCCAACCAGTGAGTTGTATTCTTGCTCTAATTGTTGAACGAAAGGAGCATCTTTCAACACTCATAGTAGAAGGTCCAGGAGGTACCATTTGTCCTTCAAATTTTGTTGATTAGTTATGAGAAGTGAATATACTATAACAAGTTTTATGCCATAAAATGTTTCAATCTCGCCAAATGTCTCAATCAAAACTGTAAATTCTGTCAAGAACTTCTATACTGAAGTTATCAAGTAATATTCTACGAATCTCAGATTATTATATATACTTCGTATGGCATATTTATACATGGGGAGACAATTTTTACTAGTTTACACGTAAGGTAATTTGATTACATTATAACTCTCTTTCATTTACATTTACATTTAATCCCAGGTATACATATATATACACATCAATATTATTTCTACATGAACCTAATTTTAATTGGAAAAGAATTTATGACAACAATGTGCACCATTGTATTATCGTCTTGTGTGGAACATAAATATGTTCAAGCGTACACCTACACTTATTTTAATAAGAGTTAATTTTAGTATTGTATCTGCAAAGATAGGTGTAACATTTAAGGTTAATAACAAATCATATATTTTTATATAAAACAAAAAATACTGAAATTTTCTGCAATATTTACTTTTAAATGCACTTATTGGACTTTCAGCTCATATAAATGTGAAGACATTATCCTTTAAATAGATGCGTCATTGTCTTTTAAATGTTTCATTAGACTGTTTGCAACATGTCTTTAAAGAAAAAAAATAAAGCAACATAACTGTAATATTAGTAACAATAATTTATATAGTTCCGTTTTCTTCATTTTTTTGCACCTGATTGACCTTTGACCTCAACTGTGACCTTAAAACGCAATTTAATGAGTGGCATCCATCATTACACGATGCTATACATCTTGGGGAATGTTGCTATGGTATTGAAACAATTCTACTAAAAATTGCCATCAAAATTAAAATAAGCGTCATTTTGCTATTTGGATGGCGTTCTAATAAGTAACCTTAGAATATTATTTGCGACTAAAATCACAAAATCAGAAAAGGCACCAAACAATGCGAGATGAAATTAAATTAATAATAGAGGTCAGTAATCTGGTGAACTATTGTGTGTATGGTTTGCATTGTAGCTATATATATGATAAAAGTTTTATATTCATTTCCATGGCAATATCACGATTTCTAGCAAAACATATGGCCACATAATAATTACTTAACGTCTGAGAAGAGCTCCAATTACATAATTACATACCAGTAGTATACATGTCATACTTTCCTGAACTGTCAGAGAACAACGTTAACTTGAATATCACAGCCTTGTCAAAGAATGGTATTCAATATCTGTAATATGTTCCATCAGAAAAACAGGCACACAGATATCTTCATCAATCAAACCATCTTTAATATTAATTAGACAGTGTTTTCTCCAGAGCGCGTTTCTTGCGTTTCTGATGCAATTAAATCTCTTTTGATGCAATCAAGTTTGTTCAATGCGTCCACTATGACGCAATCTTAAAAAATACAGAAATCCAAATTACGCATATTTGCTTCGGCAAGCTGGTTTCAGAGATATTTTTACAATGCTAGCTGTTTTGACAGATCACATGGTCTGATTCAGGGAAACCCTGGTCATGCGGTATGACTAAGTAACATTAACACTTTAATTGGTTATTAACGCTATATAAATGCAATCGCATAGACGATTATGATCACATACATAATTTTCCGCGAAGCAATATAATTGTAGTTTGAAGACAACATCTGTGAAAACAAATGTACGCTGCAACAATAGCACTGATGTATACCCACTTTAAGGTTGTTTGTATATACAGATGAAATGTGGAAATCGTGAAACTTTTAAGATAAGTTGTTTACAATGTACGGACGATACTCTATCTGAAAAACGTTTAATTTTGTTTTCTATAAGGTATCGAGACGCCATGCGCGACATTTTAATATCAGTTTAAACGTTTGCCGGTCCAAGTTTTACGGTGATATTCCGAGCGCCGTTTATGTTTCTTTAATGGACGTTTAAAAGGTTATGGAAAAAGAAAATAAACTTTTATAAAATTATATTCATTTTGAAAAATGGTTACATAATTTCAGAAATTTAATTAATTTTTGTTAAGTTACAATTAAAATGTTTTTATATTAAGGTAACATTACTCTAAAATGAGCCTAGCTATGAGACAGAAGAGAAATGCTTTTGGGAAGATACAACAACCAAGTTTTGTTTTCCAAAGAGTATAATGCTTAGAAACGCTAAACATGTAGCTCAGCTGAAATACAAAATATTGAAATAATTTTAGTGTTTTGCATTTAAAATGGTTAGGGTCATGATGATCGAGGTGGGGCCATGACATTTGGAAAGTTCACTCATTAGATAGTTTTTTATGTTTTCTTTTGTATTGTGACGAAACTATACCATATTTACCCTATCTTTTGGGACAGTAAAAAAAAAAGTTAGTTTTTTTTTTAAAAAATATGATACTGTATAATCTTAATTAATTGTTGCTGTCCCAATACATAGGGTAAATACGGTACATGAATGTGGGGTAAAGGGGAAAGGTAGAAGGGGGCTGAGTATTTTAATATGATAAAAAAAAATAACAATACTTAAACATGAGGCCCAAGAGGGCCTGAGGACGCTCTACTGACTCATAGTGGCCATAGCACATTTTGAAATTCTACTATGCAATAGAAACATAGGGGCGGGGTCATTTTTAACTCTAGGGACACCATTTGAACAAATCTAACAAAACTAGAGCTATCACTGAAGGTGATGAATACCCCCGAACGCCGCCATGACAGAAAATGGTTTACCATTGTATGAAGTTTTATATCCAATAGTTTTAAAGTTATGCTCCAGACAAGGGAAATATATCAAAGGGCAATAACTCTGTAATTAGCAAGAATAGAGTTATGTTTCTTGTACACTGCACTTCCTCTCATTATATTCTACCATTGTATGAAGCTTGATGAAATTCCATCCGGTACTTTAAAAGTAATGCTCTGGACAAGGGAAATATATCAAAGGGCAATAACTCTGTAATTAGCAAGAATAGAGTTATGTTTCTTGTACACTGCACTTCCTCTCATTATATTCTACCAATGTATGAAGCTTGATGAAATTCCATCCGGTACTTTTCAAGTTATGCTCCGGACAAGAAAAATTATCAAAGGGCAATAACTCTGTAATTAGCAAGAATAAAGTTATGTTTCTTGTACACTGCACTTCCTCTCATTATATTCTACCATTGTATGATGTTTGATGAAATTCCATCCAGTACTTTTCAAGTGATGCTCCGGACAAGGAAAATTGCAACGGACAGACCGACCGACAGACCGACCACAGGGTGACTCCAATATACCCCCTCAAACTTTGTTTGTCGGGGGTATAACTATAGTTGGTCATCATTAATCATTACCACATAAACATTTTGAAAATCTGTTGGACCGTTCATGAGAAGAAGATTTTTTAAGTTTTGGACAATTTTTAGTAACAGTGGCCATCTTGAATTTTAGATAAAAAAAAAATCTTTTGTATAGTCTCCTATGCAATAGAAACATCCATGTGAAGTTTCTGTTTAATTGGCCAAGTGCTTTCGGAATAAATAAAAAAAAAAAGAGAATTTTCTGTTTTCCCACAGTATCCCTTTATGTAAATTTCTAAGTCCCCTTACAGGGCCCCTATATATTTAAGCCCCTAAATTCTTATCTGCAATCAAACCCCTACACATAGGGATAATTTATATCAAATATGTACAAATCTAACATACCGGTTCTTAAGGAAACGATTTTACTAATTCCCAATTTGTACCCTTTTGGGGCCCCTCCTGACCCCTTGAGACAAAGGAACCCAGTCATTTTTACAAATCTTAACCTCTTTCACCTAACAATGCTTTAGTGAAGATATAGGCAAAATCATTTCAAAAAACAATACTCTACTCAGACCTCAAGATGACTAAAATAATTCTTGATAAAAATAGCATTTACTGTTTTACCATAGTATTTTTATGTAAAAATCCAAGTCCCTTACCGGACCCCAACAGATCCTAGCCCCTTTAGTTGAACAAACATGAAGTCCCTATTCATAGGGACTATTTGAACCAAATATGAACAAATTTATCTGGACAGTTCTTGAGAAGATGATTCTTTAAAAATTCACAATTTAATCTCTTTTATGGCCCTTGCTGACCCCTTATGGGTATTTAATCCCCTTTAAAGGACCCAGTCTCAACTGTCATGACTAAACAATGTTCCAGACCTCAAGATAATTGAAATATTATGTAAAATAGGTAAAAAAAAAAAAAATTAGTTACTTTCCCATAGTATGTCTATGTAAAAATCAATGTCCCCTTACAGGACCCAAGTATACCCTTACCCCTTTATTTGAATAACTTTAAAATTCCTAATCAAAGGGTACATTTAAACCAACTATTAACACATTTGGCGCATCAGTTTTTTTTTAAGAAGAATATTTTTGAAATTTCAGTTTACCCTGCTGGTCCTTTATTTACATCAAATCCGCTTTAAAAACAAGGACCATGTCTTAACTGTTATGTATAAGCAATTCTCCATACATGAAGATAATTAAAATAATACCTAAAATAGATCAGAAAAGCAGAATTTTCATTTTCCAGTAGTATTCCTGTGTAAAAATCAAAGTCCCCTTACTGGGCCCCAACTGATCCTAGCCTCTTTATTTGAACAAATTTGTAACTCATAGGGATCATTTATACAAAATATGAACATATTTGATAGGACAGTTCTAGAGAAGATTTTTAAATGTAAAATGGGTCATAATTCTATTTAAAATCAAAACAGTTTTCCCACTTGGCCCCTTTCGCCATTTTTAACGTAGTGAATACACAAAGTTTCATTGCTGCATGGGTAGCTATTACTAAGATATGAACATGCTGAAAAAAAAAACATGAACAAGCAATGCTGATACTGGGCCAATACAACAGCTCCCGTTTTCTCCTCAAAAGTTGAACTAAAAACACAAGTGAACACAAACTAATAGTATATGGACAAACAGACAGACAGATTACTGGTTAAGAATGACCAGAATAATTATCTTGTGTTTCACTATAGCAAACAATTATTCTCATTCTACACACCACATATATGTACAACATTATAAACCGTCCCACTTCACCACATCCCACACTACAGGAAACACTGCACATTGCACAACTTACCACATATCTGTAATTTCTGTCACCTTCTCTGCCTCTTTGATAGCAAGATCTACATCAATAATGACACCTGCTTTACAATCTTCGAGCCTTTTTACACAGTCAATAACCTTGGTAAGTGGAGCCTCTTGTCTCTGTAGAAAGTAAAAATAAACCACATTCATGTATCTGGGAAAGTTTAATTAATAGTACCATGACAACAGCCACAAAACCAATCATGGAACTATACACTTTCTGTATCTTCTTGTATGGCCTCTCTTGTTCATTACTTATTGCTAATAGTGTGACGGGAGAGAACTGTGATGGTTTTTTTTGAGAGTGTGAATTTATTTAAGGGAGAGAACTGTAATGTTTTGACAACTAAAAAGGATTATTTAAAAAAACTTATTCAGATTGTGATGCTGGCGGGTACTGTTAAAATTGCCACCTTGGTACAGCTGTATTAAAATGAATACCGGAAATACTCTAATCATAACATATTGACTGGCCTGGTGGGGATTCAAACCCACTACCCCTAGATCGATAGTCAGATGTGCTATCCACTGAGCTAAGCGGGTCCGGCTAACATTAGATGCCAATTTCATCTTTTAAATTAATGAGTATTTTCTAAGATTTTTAGATGTCCTTTTTAGAACTTCCAGTGCTGATTTTCTAACAAAATCTTGAGTACTTTTCAAACAATGAGCTTTCAAGTTTAACCAATACTTTAACCGGGAATTTCTCAGGATTTTTCACAATTTTAATACATCATGCCTAGATATACTCAATGACACCATATTGCCAAAAGATATCAATTTAACCATGCCAAAATAACATATTGAAAAGGGACTTCCTAACTTTGGCTAAGCGCCTAGGTTAGACTAAAATAGATTACCCGCCTAAAATTGCAACATATTTTGTGACGTATTAAATAAGTCACATGATGACATTTTTATTTCAATATGATCTGTTATACAAATTTGCGCGTAGTGAAAGTTGTTTCATCTTAGAAAGAGACTGAATGATGGTGTGAAGGTATTTAAGTGCAATCTATTTTTAGGATGGGGATTTCATTTCAAGTTTTGCACTCCAATTTAAATATTGATTATATCACGTTTTGGTAGCTTTGAAATATCAAACCATTTGGATTCTATTTCTTAATGATAATGAGATGCTTTTTATCTGTTTTAAAAATAATTTTATTGTTTAGACATTTATAGTATTTTTTCTGATATACTCCCATTAAAATACACCATACTATGCAGCAACTGCTCAGTTGAGTGTGTCTGACAAATGTACGTTACTGGATATAGAGAAGGACAACACTCATGCTATAATTATGCCCCTTCTTTCACCTTCAGAGACAGGGGTATAAAATGGATCATCTCACAGGGAAATAAAATAATAATACAGAGAGATCTTACAGGAGTCCTCATTTATTATTAACGAGTTGGCAAAATATATTATGTGAGACTCTGCAGAGCACTTATCTTCTTTTGCCAACCAGTTTAATTAGTTAAATAATAGATGAGCTTGAATGTAAGATTCATTCCATCACATAACTTGGTATATCTACCAGACATTTAACAGATCACCTCTATAAGGAATGAGAATAAATTATCCATAATATATAAGTTTCCATTAGTCGTTGTATGACGTATCATCTCAAAATAACATTCTTTTACCATGACAAATCAATGCATGTATTTTATTTGGGATATAGTCAGAAAAAGTTCAGCATTTAATGTATGATAGCCGAATGATCAACCGGAAGTAACGTTACACTCAGTTAATATAAAAAATATGTCAAAGGTTTATTACACTCCTGCACCATAAATTATGTGATAAATATACATACCGTATATCCTCACATATATTGCGCATCCGTGTATATCGCGCATCCATGTTTTAAAATCAAGAACTAAGAAAAAAATCCAATTCTCCTATATATGTGTATATCGCGCATCATAATTTTGAAATCTCGTTTAGATTCGGCTGTGGCGACATGTTGGAAGGAATACCTGACTCGATATGATAATTCCCAAGATTTTATACACATTCAAAATACTTGACACTTCTCATCACTGTCTCAATACATACTCAGAGTTGTCAACACCTGCCCAGGCATGCAATTAAGATGTCAACTAATATGCAGAAGCCACATGGCAGCACGCGCTTTCAATACTCCGAAATGACCGGTGACGCTCGTACACAGTTATGTTTTTTTTATAAAAAAATCTTACAATTTTAGAAACTTTAGAAATCGGTCCAAAAACCGAAAAACCGGCAATTTTAGAAGGCCTGATATAAATATATATATATAAGAGTATGTGTGAAATAGCATGGTCAGAGGTGATATTACACTATGCTTATATCGTTAATATCATTAATATGTCAACGGTTCATAACACTCCTGCACATTAAATTATGTGATAAATATATTTACAAGTATACATATATAACATATGTTCCAATGGTTTCTGCACATCTGAGATAACATTATCAGAAGTGATATTACACTATGTTAATATCATAAATATGTCATGGGTTATTACACTCTCCAGAACTAAATATATGTACCAACTGTTTCTGTATGTGTGAGATAACATGGTAAGAAGCGATATTACACTAGGTTAATATCATAAATATGTCATGGGTTATTACACTCACCAAAACTAAATACATGTACCAGCTGTTTCTGTATGTGTGAGATAACATGGTAAGAAGCGATATTACATTAGGTTAATATCATAAATATGTCATGGGTTATTACACTCACCAAAACTAAATATATGTACCAGCTGTTTCTGTATGTGTGAGATAACATGGTAAGAAGTGATATTACACTAGGTTAATATCATAAATATGTCATGGGTTTATTACACTCTCCAGAACTAAATATGTGTACCAGCTGTTTCTGTATGTGTGAGATAACATGGTAAGAAGTGATATTACACTAGGTTAATATCATAAATATGTCATGGGTTTATTACACTCTCAAGAACTAAATATATGTACCAGCTGTTTCTGTATGTGTGAGATAACATGGTAAGAAGTGATATTACACTAGGTTAATATCATAAATATGTCATGGGTTTATTACACTCTCCAGAACTAAATATATGTACAAGCTGTTTCTGTATGTGTGAGATAACATGGTAAGAAGTGATATTACACTAGGTTAATATCATAAATATGTCATGGGTTTATTACACTCTCCAGAACTAAATATATGTACCAGCTGTTTCTGTATGTGTGAGATAACATGGTAAGAAGTGATATTATACTAGGCTAATATCATAAATATGTCATGGGTTTATTACACTCTCCAGAACTAAATATATGTACCAGCTGTTTCTGTATGTGTGAGATAACATGGTAAGAAGTGATATTACACTAGGCTAATATCATGATTACAATCTACTACATGTCCCATATAGGTTTCAAATGGCCAATACGTCTCGTTTTGTGTACGCCCTATTTCAGAAGTTATATTTTAGACATTACTGACTTTTTCAGGTAAAAAAACAGTGAAAACTCATTCATAATTTAAGACTGGAATATAGCTCAGAATGGCTTCTTTCAGGTAAAAAAAACAACGAAAACTCATTCATAATTTAAGACTGGAATATAGCTCAGAATGGCAGAAAAGCCATCTCCTGCTATCTAAATTTATTTAAAAATTTTCCAAGGGGGAGCCCCTCTGGACCCCGCCCCATCCCCCAATGAGAGGGGGCCATCCCCCCTCTCGTACTCTCCCTTGACTCACACCTTTGGTGCTCATTTCGTGCCGATGGCACTCACAAGTTGGTTACTGCTACTTCTTAATTTAATACTTCTACTTCGAAACATTTTGACAACCCAGGGTTAATATCATAAACATGTCATGGGTTTATTACACTGTCCAGAACTAAATATACGTACCAGTTGTTTCTGCACATGTGAGATAACATGGTCCATCAGGTCCACACATTCCCACTCCTTCCACTCCAGAAAAGTGATGAAATTTTGTCTGCAAAAGTAATAAATAAGTCAGTTTCTTCTTAAAAATGTCAGATAGTTTGGCAGTTATTTGTGAATAATAAGTTTTTGCAAGATCTCCCAACACCAATAAAACTAGACGTGTACATTATACCAAATTTAGTTATAATTCCTCTTTAAGAACACTCCCTTCCTTCTGCAAAGTTAACTTTTTTTTCTTTTTTATTTCTGTGGCATAATACTCCACTGTGGTAGCGCTCAGAATACTGTCTCAAGTAGACACTGTCACGATATAACTAAACAAGAAATGTCACTGGTATGTGACGCATGCTCCACAAATGGTCTGTGAAAAATAACAATATATGTTATAATAGGTAGCGAGTAGCCATGAATATCAAGAGTAATGGACTGATGTTTCAGACTAGACATGCAATTTCATGGGGGTTTTTTTTACATTAAAGTGTGACCTTGACCTTTGTGTAACCTTGACCTTGACTTCTGATGCAATGGTCTGGGTATTTCAACAGTTAAATGCAGGTGAAACATCATCATGACAGACATGCTGATCACTTGTGTCAAGCTATTTTAAAATCCCTAAATGTAAGACAATGTTACAGATCAATTGTTGATCAATTGATAAATTGAGCCAAGTGTTTTTTGAAATCCATCCATGTATGATAAAGTTAAAGGACAGACTTGAAATCTCAAACAGATTCAAAGTGTTGCTATACATACCCAAAGTGTGACCTTGACCTTTGAGGTACGGGTCTAGGTCTTACTTATGACACGTCGTCATGTCATCTTGAGAAATTGAGCCAAGTTAAAGACAAAGTCACAGACCAAACACGCAATATCAAACAAATTGAAAGTGTGACCTAGACCTTTGAGGAAAGGTTCTGGGTCTTACATGCGACACTTAATTATGTCATGTTGATCAATTGAGCCAAGTGTTTTTAAAATTTATCCATAGATGACAAATTTACAGACCGGACAAGAAACCTCAAAATGACTGAAAGCGTTGTCAAACAAACTCAAAGTGTAACCTTGACCTTTGAGGTATGCATGTGGGTCTTACGCGCGACACTTCATGTCATGCTGATGAACTGAGCCAAGTATTTCTAAAATTTATACATGACAAAATTACAGACCGGACATGAAATCTTAATCAGACTGAGAGTGTCATCAAAGTTAAATTGTGTGTCCTTGACCTTTGAAGTTCGAGTCTGGGCATTACATGCAATATGTTGTCATGTTATGTTGAAACTTTGCAGCAAGTATTTATAAAGACCATCAATGCACAACAAAGTTACATGCCAAACATGAAATCACACACAGACTGAAAGTGTTGTCAAACAAACTCAAAGTATGACCTTGAGGTACGCATGTAGGTCTTACACATGACAAGATGTCATGTCATGCTGATGAATTGAGCCAAGTGTTTTTGAAATTTATCCATAGGTGACAAAGTTACAGACCTAACACAGAATCTCAATCAGACTGAAAGTGTCATCAAACAAAGTAAAATTGTGACCTTGACCTTTGAATTGGGAGTCTGGGTGTAATGGGCGATAAATCGTCATGTTATGTTGATCATTTGTAACTAGTATTAACAAAATCCATCTATGCATGACAAAGTTATGGCCAGACATGAAATCTCACACAGACTGAAAGTGTTGTCAAACAAACTCAAAGTGTGACCTTGACCTTTGAGGTAAAGGTATGGGTCTTACTTGCGACACGTCATCATGTTATGTTAATCATTTGTAGCAAGTATTTATAAGATCCATCTATGCATGACAAAAATACAGGTCGGACACGAAATCTCACACAGACTCAAAGTGTTGTCAAACAAACCCAAATTGTGACCTTGACCTTTGAGGTACGGTGTGGGTCTTACTCGCGACATCTTATCATGTTATGTTGATCATTTGTAGCAAGTATCAACAAAATCCATCTATGTATAACAAAGTGACAGGCCAGAGACAAAACCTCATAGACTCAAAGTGTGACAAATAAATTCAAATTGTGACCTTGTGCTTTGAGGTATGGGTCAAGGTCTTACTCGCGACACGTCGTCATGTTATGTTGATCATTTGTAGCAAGTATCAACAAAATCCATCTATGCATGACAAAGTTACAGGCCGGAAACGAAATACCTGACGGAAGAAATTTTGGGGGGAGCATAAAAATTGTTGAAAGCTATATAACACAGCACAGCATAACTTTTTCAGCCAATGTTTGCATATTTCAATATATAAGGGGACATACATGTATAATAGATTTGTAAACATACAGCTCATATGCAACTTCCAACATGCTTCAGGGGCTATACTTCAGTAGACAGTGTACAGTATGCAATAGAACAAAATTTTAGAATGATAATAGGTTATGTTATCTGATATCATTCACCCACCTCTTCTCGTTGAGTAGGAGTTCTGCTGTCATCAGGGCCTTGATCCAGGCAGCCGAGATGATGTTATTGACACCAAATAGGAAAGGCCCCAGACAAAATACCCGCATCCATAAGTCCTGCTTCTCCAGAAACTTGTCCGCCTTTCTCAACCACGTGTTAGCATGATCAGCTGCAGAATGTGCAAAAAATGTCATTAAAACTTGACTTTGATGTTGGCATGTCATTAAAACTTGACATAGATGTTAACATGTCATTTAAACTTGACTTAGATGTTTGCACATCATTAAAACTTTACATAAATATTTGCATGTCATTAAAACTGGACATAGATGTTTGCATGTAATCAAAACTTGACCCAGATGTTTGCATGTCATTAAAACTTGACAAAGATGTTCCTGGCATGTCATTAAAACTTGACACAGATGTTTGCATGTCATTAAAACTACTTAAATGTTTGAATGTCAATAAAACTGGACTTAGAACATGTCATTAAAACTTGACTTAGAACATGTCATTAAAACTTGACTTAGAACATGCCATTAAACTTGACAACATGTATGGGAAGAGTGTGTTCTCAATATTCTGCATGTAAAATGTGCAGCCTAAATCTTCATCAGGCATCGTAAGTGAAAAGGAACCTGAATGTGTCTTGGACAAATAGAATTCTCAAGGAAAATTTAAATTAGATTTATGTATTTTGGAGAGCACATAATAGACACTTGCTTCCTTAACAATCAGTGATTTGGAAGCGAAGGGACAAGGGGGCAGTCTTATTTTTATCAAAAATATCCCATTGATATTTGGAAAATATTAATATGATTATCCAGAAATGGTCCATTGAAAAAATGTGAATCTGATAATCAAAACAACGGCCCATGAAACACTGTTGGTTCTTAACCATTGAACAATGGCTTCAATCCAATCAAAGGATGTTGAAAAAAGCTATATAATTATACTGACAGGAATAAGTGAGAGCACTCATATCTTTACATATCGTATTCTATATGTCTAATTAAATATCAACCATAGTTCCACACAGTTACTATTCTATTAGAACTGCATAAAGAAAACACAAGAGGATCATATTTACCCTATAATGAAAGGGAAGTCAATACCTTGGACATTAAATTGGTCAGAAAAGATATTATATATTTAACTGCTGCATAGTTTGATGTAGAACAAATGAAAACTGCTGGTGCTAGACTGCACAATGTCATGTCAAACTACTGTGTAAGATAAAATGAAAACTGTGAGTGCATACAATGTCAAATAAAGCAATTTTGACAAGTCAAGGGCTCCGACAATATTCCATTTGCCAAATTCAAGCACTAATCTGAGATATTATGTAGTGATGGACCAATGATCAATTTTAATCAAAAGTTTATTTATCTGGCGCGAATTTGGTGATAATCATTTGTTTATCACAATCGGAAATTCATTCAGTCATTTTCCAACATTTTTATTCTGATTTTATAATAATCTATTTAGCTGGTGAAGCGTTTCCTGTTGTACCATTTTCAATCATCTACAATACAGTTCTCCTCCCTGCCACTAAGTCAATCATTAATATATTCAGGAAAAAACATATTTTGTTCTATTTTGGTAAAGGATTTAGATGCTCTGCCATTGACAGCCAGTGAAATAACAATTAACTCAGCTGTCATGATGTTGCCAATCAAAAAATCAAAGGCCTGAGGGAAGGCTCACTGCTTGTGTTAATTCGAAAATGTAAGTATGGGAAATTAGAAAAACTTAGATTTCTGATATGTTAAGTAAGAAGACAATTCATTGGGATCTAGAAAAGAATGTGGTTTGTTTGATATTTCTTTTGTGTATCTGTATAAATAATCTTCTGCATACAAAACAGAGTCCATATCAATACTTTTCGAACAGTAGCTATCAAACGTTTTTAATAATACATATGCTAAAAATGCTAAACAACATGGTACACACTGTCTTCCCTGTGAAAATTGACTGAATATTTGATGACCCTGGTGAAAATTGCCATTTACAGGGAATTTTGTAAACTGGTAACGTGGTGGTCCAGGATTCCTTTCCACGTCTCCACATAAAATCAACATGAACAACATATATGAAAGCTTGTCAAACAAACCTCCATATTCTGACGTTTGACTTTTTGGTAGAGTATGGTCGACACATGCTTCCCAGAAAAACTACCAATTTTACATCTCCACTGCTTAATATCTATCCCCATTATTTCATCAAAAAAAAAAAATGTACCGCTTTAAAGTGCCTTTCAATAATGTGAAAACAATCACCAACAATGAATGAATTATTGTTTATTTAAAAAATAGTTAAATTCTTAAACAAAAGGGCCAAGATGGCCCTATATTGCTCACCTGACTGACCTTGAGTCACTCAACTTAAGTAGATTATATAATACATGTACACTCAAAATTCCAGAAAAACGAGATGGGTGAGTAGATAGAAATTTGATTTGTTTTGAAGATGTAACAGATGTGTAGAAGAGTTCAAACTTGGTAGAGGTTCACCCATGGTTAATGTCAGTGAAATTACATCGAATCATGTCAGTAGATTCTGACAAGAAGGCTTTTAAAGTGTTTACTATAGCTGCCTAAATAGTAAAATAGCACCTCACTGTGGCGGTCATGTTTTTTAACAAATCACAACGGCTTGAACAAACTAAGTAAAGGGTCACCCAAGGAACATTTCTGAGAAATTGTTTCAAAATTGATCCAGTGGTTTCAGACAAGAAGATTTTTTAAGATTTTACTATAGCTCATATAGTAAACTAACCCCACCCCAGCCTGGCCGCCATGTTTTTTGACGAATCACTACGGTTTGAAAAAAACTTGGTGAAGGGTCCTCCAAAGAACATTTCTTTGAAATTATTTTAAAATCAAGCCAGTAGTTTCTGACAAGAAGATTTTTTAAGTTTTTACTTATTAAACATGCCCTGCCCCCTGGCAGCCATGTTTTTTGACGAATCAAGATGGCTTGAACAAACTTAGTAGAGGGTCACTCAAGGAACATTTCTGTGAAGTTATATCAAAATTGGCCCTGTGGTTTCTGACAAGAAGATTTTTTAAGTTTTTACTATAGCTTATATAGTAAACTAACCCCACCAGCTGGCCGCCATGTTTTTTGATGAATCACATCGGTTTGAACAAACTTGGTGAAGGATCCTCCAAGGAACATTTCTGTGATTTTTTTTTAAAATCGAGCCAGTAGTTTCTGACAAGAAGATTTACTAATTAAACTTGCCCCGCTCCCTGGCAGCCATGTTTTAAGACAAATCAAGATGGCTTGAACAAACTTAGTAGAGGGTCACCCAAGGAACATTTCTGTGAAATTATTTTAAAATCGAGCCAGTAGTTTCTGATAAGAAGATTTTTTTAAGTTTTTATTAATTAAACTTGCCACGCAACCTGGAGGCCATGATTTTGACAAATCAAGATGGCTTGAACAAACTTGGTAGAGAGTCACCCAAAGAACATATCTGTGAAATTATTTTAAAATCGAGCCAGTAGTTTCTGACAAGAAGATTTTTTAAGTTTTTACTATATATAGCTTATATAGTAAACTAACCCCACCCCCTGGCCGCCATGTTTTTTGACAAATCAAGATGGCTTGAACAACTTGGTAGAGGGTCATCCAAGGCACATTTCTGTGAAGTTATTTTAAAATCGAGCCAGTGGTTTCTGACAAGAAGATTTTTTAAGTTTTTACTAATTAAACTTGCCCTGCCCCCTGGCAGCCATGATTTTGATGAATCAAGATGGCTTGAACCAACTTGGTCGAGGGTCACCCAAGGATCATTTCTGTGAAATTATTTTAAAGTCGAGCCAGTAGTTTTTGACAAGAAGATATTTTAAGTTTTTACTATAGCTTATATAGTAAACTAACCCCACCCCCTGGGAGCCATGTTTTTTTGACGAATCAAGATGGTTTGAACAAGCTTGGAAGAGGGTCACCCAAGGAACATTACTGTGAAATTATTTTAAAAACGAGCCAGTAGTTCTGACAAGAAGATTTTTTAAGTATTTACTATAGCTTATATATAGTAAACTAATAATTACAGTATGAATATAATGAGGATGGATTGATATGAGTGCACAAAACATCAAATGATGCAGTTTTAATGATTGGAGGGCCACAATTCTGAGATTCATTATTCACTACAGCCATCCCATGAACATATCTCATTTAATTTTGTTATATAACTACTGGGTAAGTTTGGTGAAGATCAAATGAAAACTGCAAGTGCAAGAGCATTGCTTGTGTGAGCTAAGAAACCTTGTATGATATTAAATGTAGAAAACTTACCACTTTGTTTCAGTGTTTCGCCAACACAATCATCATCAGACGAGTCTACAAGCTCGGGTAGATCATCGGTATCTGACATCTTTACTCCAGATCTTAGAAATCTGAAACAGTAAACAGTGCTGATTTCATTTCGTGCTGGTTTTAACATGTATTCTTTAACTGTTTTCTGAAGGCTTTAACTTAAATAAAAAAAAGCTGTTGATAAGACCATTCGATTATCTGTCACAGAAGTACAAAATTGACCGAGACTGAAGACAAATCAAAGCAAACAAGAGTTATATAACAAGTTTACTGAACTGGGGTCTTATAACAAACTGCAATATGTTGTATGAAGTTTCAATCCAATACATGTAGTGGCTGCTGATTTACAGAAGGCCATATTTTGCAAAAAAAATCTATTCCACTTGATTAATTTAGTTGGTTTCATACTACAAAGCCATAAAGTTTCAATCAAATACACACAGTGGTTGTTGTGAAATGGAATTGATGGTATTTGCACAGAAAACTTTAACCAAAATTTCTAAGTCAAAGAAGTGTCATAATTTTCATTATAGTCATGCAAGAGTTATCTCACTAAGTTACTGTAGTAAGTTGATGACTGGGAATACTATTTAATATCACTTAACCATTTACTCCATAGATACCCTTTTTCTCACACCAATCACATAAGGCCTTTGTCAGTTAATATAAACATAGTTCAACCAATAATTCAAAAGCCTTCTATATTAGTTGTACAAAGGCGTCTATATTAGAGGTGTCCAAAGGCGTCTATATGTAAAGGGTTAAATCTATAGAATACAGTTATAAGTGATGCCAGAAACAACCGAATTTGTCGTAAATTATCAAACACCAAACATCATGGTGACCTTGACAAAAACCAAATCTGTCATAATTTACAAGTGTTTTAGACAGTCAGGGTAAAACCAGCAATAAATTATAGGCTCAAGTAACTCGAGTTGTTGGATTGATCAGTTAATTGCCACGTGTCAAAAATATGCATGAACAAGAGTTGTCAGAATTAAGACAACAAAGCTCGCCGATGGGATTAAACTCACCACCAATGCAAAGATTGAGATTGGAGGCAAACACCAAAATTTAAACGCATCTAAATGCAAAAATTTAACCTGGGTGTCTACAGACAAAACATTAAATTTTAAAGGCAAATAACTCTGCCAAAATGCACCCCAGAGTTATGGTTCTTATCTCTGTGTGTTTCAATGATGATGGTGAACACACATGCAAAGTTTCATTCACATCCAATGAGTGGTTGCATAGATATCTTACGTGATAAAAAACTTTTACCTGAAAAATTAAGTAAAAAAAGGGTCATAACTGTGCCAAAATGCATCCAAGAGTTATGGTTCTTGTCTCCATGTGTTTCAATGATGATGGTGAACACACATGCGAAGTTTCATTCATATCCAATGAGTGGTTGCATAGATATCTTTTGTGATAAAAAACTTTAAACTGAAAGATTAAGTAAAAAAAAGGGACATAACTGTGCCAAAATGCAACCCAGAGTTATGATTCTTGTCTGTGTGTGTTACAATGATGATGGTGAACACACATGCGAAGTTTCATTCATATCCAATGAGTGGTTGCATAGATATCTTACCTGATAAAAAACTTTAACTTGAAAAAATTAAGTAAAAAAAGGGCCATAACTGTGCCAAAATGCAACCCAGAGTTATGGTTCTTGTCTGTGTGTGTGTTCCATTGATGATGATGAACACAAATGTGAAGGTTCATTCACATCCAATGAGTGGTTGCATAGATATCTTAAACTTAAACGCAATTAAACGCAAAGTTTAACCTCTGTGTCTAAGTACAGAAAGGGCCAAAACTGTGCCAAAATACAATCCAGAATTATGGTTCTTGTCTCTGTGTGTTCCATTGATGATGGTGAACACACATGTGAAGTTTCATTCACATCCAATGAGTGTTTGCATGGATATCTTAACAGGTCAGGGAGATTGCCTAAATGCACCATCATGGTGCAAAAGCACCATATGGGCAGAGATGCCAACCCTTAATTACTGAAAATAGGAGTGTGGTCGAAAGCGCGGGATTTGCGGGGGGTCTGGGGGTCCTCCCCCAACAATTTTTTAAGTTGTAGATGCTCTGAGATGGCATTTCAGCACTTTTCAGTTATAAAAAGTCATGTATTCATTAAGAAATATTTCATAATACCTGATGAAAAAGAGAATTGAGTGATCGAGTTTTATAGAATAAATTAAAAAAAGCTGATAAACTGATGAAAAGCGAGGCTTTATTGAACATTCAAATTAAGCTTTATTGGGATTTTATTACCGGCTCATCCATTGGTTGAGTTGTCGCAACCATTGTCGATATTTTCCTTGCCGACGACTGACAGTTGAGCGGGTGATGTGCTGTTATGTAGCAATGTTTTTTTTCAAGTCACCCATCCCACCGTGAGATAACATAATTTCTGCATTGCAGACCTTGCAGAATGCAATAATGCACCCCCATCCTCGATGTCGAAAAGCAAGGATATGCATCGGTGTAACTTCGAATAAATGTTTGTTTAAGTTCGTACTTTTTTTTCTTTGGTGGTGTTGCATTCGCCATATTGGATTTTGAAGGTTGTTGATCGGCCTTTCCCGATCATCCGATATTGTTTTCGTAAATACTCGGGTATTTTCCGGATAACCTAATTAATAGCGCTTCTAGAGGTGACGTAGCGCGTACGGAAATGTCTGAACATCAAAACCGGTGTCAGTGTAAACGGTGCTGATTATTTGTTTTACCCGTGAAATTTATCCCGGACCATTTTTTTTAAAAAGCGGAGACAATTCATGGAAAATCGGAGAGCTGACTTTTCATACAAAAATCGGATTCACTCCGCCAAAATTGGAGGAGTTGGCATCTCTGTATGGGGCATATGAACCATATTTTGATAGCATTTTACATGTAAATATGGTACATTTGCACCATATAAACTGCATCCCATAAATATTTACAAGCATTTCATGAATATTAATATGTACGAACACTGTCGCAATTAGCAAAGTGTAAAGTAGTATGCCCCATTAATTTATATTTACAATTTTATAAGGTTGTAAAGTGATGTTCACCTATTAAAATGCGGAATTAAAAAAAGGAATGTCTCTGACTGACTGAAAATGCAACATGGTCAGCAAAATAAAAATATTTCCATTTTTGAGCTTTCTGGAATAACTAACATTTAACCAAAATACAAGACATTGGTATTCCTTACTAAATGTATTTTGTTTGTCAAAACCATTCAATAATTTCATTTTTAATCAATTTGTAACACCTACCAAATGTACGATTTCTAAGGGAGATAATTTGCTGTGTCATTATTATTAGATTGATCTCCCTTTGTTTTCGTATGTTAACAGCTTGTCAAAATTAGTTTTTTTAATGAATAATTATGTGTTAAAATGCGCATTTTATTAGAAGACAGGGCTCAAACTGGGTCTGAATTTTAGGGAGAAGTGACTTCTCCTTCATCCAAAAAAAAGCAGAAGTGGAGAAAAAATAGGGAGTAGTGGTAAATTTCGTCACGAAAACTTAGTTTCATTAAAATTAATGCTATGTCGTTATGTGTTTTTATTTTATATTGTTTTTATAATGTTTTTATATTGTTTTTGATTTATATCAAATGTGTTGGTTGACTGCCTTCCTGTCTTTTTTATGAAGTTGTAATTAAGGAACTAGTTTTTGTGATAAAAATTATATTCTTACAGAACAGGGAGTTTAACTTTCTGAATAAAGATACAGCTAAATGAACTTACAATCTACTTTTTCATGGTAGGAGTTTTCTTCATGCCACTCATTATTTTATTTTATTTTTTTTTGCAAAGAACATGGAACACTAGTACCTGGTAAAAGCACAAATAAATGCTATTTATCTATAACTTTATCTCCGAAAGAGTAATCAAAAAGATATTTCTCTGTTCACATATCATTTTTTTTTTACCAAATAAACACTTTTTTATTAAAATGCAAAACATAATCATAAGTTCATGAAACATACATTAAACACACATTTTTTAAATTTCAGATGCTGTGTTACATGCTATCCCCACTGCAGTCTACACACTGCTTAAACTAACTTAGTTACTTGACCGTTTTAATTCCCATTTATAAATATTTCGTACTTTCTGTTGTTTCCAATATTTCATGGCTCTTTGGAAGTCAAACTTTGTAGTTATAGGTCTGATCACAAATATTTATAGTAATTAAACCAGCTGATTTAAACAAACAAATTGAGTAACAAAACAATTTTTCTATGTGAATTCTATACATCACTCGGACACCGAATTTACAGTTGTTATAATCGATTCAGTTCAATTTATTTATTTCGACTCGAACATATTTATAGACAACAGATAGCGGCAACATAATAATCAATACCTCTTTAATCATCGGTAATTTCTGAAAATCAAACGCGCTAATTATTCATTTTAAACGCATAATTCAGAATTGAATTACACTCTTGTCAATCAACTATGCATCTCGCAAACACAAAGGATGATTACGTCATACGTGGAAAGTTACTTTGTTCATGGAAAACTTTGATTGACAGTTGAAAAAAATGATCGGTTTCAATTAGACGCTTGATGTTTTAACTCTATGCAAGGGAAACCTTGATCTTGGTCAGCCAATAGATTGCGTTGCCTAACAACCTATACGATGTTGGCACGGGGTGTAAACATATATGCCGAAAATTGCCTGGGGATATTTGGGTCAGAAGTAACCGATTATTGCAATTTGCATTCCCACATGTGTAGCGACACTTATCCACGGATTAGAGAATATACCAAATATTGGTTATAGTTGTCATTTGCACTTCGCTAGCATCCAGAAAAAAAGCGATGTTGCTAATATTAAGGTGACTTAAAACTTCGTCGTCACCAAAAAAAACCGAAGTGACGGACAAAAAAGCGACTTTGTCGCCCTCTAGTTTGAGCCCTGAGAAGAAGATCACTTTAAAACCTTATAATATTGTGAATATAAATTAATGGGGCATACTACTTTACTCTTTATTAATTGCGACAGTGTTTGTACAATTTAATATTCATGAAATGCTTGTAAACATTTATGTGATGGAGTTTATATGGTGCAAATGCACTATATTTACATGTCAAATGCTATCAAAATATGGTTCATATGTACCATATTGGGCTTTTGTACCATAACGGTGCATTTTGGCCATCTCCCCTGACCTGCTTAAACTTTAACGCAACTAAACGCAAAGTTTAACCTGGGTGTCTAAAGTCCAAAAAGGGTCATAACTGTGCCAAAATGCAATCCAAAGTTATGGTTCTTATCTCTGTATGTTCCATTGATGATGGTGAACACACATGCAAAGTTTCATTGACATCCAATGAGTGGTTTCATAGATAACTGAAACTTAAACGCAAAAGTTTAACCTGGGTGTCTACAGATGACGCCGATGCCCGGGTCATGACAATAGCTCTCCTTTGACTTCATCCCGGCGAGCTAAAGAAATTGTTCAACAAAGCCAAATACGGAACTCAGAAAGGCTACATTATTCTAATGAGATCCCGTTTAAATGGAAATGTGCGTTTCTGTATATCGGTATGATTAAACACCGGAAAGGGCCCCTTTCCATGGAAAAGACTTTTCTGTATGGAAAGGGCCTACAAAACACACATGTTTCTAAACAATGAAAAGTTGATTTCATGTGCTTTACATGAAAAATGTGTGTTTTGTAGGCCCTTTCTGTGTAGAAAAGCTCTTTTCGGTGTTTAGTCATACCCTCTGTATATTGATGCTCAACACCACTCTGACCTTCAGACTTCACTTCAGGATCCGCCCCTTTTTCAAATTAAATCACCCATTCAAATACATGACATGTGTATATTACTTTTGAATAATATTAAGACATTCAAACAAAAGTCATATATCAGATATTTCTAAACCCGGATCTAAACTGACCTACATCATGCGACAAGGAAACGTGAAAACCCATGTCACAACTAACAAAACACACGCACAGCCGTTGAATGTGTTAAAAAATTCACCCACATCTTACACCCATAACATATCATTAAAATAGTAATAAGGTGGACAAAATTAACAATATTACTACGTACCACGTAAACTTTAACATAACTATAGCAACTGAAAGTAAAACCCAACACAAAACTTCGGTTTTTCCCGTTGGTTAGCAAAGATGGCGCTCAGACTGTAACAAAAACAGAAACAGATATGGTATAATATTTGACCATACTACTATGTTATTTAAATATTGTCGTCATCATGTTCGTCGTCGGGGTCGTTCAATAGATACTTTCTGTGCAACCATGCTTGAATGTTAGATTAAAATGAAACTGTTAGTTAACTCCACTCTTCACTCAGCGATAATTTTGTTTGTTTATTTCCGTTATTTTCTGTTATCTTCTATACATGCTGTGGATGGCTGTACATGTTGTGAATGTCTACACATGCTGTGGATGTCTGTACATGCTTTTGATAGCTATACATACTGTGGGTGGCTATAAATACTGTGGCTGGCTGTACCTGCTGTACATGCTGTAGATGTCTGTACATGTTATTGATGGCTATATATGCTGTAAATGACTATACATGCTGTATATGGTTATACATGCGGTGGTTGGTTATACATGGTGAGGGTGGCTGTACATGCTGTGGATGGCTGTACATGCTGTGGATGGTTATACATTCTGTGGATGGTTATACATTCTGTGGATGGTTATACATGCTGAGGGTGGCTGTACATGCTGTGGATGGCTGTACATTCTGTGGATGGTTATACATGCTGAGGGTGGCTGTACATGCTGTGGATGGCTGTACATGCTGTAGATGGCTATATATGTTACGGATTGTTATACATGCTGTGGATTGCTGTGCATGCTGTGGATGGTTATACATGCTGTGGGTGGCTGTACATACTGTGGGTAGTTATACATGCTGAGGGTGGCTGTACATGCTGTGGATGGCTGTACATGCTGTAGATGGCTATATATGTTGCGGATTGTTATACATGCTGTGGATGGCTGTACATGCTGTGGATGGTTATGCATGCTGTGGGTGGCTGTACATACTGTGGGTGGTTATACATGCTGAGGGTGGCTGTACATGCTGTTGATGGCTGTACATGCTGTAGATGGCTATATATGTTGCGGATTGTTATACATGCTGTGGATGGCTGTACATGCTGTGGATGGTTATATATGCTGAAGGTGGCTGTACATACTGTGGGTGGTTATACATGCTGAGGGTGGCTGTACATGATGTGGATGGCTGTACATGCTGTAGATGGCTATATATGTTACGGATTGTTATACATGCTGTGGATTGCTGTACATGCTGTGGATGGTTATACATGCTGTAGGTGGCTGTACATACTGTGGGTAGTTATACATGCTGTGGGTGGCTGTACATACTGTGGATGGCTGTAAATGCTGTAGATGGCTATATATGTTGCGGATTGTTATACATGCTGTGGATGGCTGTACATGCTGTGGATGGTTATACATGCTGTGGGTGGCTGTACATACTGTGGGTGATTAAACATGCTGAGGGTGGCTGTACATGCTGTGGATGGCTGTACATGCTGTAGATGGCTATATATGTTGCGGATTGTTATACATGCTGTGGGTGGCTGTACATACTGTGGGTAGTTATACATGCTGAGGGTGGCTGTACATGCTGTGGATGGCTGTACATGCTGTAGATGGCTATATATGTTGCGGATTGTTACACATGATGTGGATGGCTGTACATGCTGTGGATGGTTATATATGCTGTGGATGGCTGTACATTCTGTGGATGGTTATACATTCTGTGGATGGTTATACATGCTGAGGGTGGCTGTACATGCTGTGGATGGTTGTACATGCTATGGATGGCTGTTTATGCTGTGGATCGTAATACATGCTGTGGATGGCTGTACATTCTGTGAATGGTTATACATGCTGTGGTTGGTTGTACATACTGTGGGTGGTTATACATGCTGTGGATGGCTGTACATTCTGTGGATGGTTATACATGCTGTGGGTGGCTGTACATACTGTGGGTGGTTATACATGCTGTGGATGGCTGTACATTCTGTGGATGGTTATACATGCTGAAGGTGGCTTTACATGCTGTGGATAGTTGTACATGCTATGGATGGCTGTACATGCTGTGGATGGTAATACATGCTGTGGATGGCTGTACATGCTGTGGATGGTTATACATGCTGTGGGTGGCTGTATATAATGTGGGTGGTTATACATGCTGTGGATGGCTGTACATGCTGTGGATAGTTATGCATGATGAGGGTGGTTGTACATGCTGTGGGTGCTGTACATGCTGTGGGTGGCTATAAATGCTGTGGATGGCTGTACATGCTGTACATGCTGTGGATATCTGTACATGTTGTTGCTGGCTATACATGCTGTGGATGGCTATAAATGCTATGGATGGCTGAACATGCTGTTTGGATGGTTATACATGCTGTTGATGGCTTTACATGCTGTACGTGCTGTGGGTCGCTGTACATGCTGTGGATGGCTATACATGCTGTAGATGACCATACATGCTATAGATGACTATACATGCTGTTGATGACTATACATGCTGTGGATGGCTATACATGCTGTGGGTGGTTGTATATGCTGAGGGTGGTTGTACATGCTGTGGGTGGCTGTACATGCTGTAGATGACTATACATGCTGTGGATGGCTAAACATGCTGTGGGTGGTTGTATATGCTGTGGGTGGTTGTACATGCTGTAGGTGGCTGTGCATGCTGTAGATGACTATACATGCTGTGGATGGCTATACATATTGCAGATGGCGGTACATGATGTGGGTGGCTGCATGCTGTGGGTGGTTGTATATGCTGTGGGTGGTTGAACATGCTGTGGATGTCTGTTTATGCTGTGGATTGCTGTACCTGCTGTGGGTGGTTGTATATGTTGTGGATGGCTGTACATGCTGTGGATGGCTGTACATGCTGTAGATGGCTATACATGTTGCGGATAGTTATACATGCTGTAGATGGCTGTACATGCTGCGGATAGCTGTACATGCTGTGGATGGCTGTACATGCTGTGGGTGGTTGTACATGCTGTGGATGGTTATACATGCTGTGGATGGCTGTACATGCTGTAGATGGCTGTACATGCTGTGGATGGTTATACATGCTGTAGATGGCTGTATATGCTGTGGATGGCTGTACATGCTGTGGGTGGTTGTATATGCTGTGGACGACTGTACATGCTGCAGGATGGCTGTACATGCTGTAGATGGCTAAACATGTTGCGGATGGTTATACATGCTGGGGGTGGCTGCATGCTGTGGGTGGTTGTATATGCTGTGGGTGGTTGTACATGCTGTGGATGGTTATACATGCTGTGGGTGACTGTACATGCTGTGGATGGTTATACATGCTGTACATGCTATGGATGTCTGTATATGCTGAGGATGGCTGTACATGCTGTGAGTGGTTGTATATGCTGTCGATGGCTGTACATGCTGTCGATGGCTGTACATGCTGCGGATGGCTTTACATGCTGCAGATGGCTGTACATGCTGTAGATGGCTGTACATGTTGCGGATTGTTATACATGCTGTGGATGGCTGTACATGCTGCGGATGGCTGTACATGCTGTGGATGGCTGTACATGCTGCGGATGGCTCTACATGCTGGGGATGACTATACATGCTGTGGACGGCTTTACATGTTGCGGATGGTTATACATGCTGTAGATGGCTGTACATGCTGTATATGGTTATACATGCTGCGGATAGCTGTACATGCTGTGGATGTCTGTACATGCTGCGGATTGTTGTACATGCTGTGGATGACTATACATGTTGTGGGTGGCTTTACATGATGTGGACGGCTGTACATGCTGTAGATGGTTATACATGCTGTGGATGGATGTACATGCTGTGGATTGATGTACATGCTTATATCACACTAGTGATTTAATTGCATGCTTATATATCTTTCGTCACACATTATATTCTTAGCCATAACTGTTTATGAAACTTCAACAATTTTGCAAAGGTATAATTTTCGTCAACAGGCCTATGACACGACCAGCATTATTTCATTATGCAAATTAATTTAGCTAGAGACATATAAATAAGTACATGTAAATAAGTCGCTGATTTAGTTTATAAATTAGCTCAAAACCCTCCCTGGGTAAAACCAGTGCTGATTATTTGAAGATAAAGTGTCTTATTTAAGAACACCACATATTGCTATGGAAATCGAATGATTGATAAGCAATATTTTGAAAATATATTTAACTGAAGCATTTAGAAAACTCTTTAGTAAACATTTGAGATGTAACGTTGAAATGAAAACGGATCTATAAAAATAATGTTTCTTTTCGGCAACCTGTTGATCTTCTTTATAACTTTTGAATATATTATACACGTCCTCATTTTCGGCAACATGTTGGTCTTCTTTATAACTTTTGAATATATTGTACCTGCCCTCATTTTCAGCAACCTGTTGTTATTCTTTATAACTTTTGAATATATTGTACACGCCCATATTTTTGACAACCTGTTGGTCTTCCTTATAACTTTTGAAAACATTGTATACACTTCGTCCCGGCGAGCTAAAAAGGAAGGACATTTTGGCGCGTAGTGTGGCATACTCAGATACTCTGCTGAGTAATATTTGAAACCAAAGCCTAAATATTGAAAAGGCTAAAAAGTCGAGGAAAGCAATAGAAATGTAACAGGAGTGGGTTACAAATAGGTACATGAAAGTTTCGGATTTTACTGTTCTGTGCATATAACACCAGTGGGAACTGAGTCTTTTATGTAAAATATCGACCTAATTTAGAATGTGCAGTCCTGGCCGATATTTCCCGTTGTGGGTAAATATGTTAATGTAATGTGTATTATCCCAATGAAACATAACATTTGAAAAGTCACCAGAAGTCACCATTTCTACTTTTATTTCTAAAAAAATTCCCAGAGAAGAACCACTCTGACTCCCACCGGCGGAAGTGGAACACATTCGCACATCCTGCCCTGGGTAACTTGCAACGTTGTCACGCTACGCCTCTAACATTGTATGAAACAGTGTGCGGCATCTTCTTTTTCATGCCCACATTTTTCACAAGTTGAATTCAATCTTAATTTGTTGACAAATTAATCATAATTGAGGTTACTGCAAGCATTTCTTTAACGTGTATGAAAAATAGACAATTTACGAGGACTTGACTCTGCAATGAAATAAGCTGACGTTGAGCTGACGGACTGCATGCTTACAACAATAGTATTTATTTATTCGTGAATGTCTTATACGGCCTTAATGTAAATAAGATTTTTAACCAGTCTGTTGTTGGAATATATTTAATTGACAGGAAGTTCAGACTCAAGAAACAGTTAATTACGTTGTTCTTTAACCAACGACAACAGACACAATTGTGTTTATATGGTAGAGTTATGCTTGTTTAAATATTTATAGAAAGCTTTATTTAATTTGAGATCCGTTGTTACGGTTGAACCACCTCGTAATGTGCCAGTTATAAGTTGCTTCTATTTAGGACTGTACTGATATTTCGGATACATCTATTATATTTTTATTATTCTTTAATGTCATATGGCTGATTATAGAGGAGTCATATTCTTCAATTGATAATGGAAATATATTATCATAACTTTGGAACCCATGACCCTTACGGCGCATAGTGACATATGATTTCCAAATTTATTATTATCTATTGTTGATTCTGGTTTAGAGGCAGAGTCACTTGACTTGATTAGTATGTAGGTGTAGATGTAAGAAAAATAAGATACAGACCTGAATTGTCTAACATAGTTTTATTTGATCATGTGTGAGCAGTAGTATATTGAGGGGTATCACCGCCAAAACTCTAAGTTTGCAATTTGTGGTTTGTTCTTTGTGCAATTGGTGAACATGTTTCTTTCTTCTTAGTTCTTTGATGGAAATGAAATATTTCACCTTGTAACTTTGCTATTTGTCTATCCTGCTATATCCTATCATTGTAAAAGTTACATACTTCCTGTAAAATATAACGTGTTCAGCATAATCACGTGTTTCAAAAGGATTCGAATTACAAATGTACTACGCAGTCAGCTTGTTGTACAACGCACTTAGGCATAATGTAACAATGCGAAATACACAGTTTGCATTGTCAATTATGACGACAGGTGCCGCTTGAGGCATATGAAAGAATAACGACTGGTCCGTAGTGGAATCAGCGTTGCTTTGTTTTCATCGTTGGTGATATGGAACATATGGTCAGCTACCACCATTGAGAGGAGCTCTCTGATCGGCTGAAAAAAGTATAGGGATGTTCAGGGTGTATATTTTTATAGTTAGCTTAATTTTATTTGGATGAAAATGTAAAACTGGCAAATGATCACACTAAAATATAAGTTTACTATGTTTGTGTCAATAAAAGATTAAAATTATGTTTCTGTGACTGACTTAATTCATTTTAGCAAGGAAATTGTGCGGTAAGTAAAATTAATGAAATTTACTTTGTTATGCACACCCCCCCATCCCACATCCCCCTCCCCCCATCCCACATCCCCCCTCCCCCCCAAAAAAAAATAAAATTGGGGGTGGCATATAGTAATCGCAGCGTCCGTCCGTCCTTCCGTCCGGTATTTCGTGTCCGGCCTGTATCTTTGTCATGCATAGATGGATTTTGTTGATACTAGCTACAAATGATCAACATAACATGACCACGTGTCGCGAGTAAGACCCACATCCGTACCTCAAAGGTCAAGGTCACAATTTGAGTTTGTTTGACAACACTTCGAGTTTGTGTGAGATTTCGTGTCCGGCCTGTAACTTTGTCATGCATAGATGGATTTTTTTAAATACTTGCTACAAATCATCAACATAACATGACATCATGTTGCGAGTAAGACCCACATCCGTACCTCAAAGGTCAAGGTCACAATTTGAGTTTGTTTGACAACACTTCGAGTTTGTGTGAGATTTCGTGTCCGGCCTGTAACTTTGTCATGCATAGATGGATTTTAATGATACTTGCTACAAATGATTAACATAACATGACGACGTGTCACGAGTAAGACCCACACCCTTACCTCAAAGGTCAAGGTCACACTTTGAGTCTGTGAGATTTCATGTCCGGTCTGCAACTTTGTCATGCATAGATGGATTTTTATAAATACTTGTTATAAATGATCAACATAACATGACGACGTGTTGCACTTAATACCCAAACTCCCATTTCAAAGGTCAAGGTCACAATTTAACTTTGTTTGACAACACTTTCAGTCATTTTGACATTTCTTGTCCGGTCTGTCATCTATGGATGAATTTTGAAAACACTTGGCTCAGTTGATCAACATGACATAATTAAGTGTAGCATGTAAGACCCAGAACCTTTCCTCAAAGATCAAGGTCACACTTTCAATTTGTTTGATATTGTGTGTCTGGTCTGTGACTTTGCCTTTAACTTGGTTGAATTTATCAAGATGACATGACGACATGTCATAAGTAAAATTTAGACCCATACCTCAAAGATCAAGGTCACACTTTTAGTATGTATGACAACATTTTGAACCTGTTTGAGATTTCAAGTCCGTCCTTTAACTTTATCATATATGGAGGGATTTCAAAAACACTTGGCTCAATTTATCAACAATTGATCTGTAACTTTGTCTTACATTTAGGGATTTTAAAATAGCTTGACACAAGTGATCAGCATGTCATGATGATGTTTCAGCAGCATTTAACTGTTGAAATACCCAGACCATTACATCAGATGTCAAGGTTACACAAAGGTCAAGGTCACACTTTAATGTAAAAAACATGAAATTGCATGTCTCGTCATGAAACATCAGTCCATTCCTCTTTATATTCATGGATACATCGCTACCTATTATAACATAATTATATTGTTATTTTTCAACGACCATTTGGGGGGGAGGGGGGGGGGGGGGGGGGGCATGCGACACTTACCAGTTACATTTCTATGCTGAAAGAGTGGATACCCAACTTCAGGGGGCAAAAAGTGGTAAAAATTGATACTTTTGAACCCATTTGAGGGACATTTTAATTTGATTCTAGGATAATACTTTACTATGATGTAGGACTTTTGGTGAAGCACGTTGTCAAGTGGTAGAGCACCGAACCCATGATTGGAGAATCGTGGGTTCGATCTTCCACCACGGCTCTGTGTGGTGTCCATGAGCAAGACATTTTTCCGCATATACTTAGTACTGGTTCTAACAAGGAAGACATCAAGCGTTATTTGCCTAAATTGTAATAACTTGTTTCACAATCGAAGTAAAATAAATAAACGCAATGGTGGTGGCTGACCTTAAAGAAACCTCATACTTACCTTTTGTGGTCAGCTACCACCATTGCATTTTCCATAGACACATTATAACGTTTGACCTAATTTCACTATTTCTACCATTCGTCGACAAAAAAGTCCTACATCATATTAAAGTACTACCCTAGACTCAAATTAAAATATTTTAATTGTGATCATATGCCAGTTTGACATTTTCATCCAACCAAAATTAAGCTTACTATAAAAATATATACCATGAAGCACCCCTCTACTTTTTTCAGCCGATCAGAGAGTTCCTTGCAATGGTGGTAGCTGACCTTGTGCAAGGCTGTATTTAGAGTCGCGAATTCTGATGACTATTTACAGCAAATATTCCCATTCGCAACTTCTTGAGTTGTTTACTGGGGACCTGTCTGTAATTTTGCAGCGCCACTGAATGTTATAAGGGAAAGTTGGGATTTTTTACGATGATGACGTTCAGCTGCAGCACAGTCGAAATAGTCCGGTACCCTGTCCAAATACATTCCCAAAACTCATTAATATAAAGGGGGTGAACATTGGAATAAAAAGATATTCGTGACTGACTGCAGCCGAAACACATATCGAAACATACATCAAATTCTTTTACAATGATAGGATATAGTAGGATAGACAAATAGTAAAGTTACAAAGGTGAAATGTTTCATTTCCCACAAAGAACTAAGAAGAAAGAAACATTTACATCCATTGCACAAAGAACAAACTAAGAATTATGGCGGTGGTACCCTTCCATAGTAGTACACTCATATTTTACGGATCTTAACCAAACTTACATAGTAATGTAAACATAAGAGGTCCCCAGGGGGACGAAATACTTTTAGCAGCAAAGTAAAGACCATGCCCAGCTCCAAATCCCTGCTATGTATTGACCTGGGGAAGGGCAGGCGCACATAAAATCAGTGGTGAAATAGAAATTGAAATAGATTGAGAACGAATAAAGCCGTCACTTTTATTGCAACAATATCGGGACCTAATTCTCATCATAGCAATGACTGGAAGGAAACAATTAAAAATAAAAACATATTAATTGTAAAATTTGAAATATAACTAAACTGTAATTATAAAACACTTTTAATATCTTTATATTCATAAGAACTATGGCATCAGTATTCTAATATAAAAATGAAACTCATACTTGAAAATGCACCATTCGTGAATGTCAAACTTAAAATTTTTCAACACAAGAGGGGATACCTCTCCTGTACCCAACCTAGCGCATTTTTTGCAACATGAAATTCCTGTGGAAAACCCTGTAGAGAGTTGGTTTGGTTATTAAACACCTGTCACTGTGGTCCCGTTTAAAGCGGTCCAATATAACGAGAATTCCGATATAGCGCTGTTTTTGCTTGGCTCCCATTTTTACAGTGAGTGTGTGTGGGGGGGGGAGTCATGATATAAAACTTGAAAATCTGCGTGAATGATCAAATGACAACCAACAATAGATCATCGCCATGTTTTGATTTGATTATCGCTCATCTTCTACTCGTCAATTAGCCATGATAATAACAAACTGTTATAACCATTACCTCGTGGTGGTTTAAAGGATAGTTTAAGTGATTGATTCATGCCAGTATTGACTATTAACAGTTTGTAATAATCCCGAGTGCTTCAATAAATACTGACACGCGACAAACACGGAAGCCATATGCAAACTTTGTTATTATCGAGTGATCACATGATCAAGCAACCAAGCGGTTGACAGGTATTAATATAATGGGGGTATCTTATTGGATCATGAACACAAACTTATTTTTATTATTCTATTGTTGTAAATACTTCAGATATATAATTTTAATATTCTAACTCTAATGGTGTTGAGTTAAAATTGAAGCGTTTTTTTTTTTATATAGACACCTTTTTTTCTCTTTCCAGGTTAAAATGAAATTGCTGCCAATTTTAGTTTTATCAAAACATGAAAACGTTTTTCTTTCTTTTTTATTAATTTTATACATATCTAAGTGTATCTGTTGTAACAAAATATGCGTTGTATCATATTACAATGCCAACAATACCATTCACTTAGAGTTGGACAGCATGATAGGTGTGAATAACCAACATCGATTTTTTTCAAGGTAATTATCCCTATAACGCGGTCTGCTTATAATGCGGTTTCATTTTGTGGACCTCAAGAACCGCGTTATAACGGGACCCGAGTGTAATTTGTTCTTTTTGTAGGACGAGTAGATTTTTTGAAGGACAAGTAAGATTTCCAATCCACTAGGCCTAAAGGACAAGTAGGATATGAATTTTTTTTTCTGTACTGCTCTTAATAAAGTAGAGTTGGTTGGTTCATTTACATTAGATTCATTTGTCAGAATGTATTAACATTTTCTTAAGTATAATTTAGGAGTGTAAGTATGATGTTCTGATGGCTGTTACCACACACATTTGACTTGTATCTATCTTTAATTATGTTTATTAGCTTAAAACATATATACTTTTGTTTCCTTCAGATATAAAATATAACCATGCCTGCCCTACTAGAAAGACCGAAGATGACCAAATTGATGTATCAGACATTAAAACGTCATATTATGGGTGAGAGAGAGAGAAAGAAGCAAGGTACTGTAGCAATATAAACTTTGTATTTGTTATGTTTTACCTTTATGAAGATGCAAAATATTTTTAGCTCACCTGAGCCGAAGGCTCACAGGTGAGCTTTTGTGATCGCCTGGTGTCCGTCGTCTGTCGTCAATTGTTAACTTTTAGCTTCTAACAACTTCTCTGAAACCACTCGGCCAGTTTTGATATAACTACACAGATATGTTCCTTGGGTGACCCTCTCATCAAAAAACATGGCCGCCAGGAGGCGGGGTTAGTTTACTATATAAGCTATAGTAAAAATCTTCTTCTCAGAAACCACTGGGCCAATTTTGATATAACTTCACAGATACGTTCCTTGGGTGACCCTCTACCAAGTTTGTTCAAGCCATCTTGATTTGTCAAAAAACATGGCTGACAGGGGGGCTGGGCGAAATTAATTAGTAAAAACTTAAAAAATCTTGTCAGAAACTACTGGCTCGATTTTAAAATATTTTCACAAAAATGTTCCTTGGAGGACCCTTCACCAAGTTCGTTCAAACTGTAGTGATTTGTTAAAAAAAACATGGCGCCAGGGGATGGGGTTAGTTTACAATATAAGCTATAGTAAAAGCTTAAAAAATCTTCCTGTCAGAAACCACTGGATCGATTTTAAAACAATTTCGCAGAAATGGTCCTTTGGTGAACCTTTACCAAGTTTGTTCAAGCCGTTGTGATTTGTTAAAAAACATGACCGCCACAGTGAGGTGATAGTTTACTATATAAGCAGCTATAGTAAACACTTCAAAAGCCTTCTTGTCAGAATCTACTGATCTAATTTCGATGTTATTTCATTGACATTTACCATGGGTGAACCTTTACCAAGTTTGAACTCTTCTACCCATCTGTTACATCTTCAAAACAAATTTCTAACTACTCACCCATCTTGTTTTTCTGGAATTTTGAGTGTACATGTTTTATATAATCTACTTAAGTTGGGTGACTCAAGGTTAGTCAGATGAGCGATATAGGGTTATCTTGGCCCTCTTGTTTTTTCTTCACAGAATACCATATTTGGGAGAAAATTTGTAAAGGTGATGTCTCTACTGATTAACCAAATCAATGTTTGATCCAATAAAATAATTGTTGACTAAAAATTGCATGGATTTTTTCCACAAATTTTTAGGTTGCTAAAATCTTCCAGTTCTGCAGACCCTGTTTTAATTAAAAAATATTGTAATGTTGACTGTTTTTTATAAGGAAAAAAAAGTCTATAAATGTCTTGAAGAATAAAATTATTTTTAAAATGGATAAAAATCATCTCATTATCATTAATAAACAAAATGCAAATGGTTTGGTGTGTCAAATCCACCAAAATATGACAAAATCAATATTTGAATTAGAGTTGTAAACTTAAGTGAAATCCCTATTCTTAAAATAGACAGCATGTAATTACTGCTTGATGACCTTCACATCATCATTCAGACTGTTTCTAAGATGAAACAATTTTTACTACACATTCACCTGTATAAATATATATCCTTTTGACGATAAAGGGTCAGTGAGTATCAGGGCTTCTAAAATCACTGGTTGTTGTGGACCAATTTCTACTGTTCCAAACCGGTTTTGTTTTCAAAATTTAATAAAAATTCCGTCCAAATATTTTCTATCGGACATATAAATTATCCTAATCATGCTTCACTTAGCTGTGAAATACGCCTTGTGGCAATTACAATCTATTCTTTTGACTAAGGCATAAATGATAGTTACTAAGTAGGGGAGTTTTTCGGAAAAGTCAATCACTAAGTAACATGCCTTTGATGTGTGACCAGCGGCCCATATCATTTCATCAAAACGGTTGTGTTTGCTTCAGTAATTTCTTTGATATACCGCTAACCGTAATGTGTTAACTTGTTTGCTCGTGTCGTTTTTTTGCAAGTGGTCAAAGCTGGGACTTTCATACCAAAAATTGCTTGCGTCATTAAAATATTATTTAATAAAAACATGCAGTATTACTGGTTTGTTTGAGTGTTTTTAACAATAACTTTAATTATAATATTAATGACATTAATTAAGGAAAGTGATCAAACCTGGAAGCGAGAAAATAAAAAAACTTTGATCAAAATGTGTATTTTTTAGACAAGCGACCCAAACTTTTAACTTTTGTTTACATTTTTGTAATTTAGTAATGCTTTCCGACTGTTACCAGTTACTTGCAGAGATCTTTGTACTCGAGTACTTGTTAACTTTCCAGGGGTGCGTTTTACAATATAACTTACAACAAAAATCGTCATAAATGTAAACCAACAATTATTCATAATTTGTTTAATATTCGTCTTAATGAACCTAAAATTGGCTCAAATCATGCAGAAAATAATATATTCTGAAACCAAAATCATATTAAATGTCTATCAATTTTGAATATACAACAATGAAATTGTCAAGTTGATTTACATCAGTTGTTATCCTAAGTTATTTTGTGAAATGCAGCCCAGGATCCCAGGAAAGAGTGGTTAAGCTTACTGATTGTCTGATAGCCTTTAATCACATAAAAAGATTGCTGCTTATTATTCAATAAATGAATTAACCAATCATTTTTCATCAAATGGGGTGGATGGGTGAGTGGGCGTTTATCAGAGGGTGGGACTCTGTGTGGGGTATACTTTGTTTTCCAATATTGCCAAAGATGCAGATCAGGAAATGATGTATATTTTGTTCGTTTTAGCTGAACAAGAGCAGGATGCCATGTTAGAACAGCAGCGTAAAGAACGAGAATTGAAGAAGAAGAAAGAAGAAAACAACAACCTAACTTTGGAACAAACTAAGGAACAGGTAAATATGGGTATTTTAATTTCCAAACTTATCTATTTTACATGGATTGTGAAACAGATCACTTTGAAGTATTCTTGGGTAGAACCAACACTAAGCATACTGGTATGCAGATAAAGTGTCTTGCTCGAGGACACCACACACTGCATGGCAGAGAATTGAACCCATCGAACTTTGGTCTGATGCTCCACCACACAACCATGCGCTCCATATATGTCTGTAGACTAGTTTATAGGTAAACACTATTTGCGGGTATTCAGGCATTTCTTTTCTGAATAAAGCATTGAAATTTAAAGTAAGTGATACAATAAGCATTGGATACTGAGAATTGCAGTGTTGATTGGTTTATTTTAAATAGCAATTATTTAAAAATGTTCTTTTTTACCCTTACCACTTTTAAAACAAGCATTATATACAAATTAAAGGAGTAAATTGTTTCTAGATTATACAATAAGGGAATACAGTATAATTCAAACATTTATGAAAATTGAGTACAAGATTAGTTAACATTCATAGACTGTATTACAAGATTTTCAATATTTATAGATTATGTTGCAAGTTTTCTCAACATTTATGGACAGGTTTTTAGATTTGTCGACATTTATGGACTGTTTTTCTAGATTTGTCAATATTTATGGACTGCATTCTAAGTTTGTCAACAATTATGGACATGTTTTTAGATTTGTCAATGTTTATGGACTGTGTTTCTAGATTTTCATCATCTATGGAATGTGTTCCTAAATTTTTCAACAATTATAGACTGTGTTTCTAGATTTGTAAACATTTATGGACTGTGTTTCTAGATTTGCCAATATTTATGGACTACATTCAAGATTTGTCAACATTTATGGACATGTTTTTAGATTTGTCAACATTTATCGAATGTTTTTCTAAATTTTTCATCATTTATGAACTGTGGTTCTAGATTTGCCAACATTTATGGACGGTGTTTCTAAATTCCTACATTTATGGACTGTGTCTAGATTTGCCAACATTTATGGACTGTGTTTCTAGATTTGTCAATATTTATAGACTGTGTTTTTAGATTTCCCAGGATGAGAAGAAGTTGGAGCACCTGAAGCAAGAAAAACATGAGCTGTTTTCACAGCTGAAAAAGGTTCTCCACCAGGAGGATGAGACACGTAAAAGGGCACAGATGAAGGAACAGAGGTATGCAAAATATTTGCTTAAAGACGTTTCTTCGAGTAAGTTCTAGCGCGGAGATTTTTTTAAAATTTTGCACACAAATACTTTGAAGTAAGACAAGATTAAAACAAACAAAAAAATGTAGGTCACCATGCTTGTTTTTTTTACTATGACTATTTTTAAACTACACCATTTTACATTTTTTAAAGAAAAAATAGCAAATGGGTGTAAGTTATAAATCTTGTTTAATTTATTAACAAAGTGATATATTTCAACAAAATATTGTTGTCACTCATGTAACAAAAGATAAAGTATCTAAAACAGAAAAAGTCATGATGCTATTGTGAGTTTCACATTTCATACAGTGATTTTCATAAATTTCTACGATTATAGAATTGGCCGTTAACAATGTATTTTTACACTAATTTAAAAATAAAAAAAGTTCTAACGCGGAGAATTGTTTCATTCTTTCTACAAAGAGTCACCATAACAAACTATATCAGAAAATAAAATAAAAAAATATATGTCCCCATGCTTGTTACTAAGTTACAGTGCTAAATGTTACCTCCCTTTTCATAAAATGGCCGTAAACGATGCATTTTGACACTAATTCAATAATAAAAAAAGTTGTAATGCAGAGAATTGTTTCATTCTTTCTACAAAGAGGCACTATTACAAACTATATCAGAAAATAAAATAAAAAACATATGTTGACTTACTTGTTACTAAGTTACATTGCTAAATGTTACCTCCCTTTTTCATAAAATGGCCGCAAAAGAATCATTTTTACATTTATTCAATAATAAAAAAAGTTCTAACATGGAGAATTGTTTCATTCTTTCTACAAAGAGGCACTATAACAAACTATATCAGAAAATAAAATAAAAGATAGATGTCACCATGCTTGTTACTAAGTTACAGAGCTAAATGTTACCTCCCTTTTCATAAAATGGCCATAAACGATGCATTTTGACACTAATTCAATAAAAAAAAAAGTTGTAACGTGGAGAATTGTTTCATTCTTTCTACAAAGAGGCACTATAACAAACTATATCAGAAAATAAAATAAAAAATACAGGTCACCATGCTTGTTACAAAGTTACAGTGCTAAATGTTACCTCCCCTTGTTATAAAATGGCCTAAAATTGTCAAAATGGTGAAAATTATCTGTTGTAAATTTTATAAATGAAGTTTCATTGCAGAGGTAACCTTCATATTTGTAAATGATGCACTAAATAACAATTATAATATTTGTAATTTATAATGTAATTACTGTTATGTTGCTCTTATACATTTCATATATACCGGGTAATTGATGAACATCAATATTTGTAATAGTTTGAAATGTTAGAGGCCTAGTGGTAAAACCATGTACTGTCAATCAAGGTTGGATCACCAGTGACCTGCTACTCAACATAATATCTTCAGAGTTTTATCTAGGAGTACATTCAAGTAATTTTTTCTGGTATTTATCTTGGCTATAGTAGTCGCACCGTCATCCATTATTATTACATAACTTGAAATTATTATTCCTGTACTGGGCTACTTCCAACATTAATCTTTGAATTGTCATTCAAATTTTAGAAAACTGCCTGGTGAACTGGTAGTGATTGTTCTTAATTTTTCATAATATGTGCATTTCCTAGTCTTTTGAAAAAAAATATATGTTTTTCGAATTCTTTTTCTTATCATGGTCCCAATATCTGATTTACTGTCACAATCCATGCTTCTGGCAACACATATTGGTGTACTGCTTGACTGACCTCATCACTGAAAATTAAAGGAAACTTATATGAGATAAAGAAATAAATGACAATGTTTGTTTGTATGTAAGCTTAATTTACATCACCTCCAGTTTCCCATTTGGGTGATGCACCCAGAAGAGTGAACAGTTTAGTCTTTTTAGGTTTGTGGGGGATAGTGCAGGAAAAATATCATAGAAACCTAACCATATGTTTCACCTGGTTCTTTTGCTAAGTGTATAGCACCATCATAAAGGTCCTCAGTTTAAAGTCCCATCTGAATGACTGTTAGCACTGTAAGTTAGCCAGCCTCAGGTATCAAACTCTTGAGATAGAAATATCGTGCTCTACTGACTGAGCTCATCAGTCTGGTTAAAAAACGACAATGTACTTTAATAAAACAGCACAATATATGGGTATAGTTTGACAACTCAAGGGCTATATCTGAGCAGCAATTCCTGTTATGATATCTATGTTTAAACCATTGAACAAAATCTTATGGTTATAAACTTGCATGTATGTGGACATTTTTTACTGAATGAAACTGTTATGTTATGTAACAAGCAGTCAAGGGGTTGCAAGCTCAAATCCCCACTTGACCAGTCTCTGTGATGATTTAAATATATGCAAATTGCAGCATTGTGTCTCGTGTTCATTTATCTTTAATCACTGATTCAAGTGGGAAAGGTGTCAGTTACTTGCACGGGTATTGGGTGTGCCAAACAAGTAGTCACAGGTTTGATCCCCCTCAGATCATCTGTTGTGCTCATGATTATTTTGTTGTATTCCATAGTAGAAATAAGCTGAAACAGTTAAACTACATTAATAATTACCATTGGCCCCTTTTGATGATTGTCACTCTTTCATTTAGTGCTTCTGTACACGTTGTCTATGTCATGATATTGATTATCTCTTCATAGTTAGTGAAACCACTACAGGTATTTAAAGCGCCGACATCTCAATCATCTGAAAATGAGTTACCACTACGAGTATTGATTATATTTCGTAGTTGTTTCTTCAACTTTGTTTTGTACAAGCACTTCTGGTGGTTTAAAACGAAAAAACAATATACTCTTCCATGATTTTCGATCGCTTCCTTGACAAAATTTACATTTCTGACATCCCGAAATGAAAATACTTCACTTTGTAAATATCCTAATGCGACTCGACTTTTAATTAACCAAATGGCGAAATTATACTCTGAAACTGAAAGTAACAGAAAGGAACTATGCACGTAGCGATGCGCAGTAACAACCCGCAGAAACGTCTTTAACATGTTTTAATTTCTGACCCGTACCAAGCATAAGCCACCAAGCACTCATAAATGCGCTTTTCTCTCAACATGGGGTTAATCCTGTGGAGAGATGTCAATTAATCAGTACTTTGGTGTTACAAGTTTTTATCAAACTTAAGAAAGTAATATTTGTGAAGGACGTGTCACAAGTAGAATGATTACTGTCTGTGGACCTGTGTAAATACGTTGAGACCAGTGCAGATTCACTCATTAGAATAATTTATTCCTCGTAGGCAGAAAGAAATAAAAACACAATAAAGGTAATTTTTTAGCTTGCCTGGACGAAGTCCAAGGAGAGCTATTGTCATGACCCTGGCGTCGTCGTTGTCGGCGTCAGCGTCGTCTGTAGATACCAAGGTTAAACTTTTGCGTTTAAGTTTAAAGTATTTATGCAACCACTCATTGGATGTGAATGAAACTTTGTGTGTGTATTCACCATTATCAATGGAACACACAGAGACAAGAATCATAACTCTGGATTGCATTTTGGCACAGTTATGGCCCTTTTTGGACTTAGACACCCAGAGGCGAGCTTTGTTGGTCTTCTGACAACTCTTGTTAATTAAATGCTAGAAATATGTATCATATATTTTTTTGTTTAAAAAATTACCGACTTGAAAGAATGTTACAAGAATATGTCAGGCTGGTGTAAAATGTGTCGTCAGCTGTTGTAATTGACATTTACTTCTAGGATATGATCTATTTTGAGCACTTTCCACAGTGATGAACGTGAGATACACTCGAGTAAACACATGTCCTATGCTATTGACAGGCATATTTCATGTGATGAAACAGATGGAATATTTGTATTTAAACTTAATCAGTACACTAAATTAAAGAAATATATATTTTTCAATAATAACAAAATGCACACAATAAATAGAAACTATTGGAAAACATATACAAATAGCTAAGAGAAGTTGGTCTACATTTTGGTACAGGTAAATGTTATGCAGAACAGAATGATGTGACACAATTTCGTTGAGATATAATTTCATTGTCGAGAGTCTCTATGAAATCAATGAAAATTAGTCTGTATAAGCAGATGGGTCATGAAGGCACTCTTATGGTTGTAGATAAGATTCGTTTGTTTGACCTTGAGATTAACATCTCATGTTTGTGACCTTTTTTCATTATTCGGCACATATTCAGATGAGAACGAATTAATTAAGTACTACATGTAACTGCATTTCAATGTCAGAAGTTGACTGTTGTCTTCAAAGGAACTAGAACAATGCTCTGTTAGATATGTCATGTTTTTTGTAGCTTTCTGTTGTCTAGTTAGATAGATATTAAATAAAAGCACACTCCTGTTTACCAACAGATTTAAGTGTATACATAAATACCTAAAAACTTAAATCAAAGAAAGTGTTCAAGTGATCATGATTTTAGACTTGATTTAGAACAACTGCATTTGGTTTGTTGATGTTGATTAAAGATTATTAAAGTAACCAGTCAAAATAAAATTATGTTTTTAAATAAAACTTGATGGAAAGGTTGTTGAAACATGAGCCAGATTGATAATGGAGAATGTTTGAAATATAAATTTACCTTTCATAACAACAGACTCGATGTTTACATATTATAGTTTGAAGTTTATTGCCCTTGAGGTAACCTTTCTCAAGTTTGTTGTGTCTCTTATTCTTAAAATATTCAAGACTATCAAAATAGGTAAATGGAAGTTGAGCTTATAGGGAAATATATAAAAATGATGACTACTAAATTTGCATTTAGCGTTTTAATAAAAAATGAACTTATTTAAAATTATTAGTGTAGAAACGTAGGTGTGGTTTATAAATGTATAGGGGGAGTTCGACAAGTGGCATTGATTAGAAAATTTGCCGTTCATGCCAGAGGTTTGCAGGTTCAATCACCAGCTCGACTGATGCCTGTAGGATAACAGTATGCAGTACTGGTTCTACGCAAGAGCAATTCATATGATAAAATATGAAAGTTCTTTGCAATCAAACTAAAATAAATAATTATAAACTACAAATGTACATCTATCTACAGTGAATTGATGAGCGTACAGGCGTCTTACCCCCACCAAGTGATGCCACCAGTTTCTGCACACTCTGTGTTACATCCCATCGGAAGGCCACAGATGTATCGACCGACACAACAGAGTATCATAGCAGTCAGTGTGAGACACCCTTGTTATTCAATTCAAGTTTTACTTTTTAGTTAATACAAATATTAGCTATGTTTAGCTATTGACCGACATTACAAACTTAACAAGCATAAATACAATCACAGTTCAAGCACATTGTTAGCAATATTAACACTTTACTTCATAAAGATGCCTTTGGACACCTCTAATATTGAAAGCATTAATTCACCACGTATCAGCAATAATTGAATTATGTTTATATTAACTGACAGAGTTGAAAACAGTGCAGGAAGTGTTCAGATTGCTCGTTACTGTTTTCTAAGGATTTCTGTGCTTGGTGCAGGAAAATGCCTATCTATGAAGTAAAAGGTTAAGGCAGTCGAGTAATAAAATTAAAAACCAAGAATAAGTTTAAGGAACATGTACAAAATGTGTTATATAATGTTTAGGACTAACCGGATACAACATCAGACATTTCAGATGATTGAAAGATTTAGAATAGGTTTTCTATATATACATGTATATAATAACACGAAATGGTCTTAGGAGTTTGACCTTTATAGTCTTCTCTGTTTTTGTCAATGATGTTGGTAAGTTGGTCTAGGTGTGTTTGATTAGCTGTCTGATTTTATTATCATTAAATCATTGGTCAATTTAGTTATAAAGAAGAATGATAGCTCGTACACAGTAATAAGTATAATTCATTGACAAAAAAAAATACATTGTCAATGATCATGCCAGTAACTCTTGGTAACAATTTGGCGGTTAATCGGAAATACTTCGACAGATGCATAATTATTCTTTTTTCAACTTGTACATTCAGTTAAACTATTATGTATAACTTATCTCTTCTATTCAGGTAGTTAAAACATATTAAGGAAAAGTGAAAATTACACATTTCTTTTTATATGTACTTCTTTATTCACAAATAACTTTTGTATTTATAATATTGTAGTTCAGTCTACATGTATTGCCAGATAAATATCTACTTGTACCACTATTGAGCAAAGTTTGGGGTGGGGGTGCTATATTGGAATCATTTTTCCAGTTAGGTCGCGTCACATCTGGTTGCATTTTCAAGTTGATAATTTTTTATAGGAATGAGATATTGTTAAAAAACATGTGGCCATACAGGATGGAGAAGAAGGTTGGAATTATATATATGGTTACTGGAGTCAAGATCATTGTGTTTTAAGTCATCTTCCCTGAATTGTATTATTTACTATGGATTAAGAAATAATTAAAAGGTACTTATTGTATCTTGACTGTACCCAATATATAAATGTTTTATAAACATGCAGTAAAAATGTGTACTTGTATACCTAGACTGTATCTGATGTAAAGCAAAGATTGGTACTTATGTCATCTAGACTGTATCAAGTACTTATGTTTTCTAGACTGTACCCAATGTACCAGTGAAGCGACCAAGGAGCCCGTCCCCAACTCCAACTTCTGGAAACTACCAGCATCAATATGAAAGTAAAGCCAAGCAGACGGTCGCCTCAATGTACAGTCATGGTCATCCATCACAACAGGAGTTCAGTAAGTATGATAGTCTTGGTCACTTGGAATAGTAATAGTTAAATTTGTATGCTGGCTATTGTCACTCAGCACAAAAGTTCAGTAGGTATGCTAGCCTTGGTCACTTGAAATAGTAATAGTTAAATTTGTATGCTGGCTCTTGTCACTCAGCACAACAGTTCAGTAAGTATGATAGCCTTGGTTACTTGGAACAGTAATTGTTAAATTTGTATGCTGGCTCTTGTCACTCAGCACAACAGTTAAGTAAGTATGATAGCCTTGAACGCTTGGAACAGCAATAGTTAAATTTTTATGCTGGCTCTTGTCACTCGGCACAACAGTTCAGTAAGTATGATAGCCTTGGTTACTTTGAACAACAATAGTTAAATTTGTATGCTGGCTCTTGTCACTCAGCTCAACAGTTCAGTAAGTATGATACCCTTGGTTACTTGTATCAGCAATAGTTAAATTTGTATGCTGGCTATTGTCACTCAGCACAACAGTTTAGTAAGTATGATAGCCTTGAACGCTTGGAACAGCAATAGTTAAATTTGTATGCTGGCTATTGTCACTCAGCACAACAGTTCAGTAAGTATGATAGCCTTGGTTACTTGTATCAGCAATAGTTAAATTTGTATGCTGGCTATTGTCACTCAGCACAACAGTTTAGTAAGTATGATAGCCTTGAACGCTTGGAACAGCAATAGTTAAATTTGTATGCTGGCTCTCATCACTCAACACAACAGTTCAGTAAGTATGATAGCCTTGGTTACTTGTATCAGCAATAGTTAAATTTGTATGCTGGCTCTTGTCACTCAGCACAACAGTTTAGTAAGTATGATAGCCTTGGTCACTTGGAACAGCAATAGTTAAATTTGTATGGCTCTTGTCACTCATCACTCAACACAACAGTTCAGTAAGTATGATAGCCTTGGTTACTTGTAACAGCAATAGTTAAATTTGTATGCTGGCTCTTGTCACTCAGCACAACAGTTCAGTAAGTATGAAAGCTTTGGTTACTTTGAACAGCAATAGTTAAATTTGTATGCTGGCTCTTGTCACTCAGCACAACAGTTCAGTAAGTATGATAGCCTTGGTTACTTGTATCAGCAATAGTTAAATTTGTATGCTGGCTATTGTCACTCAGCACAACAGTTTAGTAAGTATGATAGCCTTGAACGCTTGGAACAGCAATAGTTAAATTTGTATGCTGGCTCTCATCACTCAACACAACAGTTCAGTAAGTATGATAGCCTTGGTTACTTGTATCAGCAATAGTTAAATTTGTATGCTGGCTCTTGTCACTCAGCACAACAGTTTAGTAAGTATGATAGCCTTGAACGCTTGGAACAGCAATAGTTAAATTTGTATGCTCGCTATTTTCACTCAGCACAACAGTTTAGTAAGTATGATAGCCTTGAACGTTTGGAACAGCAATAGTTTAATTTGTATGATGGCTCTTGTCACTCAGCACAACAGTTCAGTAAGTATGATAGCCTTGGTTACTTGTATCAACAATAGTTAAATTTGTATGCTGGCACTTGTCACTCAGCACAACAGTTCAGTAAGTATGATAGCCTTGGTTACTTGTAACAGCAATAGTTAAATTTGTATGCTGGCTATTGTCACTCAGCACAACAGTTCAGTAAGTATGATATTCTTGGTTACTTGGAACAGCAATAGTTAAATTTGTATGCTGGCTTTTGTCACTCAGCACAACAGGAGTTCAGTAAGTATGATAGCCTTGGTCACTTGTATCAGCAATAGTTAAATTTGTATGCTGGCTATTGTCACTCAGCACAACAGTTCAGTAAGTATGATAGCCTTGGTTACTTGTATCAGCAATAGATAAATTTGTATGCTGGCTATTGTCACTCAGCACAACAGTTCAGTAAGTATGATAGCCTTGGTTACTTGTATCAGCAATAGTTTAATTTGTATGCTGGCTCTTGTCACTCAGCACAACAGTTCAGTAAGTATGATAGCCTTGGTCACTTGTAACAGCAATAGTTAAATTTTTATGCTGGCTATTGTCACTCAGCACAACAGTTCAGTAAGTATGATAGCCTTGGTTACTTGTATCAGCAATAGTTAAATTTGTATGCTGGCTATTGTCACTCAGCACAACAGTTTAGTAAGTATGATAGCCTTGGTCACTTGTATCAGCAATAGTTAAATTTGTATGGCTCTTGTCACTTAGCACAACAGGAGTTAAGTAAGTATGATAGCCTTGGTCACTTGTATCAGCAATCGTTAAATTTGTATGCTGGCTCTTGTCACTCAGCACAACAGGAGTTCAGTAAGTATGATAGCCTTGGTCACTTGTATCAGCAATAGTTAAATATGTATGCTGGCTCTTGTCACTCAGCACAACAGGAGTTAAGTAAGTATGATAGCCTTGGTCACTTGTATCAGCAATAGTTAAATTTGTATGCTGGCTCTTGTCACTCAGCACAACAGGAGTTCAGTAAGTATGATAGCCTTGGTCACTTGTATCAGCAATAGTTAAATTTGTATGCTGGCTTTCATCACTCAACACAACAGGAGTTCAGTAAGTATGATAGCCTTGGTCACTTGTATCAGCAATAGTTAAATTTGTATGGCTCTTGTCACTCAGCACAACAGGAGTTAAGTAAGTATGATAGCCTTGGTCACTTGTATCAGCAATAGTTAAATTTGTATGCTGGCTCTTGTCACTCAGCACAACAGGAGTTCAGTAAGTATGATAGCCTTGGTCACTTGTATCAGCAATAGTTAAATTTGTATGCTGGCTCTCATCAATCAACACAACAGGAGTTCAGTAAGTATGATAGCCTTGGTCACTTGTATCAGCAATAGTTAAATTTGTATGCTGGCTCTCATCACTCAACACAACAGGAGTTAAGTAAGTAGGATAGCCTTGGTCACTTGTATCAGCAATAGTTAAATTTGTATGCTGGCTCTCATCACTCAACACAACAGGAGTTCAGTAAGTATGATAGCCTTGGTCACTTGTATCAGCAATAGTTAAATTTGTATGCTGGCTCTTGTCACTCAGCACAACAGGAGTTCAGTAAGTATGATAGCCTTGGTCACTTGTATCAGCAATAGTTAAATTTGTATGGCTCTTGTCACTCAGTACAACAGGAGTTAAGTAAGTATGATAGCCTTGGTCACTTGTATCAGCATTAGTTAATTTTGTATGCTGGCTCTTGTCACTCAGCACAACAGGAGTTCAGTAAGTAGGATAGCCTTGGTCACTTGTATCAGCAATAGTTAAATTTGTATGCTGGCTCTTGTCACTCAGCACAACAGGAGTTAAGTAAGTATGATAGCCTTGGTCACTTGTTTCAGCAATAGTTAAATTTGTATGCTGGCTCTTGTCACTCAGCACAACAGGAGTTCAGTAAGTATGATAGCCTCGGTCACTTGTAACAGCAATAGTTAAATGTGTATGCTGGTTCTTGTACCTCAGCACAACAGTTCAGTAAGTATGATAGCCTTGGTCACTTGTATCAGCAATAGTTAAATTTGTATGCTGGCTCTTGTCCCTCAGCACAACAGGAGTTCAGTAAGCTGCTTATCCTGAATATATGGAGGCAGAATCATACTTCTTTTTTATGCTTTTTTTGTACAAAGTGCAATGCAGTTACCTTTTATTTATACAATCTAACATTTCAGACTTTAAATGAACATGGATACATATCTGGACATATGCAGATAAGCCTGCTTCATACCAACTGCCTATAACAAATTAAAGCATAACTCATATTGTAACAAATTATTGACTAATTTAGTTGTGCATAAAATATGTGAAAAACAAACGACAAAACTGGTTCTGTATAACATTTTATTGAAAACATGATTTTTCTCCCTTTTTTGAAGAGTGAATTTTACTTTCATATCGAGATGCATATGCAGCATTCATTTTAATGCTCATTATACCCCCGACAAACGAAGTTTTGAGGGGGTATACTGGAGTCACCCTCAGGTCGGTCTGTCGGTCTGTCGGTCGGTCTGTCCGCAATTTTCCTTGTCCGGAGCATAAAAAGTACTGGATGGAATTTCATCAAACGTCATACAATGGTAGAATATAATGAAAGGAAGTGCAGTGTACAAGAAACATAACTCTATTCTTGCTAATTACAGAGTTATTGCCCTTTGATATTTTTTCTTGTCCGGAGCATAACTTGAAAAGTACCGGATGGAATTTCATCAAGCTTCATACAATGGTAAAATATAATGAGAGGAAGTGCAGTGTACAGGAAACATAACTCTATTCTTGCTTATTACAGAGTTATTGCCCTTTGATATATTTCCCTTTGATATTTTTTCTTGTCCGGAGCATAACTTGAAAAGTACCGGATGGAATTTCATCAAGCTTCATACAATGGTACAATATAATGAGAGAAAGTGCAGTGTACAGGAAACATAACTCTATTCATGCTAATTACAGAGTTATTGCCCTTTGATATATTTCCCTTGTCCGGAGCATTACTTTTAAAGTACTGGATGGAATTTCATCAAACTTCATACAATGGTAGAATATAATGCCAGGAAGTGCAGTGTACAAGAAACATAACTCTATTCTTGTTAATTACAGAGTTATTGCCCTTTGATATATTTCCCTTGTCCGCAGCATTACTTTTAAAGTACTGGATGGAATTTCATCAAACTTCATACAATGGTAGAATGTAATGAGAGGAAGTGCAGTGTACAAGAAACATAACTCTATTATTGCTAATTACAGAGTTATTGACCTTTGATATTTTTTCTTGTCCGGAGCATAACTTGAAAAGTACCTGATGGAATTTCATCAAGCTTCATACAATGGTAGAATATAATGAAAGGAAGTGCAGGGTACAAGAAACATAACTCTATTCTTGCTAATTACAGAGTTATTGCCCTTTGATATATTTCCCTTGTCAGGAGCATTACTTTTAAAGTACTGGATGGAATTTCATCAAACTTCATACAATGGTACAATATAATGACAGGAAGTGCAGTGTACAGGAAACATAACTCTATTCTTTCTAATTACAGAGTTATTGCCCTTTGATATATTTCCCTTGTCCGGAGCATTACTTTTAAAGTACTGGATGGAATTTCATCAAACTTCATACAATGGTAGAATATAATGACAGGAAGTGCAGTGTACAAGAAACATAACTCTATTCTTGTTAATTACAGAGTTATTGCCCTTTGATATATTTCCCTTGTCCGCAGCATTACTTTTAAAGTACTGGATGGAATTTCATCAAACTTCATACAATGGTAGAATGTAATGAGAGGAAGTGCAGTGTACAAGAAACATAGCTCTATTATTGCTAATTACAGAGTTATTGCCCTTTGATATTTTTTCTTGTCCGGAGCATAACTTGAAAAGTACCTGATGGAATTTCATCAAGCTTCATACAATGGTAGAATATAATGAAAGGAAGTGCAGGGTACAAGAAACATAACTCTATTCTTGCTAATTACAGAGTTATTGCCCTTTGATATATTTCCCTTGTCAGGAGCATTACTTTTAAAGTACTGGATGGAATTTCATCAAACTTCATACAATGGTACAATATAATGACAGGAAGTGCAGTGTACAGGAAACATAACTCTATTCTTGCTAATTACAGAGTTATTGCCCTTTGATATATTTCCCTTGTCCGGAACATTACTTTTAAAGTACATGATGGAATTTCATCAAACTTCATACAATGGTAGAATATAATGACAGGAAGTGCAGTGTACAAGAAACATAACTCTATTCTTGCTAATTACAGAGTTATTGCCCTTTGATATATTTCCCTTGTCTGGTGCAGTACTTTTAAAGTACTTTTAAAGCCATCAGTGATAACAGTTTAATAAAGTTCATGAAAGAACCAAGTTGATGAATACATGGAGTTCGAGCAAAGCAGGTTCAATATTGTATTCCTAGTGCTCTTGTTTGTTTCTTATCCATAAAATTGTTGTCCCTGAACATAACTTGAAAAAGTATAACATTTATTGATTGCCATGAAAGCTTGTACACTGCACAATAATTAAAAAAGACCGTTTTTAATTTTAACAAAACCATAAAAAAATTAACAATACAAACAACTCAATCCATAACATTCTCTTTTATTAAGAATTTCTTTTGTCTGGAGCATTACTTTAAAACTATTGGATATAATTTAATAAAACTTCATACAATGGTTAACCATTTTCTGTCATGGCGGCGTTCGGGGGTATTCATCACTACAGTGATAGGACTAGTTTTTTATTTGAATGGCATTATTGGTGTATTTTGAACATTTTGAAAGCATTGTCATGTTTGAATTATGAATTTAGAAAAAAATGTTGATGCTTGAAAATTGGGGTATGGATACATGATTTCGGAAGCCTACTTTCACTTTGTCAACAGTGAACACACTGAACAGAAAAAAATCTCTTATATGACACATAACCCCCTAGTTTTCTCATCATATTTTGATAGTGCAGAGGTTGACAAACAATAAAATGTAAGTTGAGTCTCTGTATGAATGTCAAGCCTTCAAACTTTTATTATTTACTATAGAACTAAGAACAAATATCAACGGTGGGCTCACACCTTTATATTTAACTTTCTCGTATCCATGCCAACCCCTGCATCATGACCCCTTCTAAATGATAATTGAATGCTTTGAAATAAAGTATGTTTAGAGTTATTGTAGGAATTCAGAAAATTCCAAAAAATATAAAGAGCATGAAAGCTGAGATTGTACACGACAGTTTCATTTTAATTTTACAAGTAAATCTATAGTTGAGATCCTCTTTGTCCGAGGAATCCCATTATCATTGACCTTAAACTGCTGAGGATGTGGGTTAAAACTGAACTAGGTTAAAAACTTTATGTGAGTAAGTTTGTCAGTTACTTGTGAAAGGATAATGACTCAGATTCATCTGAAGTACATTAGTTTCCTGATATCTTTTTTAATGTTTTTATGCATCTATGTGAAAAAATATATTAAACTTTCTCCTCCAGAGTCCAGCACATTTCAGCAACAGACCCAGCCAGGACCAGCCACCTATGTTAGCCAACCTGTGCACTCGTTACAACAATCTTCAATTGCATATTCCACCAGCAAGTCTCCAGCAGGAAAGTACAATCCAGCAACCCAGTCTGCGTTCTCCTCGTACCCGAATCACTATTCTCAACACCAGAAGTCTATAACAGAGCCAGCTTTCCCCGCAGCAGCTGCTTATCAGATGCAACGCATGACTCAGCCAGGTATATTTGTTTGTTCGAAAATTAGGTATCATTTTCATGTCATCAAGGGCTAACAGATGTCAGTTAACCTAACCACTCTTTCCTGGGATCCTTAAACTTGAGCACACCTATTCTTGCAAGTAACTTGCCAATGAGACGCAGTGCTGTATATCTCACAACAGGGAGATTGTGACCGAACTGGGATTAACCCTTGGATTGATAATCTGACCTGTTACCCACTAAGCTAACTGGATCCAGCTGCTAGGTACAAAATGTTATCAGTTCTAGTACACCAAACGAACGCATTTCAAATGCATTTTAAACGTTATTCAAATGGAATAAAAATGCGAATGAAACGATAAACTAAACGATAAACAAAATGAAACATGGACGCAACAGGACGAACGATCCACTTACGATACAAAAGGATAATGCAATGTTAAACGCAGCAAAGATTAAATGGATTTTTAGGAAATCCCTTCTGTGATTCGGATATCCTTTCATATTATCGTTATTATATTGACAATGAAATAAATAAACGAAATGATTTTTCTCTTTGTCATTTAAAGTCTATAAAATGCTTTACCTGTAACTTTAATTTAATTTTTTTGTTATAAGTTTGAATCCCGGTTTATCGTTTCTTTGCTGGTAAAAGTGTGATATAACAATCAGGTGACGCATGGCCTGCTTTAAAACACAACTCCCCCAATTAACTGATCTATTTATCTGAACACCAATTTATGTCACTGTTCTGATATATGATTAACAATTAGGAAAGTTTTCAAGCTATTTTTAAATAATCTGTTTGTTACTTCGAAACTTTTCTACTTAGGGCTTTACCAAAATTATATGTATATATATATATATATATATATATATATATATATATATATATATATATATATATATATATATATATATATAGGTTGGTGTTTGTTTGTAACTATATATAATTTCAATATAGCCATTTGTTAAAAAAAGATTACTATTATAGAGAGTTATTTATAACTACATATACCTAAATGTACAGAATGAACATGCTGTTCCTTTCACTATCACCTTGTGCAAAGTCCGATGACATCACCAGTGAAACAAACATTATTACGACTCCGGTTATTTCACGAAGTGGGTATCTTGGAAATTTTTGATGGAAAGATATCAAAGGAATTCTATTGGTGTAATGTACATAAAAGTCTTTGAAAGTGTCAGACAGGTTAAGTCATTTATTTTCAAAAAATTAAACACTTGTCAGATTTCCTAGGAAACATTTAAAAATAATGGATAAAAGTTAAGTCAACAATGATAAACCGGTATGGAAATTTTATTTTAATTTCAATTGCTGTATATATTTTGTTTACAGTGAGTATGCATCTATGCACATGTGTGTGTGTGTGTGGGGGGGGGGGGGGGGGGGTGGTGGGCCAGGTGTTATTTCCCGTAACACGGCTTGTGGATCAAAGAAATTACTGATTGAACACATTTCTGTCCGATATGGATTGATCACTTACGAAAGCATGGCATCCAGGCATAAAATTTTAATTATACTGCTGTTGAGTTTTTGTTACATAGTAATCTGCTGTCATGCTATAAATCATCACCTATATGGTAGATTATACCTTAAATAGGGTTGCGTTGTTAGCAATCTTTCAGAAAGGTTTTAATCAATATTATTTTAATTTATTTAATTAATATACTATCATATAAAACCTGGTGATTTCGCTAAATATAAAGTTCTTACTATTTATTCTACTGCAACCAAATATTTTGTAATGGGTGTTACACTTGGACAACCAGGTTTGGTGAATATGCCGTGTAAACGGTAAACGATAAATGGTAAACGATACACGGTTAACTATGCAAACGCAGGCTAACATTTATTTAATATGGTTTTGACTGCATTTTCTCCAACACTTATCATAAAAAAAATGCAAACCATGAACAAAACTAAAATGCATTTGAAACGTGTTTAAAAGGCATTTGAAACACAAAACAAATGCATTTGAATGCATTTTTGGTGTACTTGAACGGATTATGGTCTGTATAATGTCCTCGTTAAATTGGGGCATATTAGTCAGTTTGGATTCAAATGTGAAAAACAAACTTTCATAGTTTTCGTAAAATGACATCTTCAAGGCACACTGGTATGCGTTACTTGTCTAACTCGTGTTTCTCATTTATTTATTTCAGGTTACCTTGCCTCCCCTCACAGTGCTAATATTCCCCTTCAGCAACAGCTTCAACATGCTAATGAAAAGGCAGGATTTAATGACGAAAAATACAAATTACAACAGGTATTGTATAGCAATAATGATTATTGTAAAACTTAAATGCCTGTGTATGTATGCATGCCGTTAACATACACGAGTACGTATGCAGACCCCTAACATACACGAGTATGAATGCAGACCCCTAACATACCCGAGTATGTATGCAGACCCCAAACATTCTTGAGTATGTATGCAGACCCCTAACATACCTTAGTATGTAAACAGACCCCTAACATTCCCGAGTATGTATGCAGACCCCTAACATACACGATTATGTATGCAGACCCCTAACATACCCTAGTATGTAAACAGACCCCTAACATTCCCAAGTATGTAAACAGACCCCTAACATACCTTAGTATGTAAACAGACCCCTAACATTCCCGAGTATGTATGCAGACCCCTAAAATACCTGAGGATGTATGCAGACCCCTAAATTCTTTTCTGGGTTTAAAAAGCATGACTCTAGATAGTGTTTGAAAGGCAGGCTTGTTCTCATGATTGTGACCTGTTATGACAAAAAATATGTTTTAAATTCAGCATACATCATCATTTCATAAATATACATCAATGAAACTTCCCATTTGTCTTCATCAACATTCAGACACTAAAAGATGCAAGTACATGCAGAAGAATTCTTTTTTTTGCATACCAAACAAGGATTTCTGTAAAAAATGCTTTTCACACCTCTGTTAAAAATTCAGTGGATGTATGAATGAAGTGACGTGAAAAACTTTTACTTCTTGACTTACCTTTTTTGTTGTTATTCAACTGCGTCTCAGTCAATAGTTTTCTGCTTTTGGTCAATAGTCATTTTCCTTAGATAAATAATTTTAACCATTGACCACTAAAAAGGTAGGTAGTTGTATATTAAAGTAATTATTCAATGTCATTATTTTAGAAAAATGATCTTACATGTACATGGCTATTTTGGTTCAGATTGAAAATTCTTCCCTTGGGATAACTGCATTTGTCGAAAAGAAGTTTTCTATCTCAACCTCAACCTCAAACCCATGTCAGGTTGTTAGTTTACCCCTCTCTATTGAAACCACTTACAGCAGAACCACATCTTGTCAAAATTGCTTGATCTGAAATTTCTGTTGTGTTGATGTTTTCCTTAGGTCGTGATTGGTTCCCTTTCTTTATTTATTTAGTTTTTGTCTATTTAAATCAAGTTATTTCATGTGTTGATTTTGTTTTCAGCAGGGTCAGCTTCGTGGGGTAACACCAATTCAGGGTCAACAGCCAGGCATGTTACCTATATCTCTACAACAAGAAATGCCCGGCCGAGTAAGTTATTTTAACTATTTTATGCATCCGGGTTTGAAGTGTATGATTTCACAATTATAGGTTTTGTTCTGTTTAGTTTATACTAATTTATTATCCGTTTCCTGGGTAAAACCAGTACTGAGTGTTGTTTTATGAGAAGCATCGGGTAGAGCTGGGGATCGAACCTGCAACCTCTGGCATGAGCGGCCAACACTCTATCTATTAGACTACCACCCTGCTTGTTCTGTTTGGACGTTTATTTATCCGTTGTTATAAACGTTTAAGCTGCAGGTGGTATCTGTATGTGAAACATCATTCATAACTTGATAAGGAGATGTGTTGTGATTAAATGATAGGTTTGTATCTTAAATCAAGGTCAGGAGTTGGGTCAATGAGTTTATAACCAACTATTGATCTGTATGTGGTCAGATGGGTGGAACCTCAAACTTAAGTGCCTCTAATTACAGTAGAACTTCGATGGCTCAAACTCTACGGAACTGAACAAACTAGTTTGAATTAAGGGTTGGTTGAGCCAAGTATTGTTCAACATCATACCATCCATACATGAATATACATCGAAAAAGGAATCGGCTGGGACCAGATAAGTGGTTTGAGCTATATGTGGTGTTCCGGCCGTCTGTGCTTGAACCAACAAAGTTCTACTGTATTTAAGTGATATGTTAAAACTATCCCCATGTTGACATCCTAAATGGTTGCAAGAAAATGAGGTTAACTTAAACAGGGGCTTCTGCTATGACCAAGTGGTTAAATGCACAGTCTCTAAAAAACTAACTTCCACAGGTAAAGTTGTGGGTTCGAGCCTAACTCTGTCCAAACACTTTATAAAAGAAAGTTTGCCCGGTATTTTCCCAAGGACGGTGGTACGCCGATTTAAATGTTTTTTCAACTTAAACAAATCATGCTCAACATCATCCTGATAATAAGCAGTACTAAGTATTTTTGGAAATTGTGTCTTGCTCAATGACACCACACATATCCATAGCAGGGGGTTGAACCCCTGGGTCACTGATTCTGGGTTAAATGTTCTACCATTACACTGTGTTCTCCACATGGCCATAGCAGGAAATTGAATCCCTGACTCACTGATTCTGGGTCCAATGTTCTACCACTACACTGTGTTCTCCACATGGTCATAGCAGGGGATTGAATCCCTGACTCACTGATTCTGGGTCCAATGTTCTACCACTACACTGTGTTCTCCACATGGTCATAGCAGGGGATTGAATCCCTGACTCACTGATTCTGGGTCCAATGTTCTACCACTACACTGTGTTCTCCACATGGCCATAGCAGGAAATTGAATCCCTGACTCACTGATTCTGGGTCCAATGTTCTACCACTACACTGTGTTCTCCACATGGCCATAGCAGGAAATTGAATCCCTGACTCACTGATTCTGGGTCCAATGTTCTACCACTACACTGTGCTCTCCACATGGTCATAGCAGGGGATTGAATCCCTGACTCACTGATTCTGGGTCCAATGTTCTACCACTACACTGTGTTCTCCACATGGTCATAGCAGGGGATTGAATCCCTGACTCACTGATTCTGGGTCCAATGTTCTAGCACTACACTGTGTTCTCCACATTGCCATAGCAGGGGATTGAATTCCTGGCTCACTTGCATGTATTGTGGGTCCAATGTTCTACCACTACACTGTGTTCTCCACATGGCAGCCATAGCAGGGGATTGATTTCCTGGCTCACTTACATGTATTCTGGGTTCAACGTTCTACCACTACATTGTGTTCTCCACATGATCATAGCAGGGGATTGTATTCCTGGCTCACTTATTCTGGATCCAATGTTCTACCACTACACTGTGTTCTCCACACTTAAACTGGTTTGATAATTTTTCATTCACATCAAATAATTTTCTATGTACTTTGAACAGTGCCTAGTTGTATAGATATGCATGGATTTTTTTGTAGGGCAGCATAGTGACAGGGTTCTCTGGCAGATCCCAGTCCACACCAACAAGTTCTTACCAGCCCAATAGCACGCAGGTAACAATATTTGTACTTGGAATATGAATAAACTTTTTGTCTCGGAGTTTGTTTGTATATTCAAAATCATTTTTATTCCATTGAGGACTACAGATGATCAGTTAACCTAGCCACTTTTTCCTGGGATCCTGGAAGGTTAACCAATGCTCAAGCACGCCATATCCACAAGTAACTGATAACTTTACCACCTGAGTCAGAGGTGAAAGACAAATGACAATTAGATGCAATGTCATATATTAATCATCATACAGACTGTGGTCAGATGGGTATTTGAACTCACTACCCCTGGATTGATAATCAGATATGCTACAGATAATCCCGGTCTGGCTTAGTCTCAGAGTGGCTATTTCACAACATGATTTTTTATGTTCAATTATATTTGCTTTATGTCTCCCCTTGTGTGGGGGAAGCATGAGGAATAAGTCTAGTTGCGTATATTGCTGTGGTATTCTGGTCCAATGATATTAAAGAGAATTATGCATCTTTTAAGTTAAATAGAAATCTTGTCTGCACTTCCTCTCCTTAACCATTTATTAGATATTAATAAAACTTTGTAGAGAGTATAAGTATGAGGTTTAGTTGTATAGTTAGATAGACTCGTGAGGCAATTGTTATCTATATTCTATTGTTTCTTTTTCAGGTGTCTTACCCTGGCCAGCAGCCTGGTACACCTGGCCGACCTAGTTACCAGGGAACTCAAGGTCGTTACTACTAGTTACCCAGGAGCTCAAGGTTGTTATTTCTAAATACTGGGGACAGCCTATATGCTGGTAAGAATGCAGTACCGGAAGAGTGGGAGTTCAACAGAGATGCCAACTCATCCGATTTTGGCGGAGTGAATCCGATTTTTGTACGAAAAATCCACTCTCCGATTTTCCATGATTTGTCTCCGATTTTTAAAAAAAAATGGTCCGGGATAAATTTCACGGGTAAAACAAATAATCAGCACCGTTTACACTGACACCGGTTTTGATGTTCGGACATTTCCGTACGCGCTACGTCACTTCTAGAAGTGCTATCAATTAGGTTATCCGGAAAATACCCGAGTATTTACGAAAACAATATCAGATGATTCGGAAAGGCCGATCAACAACCTTCAAAATCCAATATGGTGGATGCAACACCACCAAAGAAAAAAAAGTACGAACATAAATAAACATTTATTAAAAGTTACACCGATGCATATCCTTGCTTTTCGACATCGAAGATGGGGGTGCATTATTGCATTCTGCAAGGTCTGCAATGCAGAAATTATGTTATCTCACGGTGGGATGGGTGATTTGAAAAAAAACATTGCTACAAAACAGCACATCAACCGCTCAACTTGTCAGTCGTCCTCAAGGAAAATATCGACATTGGTTGCGACAACTCAACCAATGGATGAGTCGGTAATTAAATCCCAATAAAGCTTAATTTGAATGTTCAATAAAGCCTCGCTTTTCATCAGTTTGTCAGCTTTTTTATTCTATAAAACTCGATCACTCAATTCTCTTCTTCATCAGGTATTATGAAATATTTCTTAATAAATACATGACTTTTATCACTGAAAAGTGCTGAAATGCCATCTCAGAGCATATACAACTTGAAAAAAATTCTGGGGGAGGACCCCAAGACCCACCGCAAAAACCTCACTTTCGACCACACTCCTATTTTCAGTATTTAAGGGTTGGCATCTCTGGTTCAAGAGTACAGCAGGGATACAAACATGTGAAGATACTCTGGATGTAGTAGGATTGTTTTGGCCTATTTATGTTAACCTGTATGTGACATAGTAATAGTGAGCCTGGACATTTTGATTAATATGTAACTTAATAGTAATTTCCAAGTGGACCTGCCCAAGTTTTCAGAGCAAGTGCTAATTGATGTCTTCTTGTCTATAAATACATTTGTATAGATGATTTGCATGTAGTTTAGATATTTATATGTGCAATATAATTTGGTTCGGTGTTATGATAAAGAAAAGTTGTTGGTTTCTGTGAAATGTAATGAACTAAATTTTGTTTGTGAACTTTGAAATTGTTATGCTCACTTATGTTAAACCTTAAATTTGAAATTGTCATGATCACTAGTGGCAAACTTTAACTTTGAATTGGCGTGCTCACTAGTGTCAAACCTTAACTTTGAAATTGGCGTGCTCACTAGTGTCAAACCTTAACTTTGAAATTGGCGTGCTCACTAGTGTCAAACCTAACTTTGAAATTGGCGTGCTCACTAGTGTCAAACCTTAACTTTGAAATCGGCGTGCTCACTAGTGTCAAACCTTAACTTTGAAATTGGCGTGCTCACTAGTGTCAAACCTAACTTTGAAATCGGCGTGCTCACTAGTGTCAAACCTTAACTTTGAAATTGGCGTGCTCACTAGTGTCAAACCTAACTTTGAAATCGCGTGCTCACTAGTGTCAAACCTTAACTTTGAAATTGGCGTGCTCACTAGTGTCAAACCTGAACTTTGAAATTGGCGTGCTCACTAGTGTCAAACCTTAACTTTGAAATTGGCGTGCTCTCTAGTGTCAAACCTAACTTTGAATCGGCGTGCTCAATAGTGTCAAACCTAACTTTGAAATTGGCGTGCTCACTAGTGTCAAACCTAACTTTGAAATTGGCGTGCTCACTAGTGTCAAACCTTAACTTTGAAATTGGCTTGCTCACTAGTGTCAAACATAAACTTTGAAATCGGCGTGCTCAATAGTGTCAAACCTAAACTTTGAAAAATTAGCATGCTCACTAGTGTCAAACAAAAGCTCATTCATGGCAAGCCATACCACTAAAGTAATCACTCTATGAAATAAAAATAATATTTCAATGAAATTTACAATTATTCTGTCTATAATTTTTATGGGGAAACAACCACTGAGTGAATTGGATATTTCCAGAGGGAAGGTACTGTAACAGTGGTTATTACATGTGACATTAATTAGTGCAATGATATACGCAAACAATGACAAGCGCTATGCATGTTTTAACTTCAAATACCAGAGCACAGTTTATGTCATGTATATTTGGTACTGATGGTACAGCATAGATGTATGTATATATATATATAATGGATAGAACAATACCCTTAGTCATGAGTGACATAGGGAGGGGTGTCAAGTATGTTTATAGAATCTCGTTATCTAGCTTCCTAAACACTGAAGCAGATTTTATATTTGTCACTTCCCAATAACTTTGACTCTACATGGGTTTGGCTGTATTTTCCTTGTTGAATTTTTTCATAAATCTGTACAATTTTTTTATTAAAGGCTTGTGAAATGTTTGAAATGACAAATTTCTGCACATTTTACTCTTATAGTTCATATAGTATGGATTAGTTTTGATGGGTAATCATCTTGTTTACAAAACTTGCAAAACTCAGTATGTAGAAGTTTATTGGATCCAATAACTTTGATATTGTACAGTTCAAAATTCAAGATGCTATTTATAAAAAAAAACAAGAAAAAGGAACTAAATTTAGTAGAAAATTTAACGATAAAGATAAACAACCGACAAAATGTTCCACATGGCGATCAAGACATTGAGATAATCTTCCTTTGTCTGTCGCTCTCATGGCTCTTCTCTCTTTTAATAAATTCTTTTATATTAGAGATATAATAAAAATTTCATTTTACAGTGATTTGTACAATATGGGAATATATTGTACTTGCACAGTATATTCCCATATTGTACAAAACCCTGTAAAATAACCTTATATTATCAGAAATATAGAAATATTGCCTTTCAGAAGTTTTATTTTGAAATCAATCTGAAAATAAAGTTTACTGGCTTATTTTGTTTTATTTTCACATTTTTACAATAAAGTTTTTAACTTACTTTAACCAATTTCTGAAATTCTGTATCGGGTAACAGCAAACAATCCTGTTTATTTCTGTGCTAGCATAAAGTCTCCTAAAACTTTGGTTTATTCAATTACTTAACCAGGTATAATCTGCACATACTACTGTGTATTATTATATACATGTACACATATACAGTTGTGGTTGGCACTTGCCCCCAAAGTCATGGTCATATACTGGTCTTTTAAATCAACTGATGATCGCTTATTCATTGTTTTATACCCTTAGACCATTATAAATTAATTGCTAGATTATCATCCAAATGTTTCTTAAAAACGGGGAAAGTGGGAGGATTTTATTTCTTTAATTTTTTTTTTCATTTTTCGATTTTTGAAGTTTTTTTTAATAAAAAAAATGTTATTATTTTTTTTTTTAATGAAAATAAAAATGGTTGGGGCATCATGAAAATTAGGGGGCGGGTGGGGATGATAATCTAGCAATTAATTTATTATGGCCTTACCTGGGAAAACAGGACATTGACTCATTTTGATAGGTTTCTCTACCTAACGTTTCATGGTATATATATATATATATATATATATATATATATATATACAGTAGAACTTCATTGGCTCAAACATGGATGGCTAGAACAAAAGATATAGCTCGAACCACTTATCTTGTCCCGGCCGAAATCCTATTTTGATGTATATGCATGTGTACATGTTTGTTATGATGTTGAGCAATACTTGGCTCGAACAACGCTTAGCAAGAACTATTTTGTTCAGAACCATCGAGTTTGAGCAATCGAATTTCTACTGTATATAATTTACTGATGCAACTGATTGGTTATCTGCTGTGTTTGTGTTTTCTTCTGCATTTCAGTTTTGTTCATTTGTACATTTATAAGATGAATAAAACACAAATAAGTGCCAGCAAATAATATTTACTATACATGTACTATAATTAATTGATTGTTTGAAATCATTATCAGTTACCGGTAGGTAATCAGGAAGCCATGACAGAGTAATCATAATTAAAATCGTAGTTCTAACTAAAATACAGTAATTATGAGGGTAAGAAAGTCTTGGTGTAAGTCGCTGTAGATAAATGACCAATTATCTTGCACCACTGAGATCGTAGGTTTGAGTCCAGCGCCATCCAAAATTGTATGAGAGAAAGTTTGCCATTGGATGAAGGATGGAGATTCTACTCAGATTCATTCTTAGTTCTACTTAGTAAAAAGTAAGAGAATTTTTATTCATAATTTAAAATCTAGTGCAATCTCATCGGATTGCTGGCAATGCTTTTGTGTGTTTAATCTGGTGTAATGAAGAACTTGTATTATGTGCATCTTGTTGCAGAAGTGCTATTTTTTGTGTAAAATGTGCTAGCTTTATAGTAGTTTAAAGAATGAGATACTTTTAATGGCACAGTCAAGTGTGTATGAAGTTTTCATTAAAATGGTTGCAGCCAGAAAAATTAAGACTGACTTGTTGTATATTGGAACACCTATGATGATTTTCTTTTGTTTTATAAACGATGAAATAAAATTTGATAAAGTTCTGCAGGTGTCTATTGTTAATACTCTTTGTCTGTCCGTAAACAATTGCTTCAAATGATATCTGTGAGTTTCCTGATCAGATTTAAATCAACCACCACAGGAATGATCCTTGAATGGCCTCTACCAAAAGAGCTGAAATGAACTTGATCCATGTGGAGCTCTGGTTTCCATTGCAGTGTAAAGTTTTTTAAAAGAGTGTTCTTCTGTTAACCTTTTACTTCATATAGACGCCTTTGGACACCTCTAATATTGAAAGCATTAATTCACCAGGTATCAGCAATGGGTGAATTATGTTATATTAACTGACAAGAGTGGAAAACAGTGCAATCTGAACACTTCCTGCACTGTTTTCAGTGACCTTCTGTGATTGGTGCGAGAAAACGCGTATCTATGTAGTAAAGGGTTAAACTGGTGGTCAGATTTCAAAATAATTTGGTACAAATGATCACTATGTGACCCTCTGCTAAAAAAGCTAAAATGAACTTGATCCATTTGAAAACATGGCAACCAGCAAACATGGCTAATTTTCCTTATATACGAGGGGTTATCCGGAAGTTCATGGATAATGTTAATAAAATCCATATTTATGCAAGTAAATAACTGTATTTTCCACAACTTAAGTATTGGTGTATTTGTCATGATGTACGGTGTTTTAGTATATTTCTTATGTCAGTAATAATGTTATGGTATCCATAGCAACATACATACAGAACTAGTGCCGCAGCTTCAAATGTTTGACAATTCGACAGATAATCATGTGAAAAATAACAATCCTTTTCCTTAACACTCGAGGTGAAGCATATATTATTGAGAACACATCATCAATATCTGCATGTGTCATTCAAGCATGGCACGCAGGTGTTAGGAGTTTACATTTACTTGTATTGAAAAGGTAGACTCATTCATATGCAAATAGTGCATCTGGTGAAAAGGCGAAACAACGAGCAGCAATACAGTTTGTGTCAATATTAGCAAAACACTGATCAGACGATAGATATGCATAATAAAGTTCCGAGGAAGTTATTTGTAGTGCATTTTATAGTCTACAAATGACACAAACGGTACAGTGAGGAAAGAGAAAGAATAATGGATGATAACAGGTGTGGCGTCTTGTGTCAAAATCAAGCAAAGTCACGTCAACGTGGTAACAAGAGTTGTCAGAAGACAACATAGCTCGCCTATAGGATAAAACTCACCACCCCTGCAAGGAGGCAAACACCAAAACTTAAACGCAACTTAACGCAAAAGTTTAACCTAGGTGTCTACAGACGACGCAGACACCTGGCGAGCTAAAAAGTGCCTCAATAAGGATTGCTGTAATACAATTAATGAACTGTGCTGCAAACTAAGTATAAGTTACAATACAGTGCACCTGATAATAAAGAATAAATTGCATGCTGAGAGTGCTCGCAAGGTTCCCCAATTGCTAAAAGAGTATGAGTGGAGTGACGAGTAAGAGTAGGAAAATTACTTGCAGAAAAATTACGACGTAACGTAAATCTGGCCTGCGGCAGATAGGCGTATATGACATGTTTGAAATACATGTTACTGTTTTATTTGAATATATTTTCTTCATACTTGCATACAGTTTACAGTTAGATTAAATATAAAACATGTTAATTTCCAAATAAATCAGACATGTCATGTTCATAATATGAGATTTGTCCACGAACTTCTGGATATCCCCTCGTATCTATAAATATATATAAATTGAATTGATACATGTAGAATTTGGCAATAGAAAGTAAAACCTTAAAAAATCATCTGCTCTGAAACCACAAGTCATATTTCAAAACAGTTTTATTGAAGCAGGACCCGCTAACAGAATGGCTGACACGAACTTAAGTTTTAAAAAAAAAACACGAACATTGCAAAAAATGTCTTGAACATATCACTGTACTTTTCTGCCAATTCAACAAATACTGACTAAATGACTTTGAATATGTTTTGAGATCATCTGAATGGTCCTCCATGACCAAGTGGTCTCAAGATCACTTACCTCTCACCGCTAAGTTCAGAGGTTCGAGTCCCGCTCGCTCCAAAGACTTTATGTGAGAAAGTTTGCCAATTACTTGTGGAAAGACGGCGGTTCTACTTAGTCTGAGGTCTTCCTCCACCAGTAAAACTTGACATGCCATAATTATATAACATGAAAAAATATATCACCTGAGTAAAGCTATTCTGAATGCCATTGCTTTAAACAATTTCTTTTATGAAATCACTTGACAGATTATCACCAAATTTGGTATGAAGCATTGTTGAATGAAGCTCTCTCAAGTTTGTTCAAATCATGACCCTAGGGTCAAATTTGACCCCGCCTACGGGTCTTATAAAAAAATTTCTCAAAATTTAAAAAGTCTTCTTCTCTGAAAGTGCCAGGCCAGGAGCTTTGATATTTGCATGCAGTACCATCTAATGAGTTTCTCTCAGATTTGTTCAAGCCATTCCCCTAGGGACAAAATTGGCCCCGCCCAGGGACTTATCAGTTTAACAAAGGGACATTTTAATTAAAACATCTTGCTCTCATGATCGGACCAGCCAAATGTTTATACGAGGTATGTCCCAAAAGTAATAGGACGACCCTGTCATTTTTGTATTTAGGGTGTCACATGCAAACCAGTGGTATCAATGGATAGATAGACACATCTTCTATTGTCATAAAACATCAAATCAACTTTCAGTCATTATTAAGTTCATGCAAAAGGCACCATAGTAACGGGTATTTAGAAGTACGGGGGACTTTGAAATTAGACGCCATTTAAAAAAACAACATTGCTTTGGAAAGCTGACAAGTTCCTCAATATGTGCCAATGTTATAAAAATAACAGTTGACGTAATTTCAGATCATGTGCGAATGTCGTTTAAAAATTCGACGTTATCGATAAACATTTGAATATTGTGGGCACTTTTAAAATAACAAGTGGGAATTTGTATATTAACAAAAATGGACCACATCACGCCTAGAGTGGGAATTTGGAGTGTGGTAAAATTTTGTATTGGGTGTAATTGGACCCCACAGGATACTCTGAAGTTTATTTCACAGAACTCTTTAACAGAAGGCATATACTGGAGTCATCTATTGCTGGTACAAACGGGTTTCCAATGGTGAGTCGAAAGTAAGTGACCGTCAGCGATCTGGACGACCGAAATCTTGTGGGGTTTTCCTGGGATTTAAGTCAGATCTTCGTGAAAAGCACATTCAGTACCTCCGGGCCATGTGCCTGAGTGTACATTCTGTGGTTAGGATCTATGAGTCATCATAGTATCGTGACATGTACCAGAAGTGGGTGCAGTACCACATCAATTGTGTTTTGCACAGCGGTTCATACTTCAAAAAAAGAACGACTTTCATTTGAATGTCAACTTGACATCATACACGTAACGTCAAACTCCGCCGTACTTTGTTACATATACACTTTGTTAAATGGTGGTGTTCGATATTGAAATTGTACATGCTTATAGTTTAAATATGGAAAATTATACATGCCAAGTTTTGTTTGGATTGAAACACTAGAAGGCATATTTCTAAATGCTTCCTATTACTTTTGGGACATACCTCGTATTTGGTATAAATTATCTCTATGAGTAGGAATTTCAAATTTGTTCGAATATAAGGGCTTGGGTCTATTGGGGCCCAGTAAGGGGATTTTGATTTTTATATAGAAATTTTATGGTAAAACAGAAAACTGTTTTTCTCATCTATTTTTGGTATTATAATACATTGTATATTGATGTCTGAAGCAATGCTTAGTCATAACAGTTAAGACTGGGTCATTTAAAGGGGATTAAATATCCATAAGGGGCCAGCCGGGACTCAAAAAGGAATAAAATTGTGAAATCTTAAATATTTTCACAAAAACGAATGGGCCAAATTCATTCAAATTGTAAATTTCTAAAAAGCCAAATTTGTTCATATTTTGTATGAATGGTCCCTATTACATGTAGTAGGGGTTTTAAGTTTGTTCAAATAAAGATGCTAGTTTTCATTGGGGTCCAGTAAGGGGAGTTTAGGTTTTACATAGGAATACTGTGAACACAGATAATTCTCAAAATTGGAAAAGAAATGACAGTGAAATCAGGTGAGTGACCTAGGCCCATTATACTTAATGAACAATTAAGTAGTGATGGGAATTGGTTGATAGTTACACAATTGGTTATCAATAACAATAATGAGAGAGAGAGAGATCAAATGAAAGACTTTTCTTTATGTCTATGAAATATAAATAAAAAAAAAAAAAATAAATTCGAATAAATAATCATATGTAAGTCATTTACTTCACCTATGTCAAAAACATTTGGAGAGATCATGTTAAAGAAGGGGACAGAGATACATAAAATCATTTATATATACAAAATCATTCAGGCTGAAATTGTTTGATTCCCCATGTATATCTGGTACTCTAACATAAATTATCTGACAGTCAGAGAATAACCAAAAAAGTCACTGTGCCGATAATCGGTTGCCAACAAACACAATTGATTATCACCAACATTAACTCAAACCTATCAATTATCGACAATCTGAGCCAATTGGAACACCACTTCAAGCAAGCCTTTCACAGAATATTAAATCAGATGACCAATTTAGGGCCATAATTGCCCAGGAGAACCTTTCCCTCAGGCCCCTTGACAATGTCCAGCGAATTACATGGTATAAGTCAACAGACATGGTCAGTTATGTCAGCTGACATAAGGTAAGTGATGCAGGTGCCATTGTGACCCTCTTGTTTCTGAATACCGGTATCGTTGATTGATGTGTTTGATGCCAATGCCATTTATTGGGAGCGGTGCATATAAAGTTGCCCTTGCTTGTGTGCTGTTCATCACACTCAGTCTTTCGAGTCAGCTCTACTTTCCACCAAACAGATTTTCACCAAATTTGCCTGGAAAATGCAAAAAAAAAAACGTTTTTTTAAAGACCATGCAGTGACACCTGTAAGTTATTTTTTTCAAAATGCAAAAAAATTCATGTATTTGTTAATATCCTATAAAAGTAACCTTTTTAAAGCCGGTGACGTCTTATGCATGATATGCTATGCCAGCTTTTGCTTTACCCATTGTGCAGCATGAATTACAGTCGCTATGACCCATTTTGAAAATACTTCTTATCAAATAACTTGCTAGTAGGACTTTTGCTAAGTGCAAGGATGTGTTAAAGAGCGGACAAAACATAACTTTGATTTTGAAAATTGACGGAATATCGCACATTTGTACTTTTATGTTCGATTATTTCTGCTTGTCCAGAGCATAATCTTCAAAAGCATGATAGGGAATCTTCCGTGACTTAATTGGACCATGGAAAGAGAGCATACCGCGGAAGTGCAGAGACAAACAATCAAAACCTTTCTCTTGAGTAATAACATAATCATCTCACCTTTTGTTGTTATTTCGGTAATTTTGCTTGTCCTGGTTATGTCTTCAAAACGTATGGGAGGGAATCCAACGCGGCTTGGAACATGAATAGAAGACAATTTGTGGAAGAACCAATATATAAATATATGTTCTCAGAATACTCTTCCCCTTTCTCTTTACAAACACAATGTAGCTACTAATCACTCGGGATATTGTCCAGGAGGCATCCATTGTTTCTGTTGATACCCTTGTTTCTAATATATTTGTACCAAATGCCCTCATATGTTCGTATGGACTCTGAAGGCTACTCTGCACATCAGTATATAAGGTATAACAATATTTTGTGACTTGGGTATACTTTACAGGGAGGCTGAGTGCTGTAAGGGGCTGTCTCCAATTAATTTATCGCTACTGAGGTATTGGGTTCGAGCCTAGTTGGATTAAAAATATGTTTAAGCTTGCCAGTTTTTCAAAAATTATCGCATTTCTCAGGGAAAAAAATGACACCAGTTGATGCAGGTTGATGCCATTATAAAGCATGTCGTGCGTGAACGTGAACACATTGAGCACAGAGTTTCTGTAATGGTGGACACGAGCGGGGGTAAAGTGAACACTTTGAGCACAGAGTTTCTGTTATGGTGGACACGAGCGGGGGTAAAGTAAAGACATTGAGCACGGAGTTTCTGTAATGCTGGACACGAGCGGGGGTAACGTGAACACCTTGAGCACAGAGTTTCTGTAATGGTGGACACGAGCGTGGGTAACGTGAACACCTTGAGCACAGAGTATCTGTAATGGTATACACGAGCGGGGGTAACGTGAACACTTTGAGCACAGAGTTTCTGTAATGGTGGACACGAGCGGGGGTAACGTGAACACCTTGAGCACAGAGTTTCTGTAATGGTGGACGCGAGCGGGGGTAACGTGAACACCTTGAGCACAGAGTTTCTGCAATGGAACACAGAGTTTCTGCAATGGTGGAAACGAGCGCTGGTAACGTGAACACCTGGAGCACAGAGTTTCTGCAATGATGGACATGAGCGGTGGCAACGTGAACACCTTGAGCACAGAGTTTCTGCAATGGAGCACAGAGTTTCTGCAATGGTGGACACGAGCGGGGGTTACGTGAACACCTTGAGCACGGAGTTTCTGCAATGGAGCACAGAGTTTCTGTAATGGTGGAAACGAGCGATGGTAACGTGAACACCTTGAGCACGGAGTTTCTGCAATGGTGGACACGAGCGGGGGTAACGTGAAAATCTGGAGCACAGAGTTTCTGCAATGGTGGACACGAGCGGGGGTATTGTGAACACCTTGAGCATAGAGTTTCTGCAATGGTGGACACGAGCGGGGGTATCGTGAACACCTTGAGCATAGAGTTTCTGTTACGGTGGACACGAGCGGGGGTAACGTTAACACCTTGAGCACAGATTTTCTATGACGGTGGACGCGAGCGGGGGTAACGTGAACATCTTGAGCACTGAGTTTCTGTTACGCTGGACACAAGAAGAGGTAACGTGAACACCTTGACCATAGAGTTTCTGTAACGGTGGACACGAGCGGGGATAAAGTGAACACCTTGAGCACAGAGTTTCTGTAATGGTGGACACGAGCGGGGGTAACGTGAACACGTTGACCACAGAGTTTCTGCAATGGAGCACAGAGTTTCTGCAATGGTGGACACGAGCGGGGGTAACGTGAACACCTTGAGCACGGAGTTTCTGTAATGGTGGAAACGAGCGGGGGTAACGTGAACACCTTGAGCATAGAGTTTCTGTTTCGGTGGAAACGAGCGGTGGTAGCGTGAACACCTTGAGCACAGAGTTTCTGTAACGGTGGAAACGAGCGGTGGTAACGTGGACACCTTGAGCACAGAGTTTCTGTAACGGTGGAAACGAGCGGCGGTAACGTGAACATCTTGAGCATAGAGTTTCTGTAATGGTGGACGTGAGCGGGGGTAACGTGAACACCTTGAGCACAAAGTTTTTGTAATAGTGGACACGGCAGGGGTAGGGTGAACACCTTGAGCATAGAGTTTCTGTAATGGTGGACGTGAGCGGGGGCAACGTGAACACCTTGAACATAGAGTTTCTGTAACGGTTGACACGAGCGGGGGTAACGTGAACACCTTGAGCACAGATTTTCTGTGACGGTGGACGCAAGCAGGGGTAACGTGAACATCTTGAGCACTGAGTTGCTGGTACGTTGGACACAAGAAGAGGCATCGTGAACACCTTGACCGTAGAGTTTCTGTAACCCTGGACACGAGCGGGGGTAAAGTGAACACCTTGACCACGGAGTGTCTGTAATGGTGGACAAGAGCGGGGGTAACGTGAACACCTTGGGCACGGAGTTTCTGTAACGGCAAACACGAGCGGGGGTAAAGTGAACTCCTTAACCACATAGTTTCTGTAACGCTGGACACGAAAAGAGGTCACATGAACCCCTTGACGATAAAGTTTCTGTAACGGTGGACACGAGTAGGGGTAAAGTGATCACCTTGAGCACAGAGTTTCTATAATGGTGGACACGAGCTGGGGTAACGTGAACACCTTGAGCACGGAGTTTCTATAATAGTGGAAACGAGCGGGGGTAAGTTGAACACCTTGAGCACGGAGTTTCCGGAATGGTGGACACGAGCGGGGGTAAGTGAATATCTTGAGCACAGAGTTTTTGTAATGCTGGACACGAGCGGGGGTAAGTGAATATCTTGAGCACAGAGTTTCTGTAATGCTGGATACGAGCGGGGGTAACGTGAACACCTTGAGCATAGAGTTTCTGTAATGATGGACACGAGCGGGGGTAACGTGAACACCTTGAGCACAGAGTTTCTGCAATGGTGGACACGAGCGGGGGTAACGTGAACACCTTGAGCACGGAGTTTCTGTAATAGTGGACACAAGCGAGGGTAACGTGAATACCATGAGCACAGAGTTTCTGTAATTCTGGACACGAGCGAGGGTAACGTGAACACCTTGAGCACAGAGTTTCTGCAATGGTGGACACGAGCAGGGGTAACGTGAACACCTTGAGCACGGAGTTTCTGCAATGGTGGACTCAAGCGGGGGTAACGTGAACACCTTGAGCACGGAGTTTCTGTAATGGTGGACGCGAGCGGGGGTAACGTGAACACCTTGAGCACGGAGTTTCTGTAATGGTGGACGCGAGCGTGGGTAACGTGAACACCTAAAGCACGGAGTTTCTGTAATGGTTGACACGAGTGAGGGTAACGTGAACACCTTGAGACCAGAGTTTCTGTAATGGTAGACACGAGCGAGGGTAACGTGAACACCTTGATCACAGAGTTTCTGTAATGCTGGACACGAGCGAGGGTAACGTGAACACCTTGAGACCAGAGTTGCTGCAATGATGGACACGAGCGGGGGTAAAGTGAACACCTTGAGCACAGAGATTCTGTAATTGTGGACACGAACAGGGGCAACGTGAACACCTTGATCACAGAGTTTCTGTAATGATGGACGCGAGTGTGGGAAACGTGAACACCTTGAGCAAAGTATTTCTGTAATGGTGGACATGAGCGAGGGTATCGTGAACACCTTGAGCACATAGTTTCTGTAACGGTGGACACGAGCGGGGGCAACGTGAACACCTTGAGCAAATAATTTCTGTAATGGTGGACACGAGCGGGGGTTTCGTGAACACATTGAGCAAAGAATTTCTGTAATGGTGGACACGAGCGGGGGTATCGTGAACACATTGAGCACAGAGTTTCTGCAATGGTGGACACGGGCGTGGGTAACGTGAACACTTTGAGCAAAGAATTTTTGTAATGGTGGACAGGAGCGGGGGTATCTTGAACACCTTGAGCAAAGAATTTCTGTAATGGTGGACACGAGCGGGGGTATCGTGAACACATTGAGCACAGAGTTTCTGCAATGGTGGACACGAGCGGGGGTATCGTGAACACATTGAGCACAGAGTTTCTGCAATGGTGGACACGAGCGGGGGTATTGTGAACACATTGAGCACAGATTTTCTGCAATGGTGGACACGAACGGGGGTATCGTGAACACATTGAGCACAGAGTTTCTGCAATGGTGGACACGAGCGGGGGTATCGTGAACACATTGAGCACAGAGTTTCTGCAATGATGAACACGAGCGGGCTGTAGCTGAGAAATATAATAGTGTATATGAGACAGTCATTTATTTTCAACAGAAATAATAGTATTGATCATATTTATATATATGGGCGTAGGAGCTTTTCAATTATTGTAAGGGGGGTAGGGGGTACTTGAACATTGGACCACATCAGAATGACATCGAACCACAACAGGATGACACGGAACCACAACAAAATGACATCGAACTACATCATAATGTAATATGAACACATCAGAATAATGTCATGGATCAGTAACATGTGTAAACTTATATTTAGATGTGTTCTGTATACACGTAGAGATGCTGTTAAACTGGCACCAACAGTGACAGCATCTTTACATCAGAATGACATCGAACCACAACAGAATTACATCGAACCACAACAGAATTACATCGAACCACAACAGAATGACATCGAACCACAACAGAATGAAATCGAACTACAACATAATGTAAACTGACCACATCAGAATAACATCGAACTACATCATAATGTAAAATGACCACATCAGAATGACATCGAACTACATCATAATGTAAAATGACCGCATCAGAATGACATCGAACTACATCATAATGTAAAATGACCACATCAGAATAACATCGAACTACATCATAATGTAAAATGACCACATCAGAATAACATCTAACTACATCATAATGTAAAATGACCACATCAGAATAACATCGAACAACATCATTATGTAAAATGACCACATCCGAATGACATCGAACTACATCAGAATGACATCGAACTACATCAGAATGACATCGAACTACATCATAATGTAATATGACCACATCAGAATGACATCGAACCACAACAGAATGACTCCGAACTACATCATAATTGTAAAGTGACCACATCAGAATGACATCGAACCACAACAGAATGACTTCGAACTACATCATAATTGTAAAGTGACCACATCCGAATGAAAAGAAACCACAGCAGAATGTCATCTGACCACATCAGAATGTAAATAAACCATCAAAGTCGTGTTTGGCGTTCTATACAATTTTGATCATTTTTAAGTTAATTGTATTCAAAATTTGAAGCAATTAGTGTACGGTAGTTTTATTGTAGTGTGTGGTAGTTTTATTGTGGTGTGTGGTAGTTTTTTTATGGTATGTGGTAGTTTTATTATGGTATGTGGTAATTTTGTTGTGGTTTGTGGTAGTTTTGTTATGGTGTGTGGTAGTTTTGTTATGGTATGTGGTAATTTTGTTATGGTGTGTGGTAGTTTTGCTGTGGTGTGTGTGGTAGTCTTGTTATGGTGTATGGTTATTTGTTATGGTATGTGGTAGTTTTGTTATGGTGTGTGGTAGTTTTGTTATGGTGTATGGTTGTTTTGCTATGGTATGTGGTAGTTTTGATATGGTGGGTGGTAGTTTTGTTGTGGTGTGTGGTAGTTTTGTTTTTCGCGTGTGGTAGTTTTGTCATGGCGGGTGGTAGTTTTGTTATGGCGGTCGGTAGTTTTGTTATGGTGTGTGGTAGTTTTGTTGTGTGTGGTAGTTTTGTTTTGGTGTGTGGTAGTTTTGTCATGGCGGGTGGTAGTTTTGTTATGGTGTGTGGTAGTTTTGTTATGGTGTGTGGTAGTTTTGATATGGTGTGTGGTAGTTTTGCTGTGGTGTGTGGTAGTTTTGTTATGGTGTGTGGTAGTTTTGTCATGACGGGTGGTAGTTTTGTTATGGTATGTGGTAGTTTTGATATGGTGTGTGGTAGTTTTGTTGTGGTGTGTGGTAGTTTTGTTTTGGTGTGTGGTAGTTTGGTCATGGCGGGTGGTAGTTTTGTTTTGGTGTGTGGTAGTTTTGTCATGGCGGCTGGTAGTTTTGTTATGGTGTGTGGTAGTTTTGTTTTGGTGTGTGGTAGTTTTGTCATGGCCGGTGGTAGTTTTTATATGGTTTGTTGAAGTTTTGTCATGGCGGGTGGCAGTTTTGTTATGGTATATGGTAGTTTTGTTATGGTGTGGTAGTTTTGTTATGGTGTGTGGTAGTCTTGTTTTGGTGTGTGGTAGTTTTGTTATGACTGGTGGTAGTTTTGTTATGGTGTGTGGTAGTTTTGTAATGGTGTGTCGTAGTTTTGTTTTGGTGCGTGGTAGTTTTGTTATGGTGTGGTAGTTTTGTTATGGTGTGTGGTAGTTTTGTTGTGTGTGGTAGTTTTGTTTTGGTGTATGGTAGTTTTGTTGTGGTGTGTGGTAGTTTTGTTATGGTGTGTGGTAGTTTTGTTACGGTCCCAGTATATCAGGAACTGTACATAAATACTTGACACGTACATGGCTTGTGGTGCATAACGTCTGACGTATTCATTGTATCATTGACGTGATTTTAAAATCACATAATTATCAAATAATTTACGATGCAGGAATGTAATAAATCCATGACATATTTTAGATATTAACATAGTGTAATATCACTACAGAATCGTTCGGTGTTTTCCGTATAACTCGGCTCTCGTTCGTACATTGCGGAAATGCTTTCCAACTTATAAATTACGTCGATTTGTTTTGGTAATATGACGTTATTTTCAGACGAAAACTAATATGCGCGATTTCTCCCAATTCTGTATAGAAGTGATCTGGAAAATAATGGTAAATGTACCAATTTCCTGGGCTATGTGGTAACAGAATCTTACATTCGTGCTTATTTATCATTGACTTTGGTAAAAATGATATGAAGCTTGACAGAGCCTCGCAGAATATTTTTGTCAACTCGTTTAATTTATTCAATAAGCACCTATGTAAAAAAAAGGTCGAGCCTGAAACTGAACACAACGCCTTCATTATTCCAACTTCCAGTCCTACTTTCCTCCACACTGGTCGGCCAGACATAGGGCTATCCTCTAAATGCTAAGCGCTAAGTGAGGAAGCTTCTAATACCATTTTTCAAGTATTTGGTATGACCCGACTGGGGATAGAACCCAGGACCACCCGCATGCAAGGCAAACTTCTACCACTAGATCACTGCTGCGGTCATAAATGAAAATGCCACAATCAAAACCAATCCTTTTAACTTTGCCTCTATTTTATTTAGAAATATCCAATAAGCTTCAACGTTTGGTTGAAACCACAGGCGACAGTATCAGTGTTTAGACCAGTCAATTTACATGACCCCCAAAAGCCAAAAAAAAAAATCTTACTCCACCCACCCAACACCACCACCCCTTCCAAACAATGTTTTTTATATATTATTTAAAATATGAATAAAAACCTAATATGTTTTATATATGAATACAATTTTATTTTTTTATTTAAAAAAAAATAAGGTAGGGGTTATAGGGTTAGAGATTTAGATGTATAGACAAGGTGACCAAGGTTACCAACTCGACACTGGGCCACGATCATACCAACTCATTTCAATCAACTAAATCACTGATCAGATTAAGAGATGTATTCTCGACCTTGGTCTGGTTAGCACAACAAATGGTTCCCAAAACCTAAAACAAAATACATTTCCCTTTAACCGTTTTTCCGTGACAAGTTGAAATGCACGAAAACAACTAACATTAATCGTATGAAAACCTTTGGAGCATTCAAAATGTCAAAATAACCCCGATTTATCAATAAATCTCAAAGTTTGCCAGTATCTACGAGTTGAAAACAAAACATAAATGTGTGTTTCAAATCGCTGTAATCAGATGGTCTAAACACCGATACTGTCGCTTGTGGTTGAAACACGGAACCACAGTAAAAAAATACGTACAGCTGTTAAAGCAAGAATTTTCTTCTTCTTAATCTTCAACATCACATTCGTTTTCTTCCTTTTTCTTCTTTTTAAATGGGATTTAATGGCATTTTTAACACATGCATGGTTATAATTTTATGTATGGCACAGACCATATACTGAATCTTAATCTAACCTTCGTCCATCCGCAAGCAACTGGCAAACTTTCTCGCACAAAGTTTTGACTTGAATCGAATCCATGACCTCAACGGTGAGAGGTTGTTGGTCATTAGACAGCGGATGAACACACAAAACCGAGGGTATAACAATTTAAATCATTAGTCTGGTGAAATTTCTTATATATGTTGCTAGAAATCGATACGGCGTGTTCATGGATGGCAACCGCACTAAATGAGTTTGCAACTATAACCTACATTCGAAACAGTCGGTTGCCAAATTATATTTGACCTTTTGACTGAGTTATAAGGTCAAAGCTCACCACAAGCAAAACATTTAACTCTACGAGATAATACCAATACTATTCATATTTGAGATATCTGTTAATTGTCTTGACTATCATTATTGTTGTGTTTTTTTTTAAATTACCAATGTCATGTGTATAAAATAATGACATGTATTATTCATTGAGGTCATGGGTCAAACGTCACCTACTGAAATATTGAAGAAATTTCTCAAATTAAATTGTTTTAGCCTTATACAAGGCGACTCATAAGGGTTTTGTGTAACATGTGTCTATTGTCATTATAAAAACTTAAACACAACATTTTCTGGTGTTATGTGATGGCAATATCTGGTATACATCTAGTTCGACAGACTTAAATTATTTTAATGCAGAATTCAATCATATAAAATAAAGGTCTGGGCCACTTTATTTTATATGATTATTATAGAATTATTAGACTGATAAACTTTTAACACTGAACATCTATTGCACCATTAGACATTAAAATCACGAAATCTTCAGCAACTTAGGTATATAGGTATTTCATAATCTAGACCAAAACCTACATTTGAAAAGCAATTCTATCATTAGGCAGTTATATTTTTATTATCACTATCCAGACAAATGCATATTAGGTTACCGTCCTTCCGCAGCGCAGCAGTACATACAAATGGAACTCGATGAACGATAATCTATCAATGTTTGAATATTTAAATTTATTTTTTGTTGAAACTGTAACAGTTATACTGCAAGACTAAGGAAATACAATGGCTAAACTCCTATGTATGTTAAATAATAACTCTTGGAAAATCAGTGATAAGTTTGCCGAATCTGATTCTTTTAAGTCTGAGCTAAAGTTTAGTTTGAAGAGAAATGTAGCTGATATGATCTGATACCGAAATCATATTAAATATATATAAGGATAGTTAAACTTACTATTGAAGTCCTATTTAAATGTCAATAGGAGTTGTTGTGTTTATTACAGCAACTACTAGTACATGTAAAAGAAGGTCGGCTGTTATCATTTAAAAGAAGAATAAATCGAATGTCCTCAATTATTGTCTGGTGTCAATACATTTTCAATGTTCTGAGATAGAATTTCCTGGTAGTTGATTATATATACAATACAAAGTTAGTAAAAGTTAGCAATAAATTGAATATGATCTAATTTATGAAAAGGAAATTATCGCAAAGGTATGTCTTAACATTCTTACAAGACCATGTTAATGTAATGTCATGTACAAAGCCCATAACTTAACTCGTTATATACAGTGAAACCTTTTTAAATCTAACACTCTATAAACCGGAATACTCTGTAAACCTGACACTCTGTCAACCGGAATACTCTATAAACCTGACACTCTTTAAACCGGAATACTCTATAAACCGGAATACTCTATAAACCGGAACATTCTATAAACCGGAATACTGTGTATACCGGAATACTCTATAAACTTGAAACTCTATAAACCGGAATACTCTATAAACCGGAATACTCTATAAACCGGAATACTCTTTAAACCAAGCACTCTATAAACCGGAATACTCTATAAACATGACACTCTATAAACCAGAATACTTTATAAACCGGAATACTCAAAAAACCTGACACTCTATAAACCGGAATACTCTATAAATCGAAATACTCTATCAACCGGAATACTCTATAAACTTGACACTCTATAAACCGAAATACTCTATAAACCGGAATACTCTATAAACTTGACACTCTATAAACCGTAATACTCTATAAACCAGAATACTCGATAAACCGGAATATTCTATACACCAGGCACTCTATAAACCGGAATACTCTATAAACAGGAATACTCTATAAACCTGACACTCTATACACTGGAATACTCTATAAACCGGAATACTCTATAAACTTGACACTTTATAAACCGGAATACTCTATAAACCGGAATACTCTATAAACCTGATACTCTTTGAACCGGAATACACTATAAACCGAATTACTGTATAAACCTGACACTCTATAAACATGACACTCTATAAACCAGACACTCTATAAACCGGAATACTCTAAAAACCGGAAACTATATAAACGTGACACTCTATAAACCTGACACTCTATAAACCGGAATACTCTATTAACCTGACACTCTATAAACCGGAATTCTCTATAAACCGGAATACTCTGTAAACCTGGCCCTCTATAAACCGGAATACTCTATAAACTTGAATACTATATAAACCTGACACTTTATCAACGGAATACTCTATAAAACGGAATACTCTATAAACCGGAATACTCTATACACCTGACACTCTAAAAACGGAAATCTCTTTAAACCTGACACTCTATAAACCTGACACTCTATAAACCGGAATAATCTATCAACCTGAAACTCTATAAAACAGGAATTCTCTATAAACCGGAATACTCTTTAAACCGGAATACTATTTAAAAGTGACACTATATAAACCTGACACTATATAAACCGGAAAACTCTATAAACCGGAATACTCCATAAACTTGACACTCTATAAACCGGAATACTCTATAATCCGTAATACTCTATAAACCTGACACTCTATCAACCTGACACTCTATAAACCGGAATACTTTTTAAACCTGACACTCTATAAACCTTACACTCTATAAACCTGACACTCTATAAACCGGAATACTCTATAAACCTGACACTTTATGAACCGGAATTCTCTATAAACCGGATTACTCTATAAACCCGAATACTCTATAAACCGGAATACTCTTTAAACCTCACACTCTATAAACCTGACACTCTATAAACCGGAATACTCCATAAACCGGAATACTCCATAAACTTGACACTCTATAAACTGGAATACTCTATAAACCGGAATACTCTTTAACCCGGAATACTCTATAAACTTGACACTCTATAAACCGGAATACTCTATTTAAACCGGAATACTCTATAAACATTACACTCTATAAACCGGAATACTCTATAAACCGGAATATACTATGAACCGGAATACTCTATAAACCAGGCACTCTATAAACCGGAATACTCTATAAACCTGACACTCTATAAACCGGAATACTCTATAAACTTGACACTCTATAAACTGGAATATTCTTTAAATCGGAATAATCTATAAACAAGGCACTCTATAAACCGGAATACTTTATAAACCGGAATACTCTATAAACCTGACACTCAATAAACCTGAATACTCTATAAACTGCAATACTCTATGAACTTGACACTTTATAAACCGGAATACTCTATAAACCGGAATACTCTTTAAACCTGACACTCTATAAACCGGAAAATTCTATAAACCGGAATACTCTATAAACCTGACACTCTATTTACCGGAATACTCTATAAACCTGACACTCTATAAACCTGAAACTTTATAAACCGGAATACTCTATAAACCGGAATACTTTATAAACCTGCCACTCTATAAACCGGAATATTCTTTAAACCGGAATAATCTATAAACAAGGCACTCTTTAAACCGGAATACTTTGTAAACCGGAATACTCTATAAACCTGACACTCAATAAACCTGAATACTCTATAAACTGCAATACTCTATAAACTTGACACTTTATAAACCGGAATACTCTATAAACCGGAATACTCTTTAAACCTGGCACTCTATAAACCGGAAAATTCTATAAACCGGAATACTCTATAAACCTGACACTCTATTTACCGGAATACTCTATAAACCTGACACTCTATAAACCTTATACTTTATAAACCGGAATACTCTATAAACCGGAATACTCTATAAACCTGCCACTCTATAAACCTGACACTCTATAAACCAGAATACTCTTTAAACCTGACCCCCTATAAACCGGAATACTCTATAAACCGGAATACTTTATAAACCTGACACTTTTTAAACCGGAATACTCTATAAACCGGAATACTCTAAAAACCTGACACTCTATAAACCTGACACTCTATAAACCGGAATACTTTATAAACCTGAATACTCTATAAACCTGACACTTTATAAACGGAATACTCTATAAACCGGAATACTCTATACACCTGACACTTTATAAACCGGAATTCTCTATAAACTGGAATAATCTTTAAAACGGAATACTCAATAAACCAAAATACTCTTTAAACCTGACACTCTATAAACCTGACACTCTATAAACCGGAATATTCTATAAACCTGACCCTTTATAAACCGGAATAATTATAAACCTGACACTTTATAAACCGGAATACTCTATAAACCGAAATACTCTATAAACTTAACACTCTATTAACCTGACACTCTATAAAACGAATTACTCTATAAACCTGAAACTCTATAAACCAGAATTCTCTATAAACCGGAATACTCTATAAACCGGAATACTCTATAAACCTGATACTCTATAAACTGGAATACTCTATAAACCTGACACTTTATAAACAGGAATACTCTATAAACCGAAATACTCTATAAACCTGACACGTTATAAACCTGACACTCTATAAACCGGAATACTTTATAAACCTGAATACTCTATAAACCTGACACTTTATAAACCGGAATACTCCATAAACCGGAATACTCTATAAACCTGACACTCTATAAACCTGACACTCTATAAACTGGAATACTCTTTAAACCTGACACTCTTTAAACCGGAATACTCTATAAACCTGACACTCTATAAACCGGAATACTCTATAAACCTGACAATCTTTAAACCGGAATTCTCTATAAACCGGAATACTCTATAAACCTGACACTCTGTAAACCGGAATACTCTATAAAACCGGAATACTCCATAAACTTGACACTCTATAAATCGGAATACTCTATAAACCGGAATACTCTATCAAGCGAAATACTCTATAAACCTGACACTCAATAAACCGGAATACTCTATAAACCGAAATATTCTATGAACCGGAATACTCTATAAACCATGCACTCCATAAACCGGAATACTCTATAAACCGGAATACTCTATAAACCTGACACTCTATGAACCGGAATACTCTATAAACCTGACACTCTATAAACCTGACACTCTATAAACCGGAATACTCTATAAACCTGACACTTTATAAACCTGACACTCTATTAACCGGCATACTCTATAAACCTGATCCTCTATAAACCGGAATACTCTATAAACCTGACACTTTATAAACTGGAATACTCTATAAATCGGAATACTCTATAAACCTGACACTCTATAAACCGGAATACTCTATAAAGCACGCACTTTCAAAAGTCCAAAAAAAAGTCCAGAAAACGCGTTCAATTTCTATAATGTACGTAATAACTGTCATGTACTTCAGAGATCAAAATAAGCTGATAGTAAGATTCCTTTTCAGACAATATTGAAACTAGTTCCTTCCATAATGCACTGAAAACGGTTATACTTGGAAAATATATGTTTGTAGGGTAGATTGTTTTTCAGATAATATTGAAAATATTTCCTTCCGTAGTGCACTTAAATACTTGGGAAATGTTTACACTTTTGTTGATACAGACATCAAATCTGGATCTCCATCTTAACGTACACGAGGTTTGTACCAAAAATGATAAGGCGACCCCGTCATTTTTCGTATTAAGGGCGTCAAATGTAAACCAGTGGTATCAATGGATATATCGACACATCTTCTATTTTCAAAAAACACATCACATCGACTTTCAGTTATCATTAGGTTCATGCAAAAATCACCATAGTAACGCAAGTTTAGAAGTACGGGGAGAGGGAGTGGCTTTGAAATTAAACGCCATTTTTTAAAAACATCACTAACTTGGACAGCAGACAGCCTCAGTTTGGTGCCAAACGTTATGAAATAACAAGAGGGGTAATTATAGATTATGTGCGAACATCCTTTAAAAATCGATGTTATCGACCGTCATTTGAATATTGTAAGCACTTTTGAAATAAAACGGCGAATTTGAATAGTAAACAAAATGGCGACGTTACGCCTAGAGTGGAAATTTGGAGTGTGATAAAATTTTGTGTTTGGTGTAATACGATTCTCTGAAGTTTATTTCACATAACTCTTAAATATGGCCTATCCCGAAGTCCTATCTATCACTGGTACAAACGTATTGACGACCGCAATCTGATGTGGTTTTGCAGGTACGTAAGTCAGATCTTCGTAAAAAGCGTTTTTAGACCCTCCAGGCCATGTGCCGGAGTGTACATTATGTGGTTATTATTATTATATTATATTTTTATTCAGGTAATATAACCAAAATACTAAATACAAAAAGTACAACTTGACATTAGAGAGACAAATATACATGTTGTAACAAATAGCATATATGCAGATACATTTGAATTTATAATCGAGATACTTTTACTGATTATGCAATAGTAAGCTCTAGTTTTCTTAAGTTCATTGCATGATACAAATATTTTGCAATTGACAAAACTTCATCTGTTTTGTAGACGACATAAGGGAGTAGAATAACTTATGAGAACTGTTTTGTAACCAAATATCTTTAAAATAAATAGCTCTCATATTGTTATACAATGGACATTCAAAGAAAAAATGGTATTCATCTTCAATAACATAAATATTTGTCTTTAAGCAGAGAGACGATATCTTAAGTGTCTATCTATACCAATGTGTCTTCCATTTTCTATCATTAGGTTATGACATGAGCAACGAAAATTTGAAATAACTTTTCTATATTTATATGGTAAATCTAGAATTAAATAATGTTCAACATTTAGTAGAGACTTAAAGTATTTATAATTAGGTTAGGATCTATGAGCAATCATAGTATTTTGACATATACCTAAAGTGGGAGAAGTACGTCAAGAAGTTTGCTTTGCACAGCGGTTTATACTTAAAAAAGCACAGCGGTTTATACTTTAAAAAAAAAGACTTTTATTTGAATGTCAACTTGATATCGCATAACTAATATCAATTTCACCCCTGTTCTTTGCGTTACATGTAAGTTTTGACTTGTCAAATTTAATGTTAAATGTTGGTGTACAATATTGAAATTGTGCATGGTTATAGTTGTAATATGGAAATGTGTTGTTATATTATGGTAGTTAAGAATTCTTATAATGTATAAAATTCTTAAATTGTGTAAATATTTTAAAATGGAGTTGTAGAAGTGGAGAAATTATCTGTATACACCAAAGGTCGACCATGTCACTTACATATATATATGACAGGCTAATGGAGATAAGATGACAGGCATATGAATATGTTGTGATAAAAGTAGCTTTGAGTTTATCATGATGTATAAATGACAGGTAGGTTTTGTGATAAGATATAGGCAGGTTTAATGGACTTAATAATTAAGAATCTGACCAATAGCTAGGTAGTAAAGAATTGACCAATCAGCGAAAAGAGCTTGAGGCCTCGTCTGGTAGGATGGCGCGATAGTCAGTTGAAAGGTAACCTCCAGTAGGGTAACAAGTCAAGTGTTAGAATAGATTGGTTTTAGACGAGCTTGGCGAGTTTAAATGTTAGCTTTGTGACTTTGAACTTATATGAGAAATATATAAACATGTGAATAAAATGACTTTATACAGAATCACCCTGTTTGAGTATCTGTTTTGTCTAAGTATTCATGTCAAGTTTTGTTGTGATTGAAACACTTAAATGCATATTTCTAAATACGACCTATTACTTTTGGGACATACTTCGTACATGTAAATTGAACTTAATGAAAATTTAACATATACATGTGCATCTTTAAGATATATCAAAAGATACTTCCAACCATGAAGTTTGGTTGAAATACAAAATTATAAGGTTTGTTATCGACACATGGGTTTATCAAATCACAGATAGTCCAATATCATATTACTTTAAAGGCAAAAAAATACTTTAAATGGATAAAAAGCATCTTATTATTATATCGTAAGAAAAGAAGAATGGTTTGATATATCAAATCCACAAAAACATGACAAAATCAATATTTAAATTGGACTGGTAAACTTGAAACAAAATCCTTATTCTAAAATATACAGCACTTAAATATTGTTTCACGACTTCACATCGTCATTCGGACTCTTTATTAGATGAAACACATTTTAAAACGTGTAAACCTGCATAACGGATCAAACTAAAATGAAATGAAATCACGTGATTCATTTAAAATGTCACCAAATTGTTGTATTTTAGCCAGTTTTAAAATTTTGAAAAGTTCTGATTTACTCCCCTTAAATGCCTTTATAGGGTATTTTATTTCATTATATATATATTTAATGTTTGCAAATATTGAAATGCAAACACAAGTTTATTTAATATTTTAAAAAAAAATGAATCACATTGGAAATGGCATTATCAAACATCAACATACCCGAGCCATTTCTCCAAAGACAACACTTGTTTTGTATGTGATGCATTGCTAGATAATCATAATATATTTGTTTAGGTTGGAATGGAGCACATCGCATACAATATGAACATTTTCATTTAACCCTTCATAGCAACTATCTTGTTAAAACTCCATAATATCTAAATCCAGTTTTCGAAGGTACTTTTGATGCTTTGATTATTTTGTTGTTTTTCTTTTGTTCAGATATCCCCATTTAAAGATAACTTTGCAAAATTATGGTATTTATAATAAGCAAATAATGTATCCCATTGAAATAAATACTCAAATGCATTCTCTAGTGTTTGAGTATATCAGAAATATTGAGACATTCAAAATGTCACTTTTTTTGCACCTAGAGACCTTTGACCCCAAATTTTGCATTTATAATACTTTTTTTTCTTGGAACTGATGAAATGTGGTCAAGTCAAGTCTAAAGTCACTTTCTATTACAACAGACTTCCGTGAACATTCCGTACCTCATGCGATGATTTTTGGATTTTTTTTACCAGACCACATGTATCGAAAAAAATCGAAATATTTAAACAATGCTTTGGGAGAGCAAAAATGTCCAAAAACGACATTGGCCAATGGTTTAAGCTTTCAATGGTTCACATCAAGGCTATCTTAAAGTTGTTTGACCTTTGTAGAAATATATGTTTTGTTACCGTATGTATTTACATCAAAATTGGACATTTTTAGAAAAAATATCCATATTTTCCGAGTCATTTGGGTCAATGACTGTGTCCAAAAGTCTTTGATAATTTGACTTGAATCTGACTCTTTCATCATAACCGCCATATAGTTAGTTCTACACAAACTATATCGGTTCTTTTTCTGACTGCAATACATAAGAACTCGACCACTCCTTAAGATAAACTTATTGAGCCGACGTTTTTCTAGTCCAACCATGTAGGGCACTATTGAAAACAGAAGGACATCATCCATGCGTATAAAATCAACATCTGCCGCAGCAAGGTAAAGATCTTGTATTCTACTTGTCGGAATTATTACTAACAATCCTTTACAAATTGGAACAGGATATGTCTTCATTCCAGCGAATTGCTCTGCGTCTAGCTTCCATCGACCACCTCTGTCAATGTTGGCGTCATCACTTTTCTCGCACCACATATCTTTGTCAGACGTTCTCATTTCAATATCGGTTGAAAGCCAACCCATTAATTGAAACACATCAAGATGTACATCATCGTCCACTTTAACAACATGTTTTGAATTGGAACAGTATTCTAGAACCCACCTGAACCCCAGCATCCCTGTATACGTAAGATTGTAGTAAGTGTCTATGAAGCTTCCTTGAATAATGTCCCCAAATGTAAGTTGTTCTCCTAGAACAGTGTCCTGTACTGTAGCGTTTTCAGACTTTCCTAATAAAAACACGATTCTCATTTCATGTTTATCAAATAGTTTCTGATCAGCCCACGTATTCCTCATGGCAGTCCGCCGTACATGATAGCCGACACCACTATTTATCAACACAACAAAACTTACATTTCCCTTACATTTGTCTTTATTTGCGATGATATAAGGCCATCGATAATAATCTTGAATTTTTGTGGCATCTGTCGAGATGTTCCGAATGACAATAGGATTGATAATTACGTGTTTCTTCTCAATAACATAATCCCTTGTCATGTTTCGCCCTTCGTAACGTTCGTAATATGAAAAATTACGCTGACGCGTTATCTTCGATCTATCAGTGTTGTTAAATTCTTTTTGTATTTTCGGAGTAGCTAATCCACAGAGGCTTGTTTTTATAAAATTGGTTGGTATGATGAATCCAACTAGGCTTAGCAATATACAACATCCAAACAACAATACTCCGACGAATTGATGTTTTAACTTCATCTGAAATGAATCATGACAATGGCCCATTATACAGAACAAATCAAAAATAATAAAATTAGACAAAGTATTGTACAAAAGCTTTCATTCCTTGAAGTATATCTCGGTCCCCGATACCACCTGAACTAGGTCTGTTCAACACATATGAAAAAAGAAGGGAACCTATGCCTATCCAACAATTCTTTTTTAACGCTGACCAAACTGTGAAATCATTTGACATTCCCTGAAACAACTGATCAATTAATGAATATTGCAAGATAAATTATAAACTCATATACTAGTATGTCCTTACGTATTATATAAAATGCCTAAGTTGACAATTTTCATTATTATACCTCTAATTAATTCTCTATGTTAAATCCCGCATAACCGACCAGTCAGTATTTTCAATACTGTCAGTATTTTCAATACTGCCTGGTAATATTGACTGACAAATTATAACACATGCGCAACTTTAGTGCGCGTGTGGGCCGTAATTTAAACTTGTTGAAAGAAATGGTACCTGTGTAACCTATGATGATATTTTAAAATGTGATGTTGATATAATCTATGTCTGTTATCTGCTATCTTTTGAAAAAATAAGCCGGGCCCGATTAGCTCAGTCGGTTACGCGTCTGACTATCAATCCAGGAGTCGTGAGTTCGAATCCCCGCCTGGCAACAGTCTCCGTGATGATTGATATACGACAATGTGTCTCATTATCATTTGTCTCTCACCACTGATTCAAGTGGGAAAGTAATCAGTTACTTGCGGAGATGGGGTGTGCTCGAGTACTGGTTAATCCCAGGAAACAGTGGTTAAGTTAACTGATCGTCTGTTAGCCCTCGATGGCATAAAAATGACGCTAAATATTCAATCAATCAATCAATCAATCAATTAAAAAAAATTGTTTGTTATTGAAACTATGTTGAATTTTCTTTTAGAAAAAAAATGTTTTTGTTTAATAAATCAAATATCAAATTCCTGTGAGGGCGCTGTTGAAAATCAACCTTCGTAAAAATAATGTTGACCGAGGCGTTTCCTCGGTCACCTTTATTTTTCTCAGATTGACAAATTTCTATAGCGCCGTCGCAGAACTGTGATATTTATATAATAGTAACTTCAGAGAAATATGATATTTATTTTATTATACCGAACGAGTAGCTTACGCAGTTACATGTATATGCAGATGTGGGGCACTTAACTCAGCCGAATGTATTTTGTGAACACAATTCGATTACGTATTAGTTGAACAATTTTTCATTGGTAAATAAAAGTAATTAATTTTTGTCCAAATTAAATAATTTACTTTTTAAAATAGATCTATGACAAAAAAATAATTTTGGTTGGCAAATTTTAATGTAAAATTTTGATTGATGTTCATTTTTTTCAGAAATTGATGTTAAAGGGAATGTATTGGCACCTTACCCTAAATGCCCTGTCCTAAATACACACGCCCAGTATGAAGATGAACTTATAAAATAACTTGGAGACATACGCGTCTAAAGTGTCTAATTGTAATACCTCTTCATTGCAAGCATCGGGTTTCTGAAACCACGTTATTGTTTTTGTTTATATTCGCCATTTTTAACGAACGCTTTACGGTTTCCGATCAATCATCGTTTAACAATGTGAAGACTCGTTCCCGATCTCGTTTTCGGAGGTAACATCCGGTGACCTCATTCAGCAAAACAATTGCGCAATAGCAATGTATTGGTAAGTAAGCCCGATTTACTTCGATATTTGTTTTTATTGTACGCGAAAGACAAGAAAAAAACATTGAAAATAGTGAACGTGAATGTATGTAATATGTCATCGGTAAATTTCGCGTTTATTGTCAAGAAATGTTTTGAAATGAATCGAGTTGGGTATACTAGTGCATATCAAAGCACGTTGTGGAATGATTTGCTTTTTTAAAATGAGACAAGGTACAAAATTTTGTGTTGTATTAACACGGGATTCTGTTTATGCGAACAGGATATATTTTTTCCAAGTTGCATGCCTTTTAGATATTAATCACTGGCGAATTCAGAAGGGTTGGACTGGACCCTTCTGGGATGCTGAATTTCGGATATACCGATTTGTTAAAAAAATCAGTTTCATTGATAAGAGATATAATATACTTTTTTCTCTTCTTTTAAAATGTATATCTCACCCTAACTGTCTCTCTCTTTTTCTCACTCAATCACCTGCTGTATACTTATAGTTGTTTGTAATGGCATAATCATGTAGTTTGTTTTGTTTATACACTGTGATCTTGCGACTGGTAGGGAGAGGGTCGAATCTAAGTTTGAAGAACTTGTTGCACAACTCCATTTCAAAGTAAAATTTGGGTCTTATTTCAAAATAAAATATGTAACTAAAAAAATCAGTTTTATTATTTAGACATCCCTGAATCAGCGAATCAAACCACAATAAGTCGGTAACGTCTACCTAAACAAAACCTCTGAATGAATGTATGATGTTGTACGTTTACGTAAAGAATTAACCTGTGTGTGGTATAATACACCATGGTAAGTAACAAATATTATCTCGTTTGATTGTGACGATTGATATTTGACCCTTATAGTGTTTTTTAATGGCAGTGTTATCTAGTCATTTTACTGGATGCATGCAATTTTTGTTTTCTATTTTTCAGTATTGAGTCATACAGACATGGATAAATCAAAATCCTCAAAGAGGCATGAAAAGTGTAAATGGCCAGCAGCATATCTTTTTATGAGAGACTGGCTCTACCACTACACCACCACTGTGGTTGGCATGAAATTGTGTATTATCGAGGCCCTCCGAGGGGGGGGGGGTCCCTGTTCTCTGGATCTCTTAAAGTAATGCCTATTGTTCCCCAGATCTCCAAAAGTATTTGCCAAAGTTCCCCAAAAGTATTTTGTCCATGTTCCCCTGATCTCTAAAAATATTTCCACTGTTCCCTAGATATCCGAAAGTTTTAAACAGTTCTCTGAAAGTATCAAATAGTGTTTCCTTAAGTAAAACGTCTACTATAATCTTCTCTATTATTATTTACACATCATCATAATAAGCAAAATCCATCTCCTTGTTTAAAATATCTATGGTCTATGGCTTGAACTTTCAGAGATAGTGTGTTTTTTAAGTTTCCTTAAAAATGTGCTTATAAGCCCTGTGGCAGGGAGCATTTGTGGTTCAATCAAGCTGGTTCAAGAACTTCAAGAGTTTGTGGTTAAACAAATGCTGTGCGAGTTTGGATAAGATTCTATGAAAATTGTGGGGGATACTATAGCTTCTACAAGAAAAAGGTTAACGGATGGACGATGGTCAATTTACCACGACATAAGCACTGCTGGCCTTTGGCAAGTAGAGCCAAAGAAGATTTATAAAAGGCAATAAATACACATAATTATAAATACACATAAATAACTGACTTAATTGTGTAAACATGATCTAATTAAAAAGTAGATTCCGTGTGGGATTGAACACCAGTCCTTGCGATCCGGAATCGACGATATTAACCACTGCACTATTCTGCCTTTACTCATCAGTACTGTAAATATATATTTGGTCGGAATTACCTTCCAAAATTTATTTCAGGTACATACGATTATGGGATGAAGTTGTGCAGGGTCCCAGACTATCACGTAAGAAACCTCCAAAGCTGTCAAAAGCTGTTTCATGCAATCAACATCTTATTTTAAAAGTAAATTATGATCAAGTATACAAATTATACATAAAATCAGTGACTTAATTACAGAAACTGGCAGGCTAATAGCAATTTAATATCCACGGCACTTTTAGTATTTCTGTAACAACTCTTCGAATATTAGTCTGAATTTAACAATTATGGTGCCAAAGTAAAGCTGATAAAAATAATGACCAATTCCAATTATCAATCATTTGATATTTTTCTTCTGAATTTAAATTATTACGGATTGAAATCGAAATATGTTGAAATTTCACGAAAAACAAAGATTTTTAAACAAAAAACGGTAATCTTGATTTAACAAATACCATATACGTTTAAACAAAACACAATAGAAATAGAAATATTAGGTAGAAAGATGAAGCAGTAAGTTTTCCATCGAAATTTTCATATTTGAAAATTTCATATTGATATTTACTGAAGTCGTTTTTCTTATTTCTTATTTCAAAGATGGGTTAAAAAAGAGAAAACGATCACACAATAAAACTTGAAGCGTAAAATTCTTCATTTCTTTAAATTCAAAAAAGAAAAAAATTGATCTCCAAAATCAAGCCCTTTCTTTTGATACCATAATCACAAAATTATGTTGTTTGATTCTGGAGGATGTGTGTTTTAATGATTTAGAAAACGCCACGTGATCTAGTGGTAAAGCACCGAACCTGTGATCGGAGGGTCGTGGATATTTCAATCCTGCGCCAAGACTATGTGTCTTTGAGCAAGACACTTTTTCCACATATGCTTAGTACTGGTTGTACCCAGGAAGACTAAGTCGTAAGAACTTGTTTCAAAATCGAAGTAAAATAAATAAGTTCAAACTAAACTAGAAAAGCCAAAATGTGCCACCTGAAATTAAGACAAGTGCCTACAGTTGCCTATCTCTGTTTATACATCTCTGATAAAATTGATCAAATTAGGTACTTTTTTCATTAAGGACAATATCCCTAGATCTCTAAAATTAGGCCTTTGATCCCTGGATCTCTGAAAGTAATGGCCAATGTTCCCCAGATCTCTGAAAATAAATGGCCATGTTCTCCAGATCTCACCCCCAACTCCCCCCCCCCCCCGGAAGGGCCTCATTACCATCAGTAACACAAGTTCCTGACCAGTATTTGGAAGCAGAAGTTGAAGTTTGGACATGTCTTCAACCTTGTAAAGCTCTTGTTCTGTAATTGATTGTACAGAAGCAGTTGATTTTGAGAATTAAATATCAATTTCCCAGAGTGTAGTGCCAGTTACCAATCAATTGTAAAACAGTGGAATTCTACATACAAGTAGAACTGTACGATAAACAGTTGCTGAATTAATATATGGACAGGATCCTCCCTGAAATGGTGGTCATAGGCGTCATCACAAATGACCACATAATGGCTCTTGCTGAGGTCGTGAGAGAGCGTTTGTCAATTACATTCGAAATGGCGATGGACGGCTCTACTCAAATTTAGCTGTAGTTTTCCATCACCAGTACAAATGGATATGCTATATATATAAACTGTCATAGGTAAATGAATTTGATGGGGGGAAATCAGGCTGTTCCACATGTCTTGCAATCCTTTGTTACAAAATTAGACATTAGCCAGACAGGGATTTGAACTCACAACCTCTGGAATCCTATAATGCAATCAATGATCATACATCACGGTCAAATATAAAAAATCCTACATCACGGTCAATGATAAATAATTCTACATCACGGTCAATGATAAATAATTCTACATCACGGTCAATGATAAATAATTCTACATCATGGTCAATGATAAATACTTCTACATCACGGTCAATGATAAATAATTCTACATCACAGTCAATGATAAATAATTCTATGTCACGGTCAATGATCAACACTCCTCATCAGGATCAATACTCCTACATCATGGTCAATGATATATAATCCTACATCATGGTCAATGATAAATAATCCTACATCACGGTCAATGAAAAATACTCCTATATCACGGTCAATGATAAATACTCCTATATCACGTCAATTATAAATAATCCTACATCACGGTCAATGATAAATAATCCTACATCACGGTCAATGATCAACACTCCTCATCAGGATCAATACTCCTACATCATGGTCAATGATAAATAATCCTACATCATGGTCAATGATAAATAATCCTACATCACGGTCAATGATAAATACTCCTACATCACAGTCAATGATAAATACTCCTACATCACGGTCAATGATAAATACTCCTATATCACGGTCAATTATAAATAATCCTACATCACGGTCAATGATAAATAATCCTACATCACGGTCAATGATAAATAATCCTACATCACGGTCAATGATCAACACTCCTCATCAGGATCAATACTCCTACATCATGGTCAATGATATATAATCCTACATCATGGTCAATGATAAATAATCCTACATCACGGTCAATGAAAAATACTCCTATATCACGGTCAATGATAAATACTCCTACATCACGGTCAGTGATAAATACTCCTATATCACGGTCAATTATAAATAATTCTACAACACGGTCAATGATAAATAATTCTACTTCACGGCCAATGATCAACACTCCTCATCAGGATCAATACTCCTACATCAAGGTCAATGATAAATACTCCTATATCATGGTCAATGATAAATAATTCTACATCACGGTCAATGATAAATAATTCTACATTACGGTCAATGATAAATAATCCTACATCACGGTCAATGATACATACTCCTACATCACGGTCAAAGATAAATAATCCTGTATCACGGTCAGTGATAAATAATCCTACATCACGGTCAATGATAAATAATTCTATGTCTCGGTCAATGATAAATAATCTTACATCACGGTCAATATAATAATTCTACATCACGGTCAATGATAAATAATTCTACAGCACGGTCAATATAATAATTCTACATCACGGTCAATGATAAATACTCCTACATCACGGTCAAAGATAAATAATCCTACATCACGGTCAGTGATAAATAATCCTACATTACAGTCAATGATAAATACTCCTACATCACGGTCAAAGATAAATAATCCTACATCACGGTCAGTGATAAATAATTCTACATCATGGTCAATGATCATTAATTCTACATCAAATTTATCATCAATAATCCCACAAAACGGTCAACGTTCAACAATCCTACATCAGGATCAATAATCCAACATCACGGTCAACGATAAATAATTCTACATCACGGTCAATAATAAATAATCCTACATCACGGTCAATGATAAATAATCCTACATCATGGTCAATGATAAATAATTCTATGTCTCGGTCAATGATAAATAATCCTACATCACGGTCAATGATAAATAATCCTACATCGCGGTCAATGATAAATATTCCTACATCATGGTCAATGATAAATACTCCTACATCACGGTAAATGATAAATAATTCTATGTCACGGTCAAAAATAAATAATTCTACATCACGATCAATGATAAATAATTTAACATCATGGTCAATGATAAATAATCCTATATCACGGTCAACGTTCAACAATCCTACATCAGGATCAATAATCCTTCATCACGGTCAATGATGAATAATCCTACATCACTGTCAATGATAAATAATTCTACATCACGGTCAATGATAAATAATTCTACATCATGGTCAATGATAAATAATCCTACATCACGGTCAATGATAAATAATTCTACATCATGGTCAATGATAAATAATCCTACATCATGGTCAATGATAAATAATTCTATGTCTCGGTCAATGATAAATAATCCTACATCACGGTCAATGATAAATAATCCTACATCACGGTTAATGATAAATAATCCTACATCACGGTCAATGATAAATAATTCTATGTCACGGTCAATGATAAATAATTCTATGTCACGGTCAATGATAAATAATTCTAAGTCACGGTCAATGATAAATAATTCTATGTCACGGTCAATGATAAATAATTCTACATCAGAGTCAATGATAAATAATTATACATCACGGTCAATGATAAATATTCCTACATCATGGTCAATGATAAATAATTGTACATCACGGTCAATGATAAATACTCCCACATCACGGTCAATGATAAATAATCCTACATCACGGTAAATGATCAACACTCTTCATCAGGATCAATACTCCTACATCACCGTCAATGATAAATAATTCTACATCATGGTCAATGATAAATAATTCTACATCATGGTCAATGATCATTAATTATACATCAAATTTATCATCAATAATCCCACAAAACGGTCAACGTTCAACAATCCTACATCAGGATCAATAATCCAACATCACGGTCAATGATAAATAATTCTACATCACGGTCAATAATAAATAATCTTGCATCACGGTCAATGATAAATAATCCTACATCATGGTCAATGATAAATAATTCTATGTCTCGGTCAATGATGAATAATCCTACATCACGGTCAATGATAAATAATCCTACATCGCGGTCAATGATAAATATTCCTACATCATGGTCAATGATAAATAATTCCACATCACGGTCAATGATAAATACTCCTACATCACGGTAAATGATAAATAATTCTATGTCACGGTCAAAGATAAATAATTCTACATCACGATCAATGATAAATAATTCTACATCATGGTCAATGATAAATAATCCTACATCACGGTCAACGTTCAACAATCCTACATCAGGATCAATAATCCTTCATCACGGTCAATGATGAATAATCCTACATCACTGTTAATGATAAATAATTCTACATCACGGTCAATGATAAATAATTCTACATCATGGTCAATGATAAATAATCCTACATCACGGTCAATGATAAATAATTCTACATCATGGTCAATGATAAACAATCCTACATCACGGTCAATGATAAATAATTCTATGTCTCGGTCAATGATAAATACTCCTACATCATGGTCAATGATAAATAATCCTACAACGCCGTCAATGATAAATAATCTTACATCACGGCCAATGATAAATAATCCTACATCACGGTCAATGATGAATAATCCTACATCACGGTCAATGATAAATAATTCTAAGTCACGGTCAATGAAAAATAATTCTATGTCACGGTCAATGATAAATAATTCTACATCAGAGTCAATGATAAATAATTCTACAGCACGGTCAATGATAAATACTCCTACATCATGGTCAATGATAAATAATTGTACATCACGGTCAATGATAAATACTCCCACATCACGGTCAATGATAAATAATCCTACATCACGGTAAATGATCAACACTCTTCATCAGGATCAATACTCCTACATCACGGTCAATGATAAATAATCCTACATCATGGTCAATGATAAATACTTCTACATCATGGTCAATGATAAATAATCCTACATCATGGTCAATGATAAATCCCCTATATCACTGTCAATGATAAATAATTCTACATCACGGTCAATGATAAATAATCCTACATCACGGTCAATGATAAATAATCCTACAACACGGTCAATGATAAATAATCCTACATCACGGTCAATGATAAATAATCCTACACTACAGTCAATGATAAATAATCTTACATCACGGTCAATGATAAATAATCCTACATCACGGTCAATGATAAATAATCCTACATCACGGTCAATGATAAATAATTCTACATCATGGTCAATGATAAATAATCCTACATCACGGTCAATGATAAATAATTCTACATCACGGTCAATGATAAATAATCCTACACTACGGTCAATGATAAATAATCTGACATCACGGTCAATGATAAATAATCCTACATCACGGTCAATGATAAATAATCCTACATCACGGTCAATGATAAATAATTCTACATCATGGTCAATGATAAATAATCCTACATCACGGTCAATGATAAATAATTCTACATCACGGTCAATGATAAATAATTCTACATCATGGTCAATGATCATTAATTCTACATCAAATTTATCATCAATAATCCCACAAAACGGTCACCGTTCAACAATCCTACATCAGGATCAATAATCCAACATCACGGTCAATGATAAATAATTCTACATCACGTTCAATAATAAATAATCCTACATCACGGTCAATGATAAATAATCCTACATCATGGTCAATGATAAATAATTCTATGTCTTGGTCAATGATAAATAATCCTACATCACGGTCAATGATAAATAATCCTACATTGCGGTCAATTATAAATACTCCTACATCATGGTCAATGATAAATAATTCCACATCACGGTCAATGATAAATACTCGTACATCACGGTCAATGATAAATAATTCTATGTCACGGTCAAAGATAAATAATTCTATATCACGATCAATGATAAATAATTTTACATCATGGTCAATGATAAATAATCCTACATCACGGTCAACGTTCAACAATCCTACATCAGGATCAATAATCTTTCATCACGGTCAATGATGAATAATCCTACATCACTGTCAATGATAAATAATTCTACATCACGGTCAATGATAAATAATTCTACATCATGGTCAATGATAAATAATCCTACATCACGGTCAATGATAAATAATTCTACATCATGGTCAATGATAAATAATTCTATGTCTCGGTCAATGATAAATAATCCTACATCACGGTCAATGATAAATAATCCTACATCGCCGTCAATGATAAATAATCCTACATCACGGTCAATGATAGATAATCCTACATCAAGGTCAATGATAAATAATCCTACATCACGGTCAATGATAAATAATTCTAAGTCACGGTCAATGATAAATAATTCTATGTCACGGTCAATGATAAATAATTCTATGTCACGGTCAATGATAAATAATTCTACGTCACGGTCAATGATAAATAATTATACATCACGGTCAATGATAAATACTCCTACATCATGGTCAATGATAAATAATTGTACATCACGGTCAATGATAAACACTCCTACATCACGGTCAATGATAAATAATCCTACATCATGGTCAATGATAAATAATTCTATATGATGGTCAATGATAAATAATCCTACATCATTGTCAATGATAAATCCCCTATATCACTGTCAATGATAAATAATTCTACATCACGGTCAATGATAAATAATCCTACATCACGGTCAATGATAAATAATTCTACATCACGGTCAATGATAAATAATCCTACATCACGGTCAATGATAAATAATTCTACATCATGGTCAATGATAAATAATCCTACATCACGGTCAATGATAAATAATCCTACATCACGGTCAACGTTCAACACTTCTCATCAGGATCAATACTCCTACATCACAGTCAATGATAAATAATTCTATGTCACGGTTAATGATAAAATAATCTTACATCACGGTCAATGATAAATAATTCTATGTCTTGGTCAATGATAAATAATCCTACATCACGATCAATGATAAATAATCCTACATCACGGTCAATGATAAATAATTCTACATCACGGTCAATGATCAATTCGCCTCATCAGGATCAATACTCCTACATCACGGTCAATGATAAATAATTCTACATCATGGTCAATGATAAATAATCATACATCACGGTCAATGATAAATAATTCTATGTTACGGTCAATGATAAATAATTTTATGTCACGGTCAATAATCATACATTATGATCAATCAATAATCCCTCACCACAATCAATAACCAAACATCACCAGCTGTTTATATAATATAGATATACTTGAAAAGAAATATTTTGGCCAAATCTAAACTTTAGGTTGGAAATTGAAATGCAATCTGTTGCAATCTGTATTGCAATAGACAAAACTGTGTTGTAATACAATCTGTTGCAAGTTGTATTGCAATAGAAATAACTTTGATGTTATGCAATATGTTGTAAGCAGTATTGCAATAGACAAAACTGTGATGTAATGCAATACGTTTGAAACTGTATTACAATAGAAAAAAACTGTTTTGTAATGCAACCTATTGCATGCTGTATTGCAATATACATAACTGTGTTGTAATACAATATGTTGCAAGCTGTATTGTAATAGAAGAAATATGTTATAATGCATGTTGCATGCTGTATAGCAATATACAAAACTGATGTTATGTACCCTGTTGCAAGCTGTATTGAAATATACAAAACTGTGATATAATGCAACCTGTTGCATGCTGTATTACAACAAACAAAATTGTGTTGTAGTACAATATGTTGCAAGCTGTATTATAATAGACAAAACTGTGATGTAATGCAACCTGTTGCAAGCTGTATTGCAATAGACAAAACTGTGATGTTATACAATCTGTTGCAAGCTGTATTGCAATAGACAATACTATGTTATAATGCATGTTGCAAACTGTATTACAATATACAAAACTATGATGTAATGCAATGCGATGCAAGCTGTATTGCAATATACAAAACCGTGATGTAATGCAACCTGTTGCAAGCTGTATTGAAATATACAAAACTGTTATGTAATGCAACCTGTTTTATACTGTATTGCAATAGACAAAACTGTGTTGTAATACAGTCTGTTGCAAGCTTTATTGCAATAGACAAAACTGTGATGTAATACAACCGGTTGCAAGGTATATTGCAATAGACAAAACTTTGATGTAATACAACCGGTTGCAAGGTATATTGCAAAAGACAAAACTGTGATGTATTGCAACCTGTTGCAAGCTGTATTGAAATAAACAAAAATGTGTTGTAATACCATCTGTTGCAAGCTGTATTGCAATAGACAAAACTGTGTTGTACTACAATGTGTTGCAAGCTGAATTGCAATAGACAAAACTGTGTTGTAATGCAATATGTTGCAAGTTGTATTGCAATAAACATAACTCTGCTCTCACACTGGGTCACACAAATCTTTACTAATCGTTTTATTTGTGCAGTACAGCATCATCTGTTATTCTTTCACAATCTGTCTCTGATTTCACAGGATCTATTCCTGTCTCAACATCTTCCTGAATATCAACATTTTCACCACCATCGACATCAACAGTGGCCTTCATCCCAAATTCATTTTCTTCACAGGAACATTCCTCAATTTTCAGCATCCTACCTTAAATATGTAAATACATTTAGAAATATGGTATTTGATAAGACATGAAAATAAAATGAATATGTATTTGTCTAAATTATTGTATCATATCAGATTTTTAGTTGCTTGGCTGACTGACCCCTACCACACTCCAGCAAGTAAAATTATACTGACATTCCTTGTGAAAAATAAATCACAAACTAGACACAAAATCCTGACACTTGTACTAGTGTGATCAGTTCTAGATTGAACCAATAAATACACATTATACTGACAGTAGACCGCTCATTCCTAGTTTAACCCAACTAATTACATAATACTGACACTAGACTGTTAATTCCCAGTTTGACCCAAACTAATCACATTATACTGACACCAGATACATTATTCCCAGTTTGGCTCAAACTAGTCAGATTATACTGACACTTGGGTGATCATTCCCAGTTTGACCCAAACCATTAAATTAAACTGACACTAAGCTTGCCATTCCCAGTTTGTCCTGAATTAGTCTGTTTATACCGACACTAGACTGTTCATTCCCAGTTTGACCGAAACTGATCACATTATACTGACACTAGACACGTCATTCCCAGTTTGACACAAAACTAGTCAGATTAAACTGACACTAGGCTTGTCATTCCCAGTTTGACTCAAACTAGTCTGTTTATACTGACACTAAGCCAGTCATTCCCAGTCTGACCCAAACTAGTCTGTTTATACTGATACTAGACTGTTCAATCTCAGTTTGACCCAAACTAGACAGATTATACTGACACTAGATTCGTCATTCCAAGTTTGACCCAAACTAGTCAGATTATACTGACACTAGATTCGTCATTCCCAGTTTGACCCAAACTAGTCAGATTATACTGACACTAGACTTGTAATCCTCAGTTTGACCCAAACTAGTCAGATTATACTGACACTAAACATGTGTTTTTTTGGAAACAACAATGGTGGCTACCTCAATATCTAGAAATAAAGCTTATTTAAAAAAAAAAGTTCCATGCTCCTATCTTCTCACTTAAAATTTCAGCGTCCCAAACTTGTTATTGCCTTCCAAAGCGTTTAATATTTTTTTATGATTTCTGTCCATTTTTTGTTTAATCAAAATCTCGCAAAAAATAAATTAGCTACCTACCTACCCACATGAAAAACACTAGGTCGGAGTATAGCAAACATACAGTTTTCTTAAGGATGATCTGATGTCATATCTTTCTAAAAGAAACTTACAATATAGCAGTCACTGCAAAACCTTGCTTGTAGCCGGAGGCATACTCATCTGCTGATCAATCTGTTTTATCTCAAGTCAAGCTGTAAATCATAAAAAAAAACATTTATTTGCATTATGCACTTTGATAGTCAAGAAGACTTTTATTTTTGAACATTAGTTTATATATAATAAATAATTACATTACACAAATACACTAAATTAATGTTATCTCATTCTGTGGCATCTTCGTATACATAAACAAATATGTAAATAAAGTATAAGGTTTGAAAAGTTTGCATATTGTAAAAAGAATTTTTAAATTACAGGAACAATACTTAAAGTGCAATATTTATTTCCTATTTTATCATTTCTCGGTACTTTATATATTGTCAATACTTACTCTAAAGGTAGGTCAGTGACACCTAGCGTCTGTTTCTTGTTTGGTGAGTGTCTGTGGTGAGTATCAGTTGAGTTAAGACTTTCTGAAAACCTGTAAATGTAAAATATCTTTAATATATATTTACCAGATATAGATAAATATAGATATTAAGGTCACATCATAAGTACAATTAAACAATACAGTTTATAAAACAAATAATATGATACAACATATGCTATCATATATAATAATTAATCTGACTACCAATCCAGGGGCAATGACTTTGAATCACGGCCCGGCCACAATCTCCGTGATGTTTGATGTACGACATTGAGTTTCATCATTCGTCTCTCACCGCTGATTCATATGGGAAAGTTATCAGTTACTTGCAGAGATAAGGATGTGCTTAAGTACTGGTTAACCTCCCAGGACCCCAGGAAACAGTGATTAGGTTAACTAACTTCTGTTACCACCCCCCCCCCCCCCCCCCCCCACCAGCATAAAAATGACGCTAAATATCCAAACAATCAATATAATAGACAATGTACAAGTCCATTAAACAATAAAAAGAAAAGCATATATCTTAAAGTAATTCCCAGACTTGTCGTTAAATGTTGATATTACACAATAGACCTTGTTCATACGAATTATTCAAAAATGTAAAAGAAACCAAAAATGTAGTGGTATTAGTACTGAAAATTGGATGCATGGTCTTTTGACCACATAACTGTACAATTTTTGTAAATACTTTTTTTTTATTTTATCCAAGAATAAGTTTAAATGATACAAGTAAATACCAACCTACACTGCCATTCATGTACCGACAGTCTCATTGTCAGTTTCTGGTATACATTCTATTCCTGATATGATTCTCTCACTGTAAAAGAATTCGGTTTGAATATGATAAAGGAAAAAAATACATTATAAAGGAGTACTTAACATCTTTAAATGCCTGTCAATACTTCTTAGAATTAATAGAATGTAAATAAAAAGCCATTTCTGTTAGGTTTATCATAATCTGAAAGAATATCTCTAAAAATAATGGATGCAGGACGAAGCATACCACTGCTTTGGCGTACCACTACCCAAGTGTACCATTTCAGGATGAAGAGTACCATATGTAAACTATATAGTGTATATTATCAGGTCTGTAAACACATATTACAAGTATGTATATCTAAACTGATTTGAGCAGTTAGATGAAATAAACTTGTGAAAAAATGTATTATACTGGCTAAACCTATTACCGCGAGTCTAAATTATTATCAACCACGTAAATGATGGCATTAGTAATAAACAGTAATAAAGTTATTTTAGTGTCCTGAATAATCCTTCTAAAAGTTATTTCTGGTAAATATACCTTTGAAAATAAGAAACTCCTGAAAAAAAAAACAGTGGTTATTTATTACATGCAGTGACTCAGCCATTTTGATTTTTTCCTAGTATGTATACATATTACCGCAAACTGGTTAATTAGACGGTCATCAGGAAAAATACTTGTTAGACTGGACTAAACTTTCAAATAATAGTACGCAAGTCATGTATGAAAAATATAAATAAAGATTCATTATAGGATTAAAATATTTGTTTTTGTTTTTTTATGCATGTGTAAAAATGTCAAATCACGCACAAATCAAATGACTAATGACATGCTACTGGCATGACTAACACACTTAAAATTAAAGATTGCTCATCACATCATGTGAATATTTTATGAAAAATATGCTATTTCTAGTTTGAATCCGGAGAAAGTGGTCAAGGAATACAAGCACTTGTAGCAATATATGTATGGTTTTATTGAAAAAATTGATTAAATATTAGCATCGTTTTAATTCCATTGAGGGCTTACAGAGGATTAATGTAATTTAGTCACCCTTTCTCTACAAGTAACCAATAATTTTTACACTTGATTTACCGATTAAACAAACTTAATCAAATTCTACACGCAATTTCATATTTGTCCATCATTTACAGAGATTGTTGCCTGGAGGGGATTATAACTCAAGACCCTTGCATTGATTGTCAGTGTTGCTACCAACCGAGCTAACAGAGCCTGGCTTTTATAAAAAAAATAGGAGAGATATAGATTTAACCCGATAAAAATATAACTTTATAAAATAAAGCAGTTTTTAAGTATTTGAAAATACATTTCGTCCTGTCGACAACTACCGGTAACACAACCTTTTTACACAATGAAACTGATTTTTTCATTGATGCTTAACATGCCGCAACAATCAGTGAATTCATTATTATATCATAAGTAAAGTTGTGTATGGTTAATATATATTACACATTCACGAAAGTAAATTTCATTAAAGTAAAAACTGTAATTATTTTACAATTGGACGGCTAATTTAGCAATATTTAGGAAATCTTAGTGTCACAGTGTGGACGTATCCTGTATGGAGAGAAATTTATGTAAGTAATCTGGGTAGCTCAGTCGGTAGAGCATTCGGCCTGTAAGCGAAAGGTCCATGGTTCGACTCCTATACTTGCTGCACATTTTCTTTGTCCTGTTACCATGGCATCCAACGGGCGACTTCGATTTCGTGACTTTCTGTGTATTTGTAATGGTTTCAGATAAGGCACCATGTTAAAAAACTATAAAACATGCTTTCAAATTTATATATTTGTTTTGTATTATTTTCACATGTGATACAGTATAGAAAATCAACTATTTAAATCTAATTTCTTCATTGCATAAAGATGCTTAATTTTTATTGCGATTTTACAGCATCAATGTAATTCAGAAAATAATCTAAATGATTTTTTACAATTGAAAACTCTAACACCCCATTTTGTGTTTTGCTTTGTTGCCATACTGTAAGCATTGACTTCCAAAGGTTTCAAGGCTGTTTCATCCAGACTTTTAAACCTCTTTATAGGATAGATTGCAAAACTTTGCATTTCTTGCCTTGGTTCATTGGTTTTAAGTGGGAGCGGATCCCAGATTGGAAGTTTTTCTGTTGTCGAGTGTGAGTCCGTGGTTGACAGTGGGTCAGTTGTTGGGAGAGAGTCTGTGGTTGGAAGTGGGTCTATTGTTGAAAGAGGGAGAGAGTCCGTGGTTGGCATTGGGTCCGTTGCTGTGAGAGTATACACGGTTGTAAGTTTGTCCTTTGTTAATATCTGGTTCTCTGCAACCTCTGTTGAAGTAAATTGAACAAGGGTTCAGACTTCATTTAATTTTTCATTATTTATCCCTTGTATACCTAATATCACGATATACATATTACCGCGAATGCCCGTATAATACCAATATCCCAGACACGCGCAAAGCTTCAACTTCCGTTTGCGTCAGCATTTGTTAACATTTGGTACCGGCAACTATTTATTACAAAGCACAATTTAATAACTTTATTACAGTTTATTATTGATGCCATTATTTACATGGGTTACAAATTTCAGGTTAGGGGTAAAAGGTAGGACCAGCATACATATCTTTACATATGCATAAAAACATGTTTTTTAAACTACTGATATTCGAAACACAATGAAACAAGTTTTAACATATAATTCTAGTACTTTCTTATTTTTGAATGTTCTTCCATTCAAATTTTGCATTTTAATTTTATGTTTACCTCCAGAAAACACTGGCTGAAACATGCATTCAGTCAATACATTTATTTTGGTTCCTTCAATCGTCTGAATTAATATATCTCCAAATCCCTCAACATCTTGTAATAATGAGTCAAATAGTGACTGCATCTCTTCTCGATCTGGTCCTTCATCATAAGGCAACACCTACCCAAAATTACCGCAGTCGGCCGTTGTGTCGGCATGGTGCTGGTACGATGGCAATATTCGAGCAGACGCTTCAAACAGACGGTTAAAAAAAACAACAAAAGTGTAAAAAAAAATGTCAACAAACTAACAACTATTTGTGTTATATTTTATTATTTTAATAAATGTTGAGCCGTGGTGCACGCCATTTTCGTTCGTATAACAACCGAATATCAAATGTTGATAGATTTATTTTCTAGTGTACCTGTCAACAAGCCATCTTTGTTTACGCTAGAAGGCGTAAAAACGTAATCCGGTTTTCAAGGGGGTTTTATCAAAAAATAAAAATTGTGTTGAAAATGATGTAAGATAACGGGTTTAACGTTTAATTTATCTTATAACTGTTACTTAATTTGTGTATCATTTAAATTGAAACTGCCATGTTGTGTACGGTCGAAACATTATCAGAATTAGTTAGAATCTTATTTAAGGCAACTTCTGGGAAAGAAAAAAAAACATTTCATAAGATAATGTTTTTCACTTACCTATTCTGTGGACTTTATTTCTCTCTTCTTTTTTTTCTCTTCAACTTCAAATTTCACGTAAACAAACGCAAACGTTTCAACAATTGTATTTCACTATTGCCTACCATTTAGTCAACTTGTGTAAGAACTTTGCTTTATTTAAAACCAAATGGGTAGTGATTTAATGACATGGGAAGTTTTTATTGTAAGATGAATTGTTTTATATGAAAACTATACTCTAATCTTCATCCATTTTCTGTGTTTACAGAACTATTAAATATATAAGCACATCATCTGCCAGGGTAGAAGACTTTGATATGGTACAATGTATAGAAACCAGAAGGAGACATGACTTCACCAGCATCATTCTGTCCATATGAAATAAAACATTTTTACTTTGTTTCATAGAGAACCTTGTATAAGCCACTGTAAATAATGGAGCCAGTTTTATAAAGCGGAACAAGGGAGTTCTAAATGTATCTATATGGAGTTTCATACAACGAAGCACGAGCGTTTCT